>RSEF01000031.1:20096308-20117538 GCA_003993805.1 Himantopus leucocephalus | reverse complement strand
TCAATAATTATCTCAGTGTTACAAAACACTTAAGGTTTGCCTTCACGCCTCTGATATCCTTGATCAAAAAATCCTCATTCAGAAAAAAAGACTCATCTGTAAGTTTTCAGTTGTATCAGTCACCTTTGCTGTTTGCGCTTTCCGTGCCACGCTCACGTCACAGTCTCTAGCACTGAGGGAATGTGTTCCCATCCTGTTACTACTGGATGATCCACCTGAGATCAGCTTGACAAGGCGGGCAGCGCAGCACTGGGGCAGGTCTAGTATAAGTTAATGGTCCATTCACCCCGAGTCATGATACTGGAGAATGTTTTGCGGAGGATTTTCTGGGAGCTAATGGTGCTGTTGTCACCTTCTCTAAGTCAAGGACTATGCAAATCCTTGGAAAATTTTTGAAGCTGTGTAGTCCATTGTACTGCCTCCTTTTTTAAATGCTGGTCATTGTCTTGACTTGTGTACTTTGCCGCAGTGTATTCAGCTCAGTGCTAATTTTCATCAGTTCCAGCTTTGGTCCTGGTGACTCTTTCTGCCACTTGTCTATTTTTGTGCCGTTTCAGATCCCCCAGCGCTCACAGTGTATAGCACTCTCTGCTTTCCCTCAGCTTCAGGTGGAAACAGCTGACTACATTTGCCTGGCAAATTTTGACTGTCTTGTCAAAAGTTATTTCTAGGTCCTCCAGTTGTTCCCCAGAGTGTCTGGCACAAGGACCTCATCCCTAATCAGGGGCACGCTTAGCCCCTACAGCCCAACAGTGGGTTTGCACCCTCAGGGTTTAGTCATTCAGAGGACTTCTGTTTTCTCCTTTTCTTCCTCTTTTCTCTATTTAAAAACATATAAACCATATGCTGAAGAGTCTTATGAAAGCAAATACATTTAGTGTGCAGGGTTCCTGAAATTTACTTATGACAGTTTCATAGTTAGCCCTTGCTGCATGAGTTAACTGAAAGCTATTAACAACCTCACAAGTCTGAGAACGGCTGATTGCCAGAAAAAAAGCTGCTTTCTGATGTTCTGCCCTCTTGCTGTGGTTACGTCTTGCAGAGCCAGGGGGAAGTCCTGTTTAAACCATCTCCAGTTGTCCTTGCAACATCCAGCAATTCCGTGATACCGTATTTAACTGCTCCCTTCTGACACTTGAGAGTTTTTCTGAGGTGCGTTTTATGGGTAGCGGCAGGTATTGTTCAGCAACTGGCCCGAATCAAGGCACCTACGGACTTCTGCTTCATTTGGCCTGGCGCGTGATACAGGAGTTGGTCCCACCGGTGCATTTCAGAGCCCCTTGGAGGTACTGCTTCCCACAGGGTAATAGCCCAGCCAGTCAGACGGTAGCCGAGCTTGCCCTTTCATCACATCAGCAATGGCTGTTCTCAGGTAAAGGAGGTTAGGGACAAGCTGACAATTGGCAAGGTCCCCTGACAGCCAGGCTCCTGAGGCAAGAAGGAAACCTCCAGGGACGAGACCTGCTCATCCTCTGTGCTTCAGAAGGTCCCCTTCTGAAACTTGGCTTCACCTGCCTCTGCCTGCCTTTATTCTTAGTTATTCATCCAAGTACCTCACTTATTATGGCTGCAGAAATACTGTGTAAAGTCACATTTTATGTTTGAGGTGATTTAAACTTTTTTGTCATTGTTGCAGGGTTCGGTGTTTTTTTTCCATTTAGATGTTGGAACATGTCATCAAATGAGGTCTGAAAATAATCTCATGACCTTGTTTGGCTTTTCTGGTAGAAATGTCTCTTTATAATGAATTTTTAATTGCTTTATGCTATCCTTAGTCGAGTCAAGTATTTTTTAAGCATGGCCCTGGAGTTTACTCTGAAGGTCTGATCAGTTCCTAGATTTTTTCTTATTCAAATCACCACCTTTGCTTTTTGCTGCCCAAATAACTGCAAGATACTCCTTCTGATTCATTAACCAGCTGAATGCCAGGGGTGTCCCTATAACCGCTATACAGTGCATGTTACTAAGACAGTGTACACTAATGGCAGCATTGACGTACACTGTCCTGCAGCCTCTGTTGACATCCAGACTTTACAAAAACTGCAATGTGTCGCCAAGAAAATGAAATGGGCCCACAAGCAGTGACGCTGCAAAGTCCATAGTTCCTCTGCTCTTTTTTGTTTACACAAGACAAGAATGAATTTTGCCTAGTGGTATACTTAGATCCAGATCAATCTGGTACTGTGTTGAGCAAGCACGCTTTCATTATTCCATCATCCATTTTTCTTCCAAAGATATTTTTTAAAGCCTGGAAAGAATAAAGTATCAAACAGCTAAGATTCTATCAAACAATAAAACACATGGGCCTGATTCATTGCTGGTGTCAAATAAATGATCTATGGAATTACATCACAGATCATCTCGGGTCCTTATGTCATTATGGTGATTACATACAAGTTTTACCAGAACTAAAATAAAATTGGAAGCCTAAACTATGTTTTTATAAAACATAACCGCTTTGCCCATTTTTATTAGATGTGTCCTCTAGCTTGTAGTATACTATAGAACAGTCATTTTATAGATAAGCAAGATGTTCTTCTGCCTACACTTGGGTGTGTGCACTCTTAACATTCTTTTCTTAATATTTGCCAACATATTTGCAGCTGTACCTAAGGTTCTTCATTAGAAAAGGAAAAGGTCCTGTATAAATCAATGAATAAAATAACTACTTTAGGTTTTATTTTACTTTATTTTTGAAGGCATACTTTAACTAGAAATGTGATAACAAGCACATATGCAAAAGCATATTGAGACAGTACTGTACCACGAATATTTTAAGGAATGTAAGGAGTATTGGAATAGAATATATGCATAATATGCATACATTATAGTGTCTATATATGTATATGTAACTCAAATTAATTATTTAAAGAAATTGCGGAAATTATCTTACTTTCTGATAGCATTGATTAGTTACTTTACTTGATGGTCATTAAAAACTGAATAATGCCCCAACATAATTTGATTTTTAAATAATGTATCTAATCATGGAAGAAGTATTCCAAAATCATTTTCTTTTTCAGTTGGTAAGGATTAAATAACAAAGTCTGTTTTCTTTATTGCTGATTTCTACTATTAAACCAACTACATATAAGCAGTGCTGATTGCAATATAAAGAATTATTCTCCTGGGTCCTACTTGTATTCATTCTCATTCTACACTTTAAAAACCCATACATCAATTACTCTGCAGTGGCACCAGAGCTTAGCATGTGCATATTATCTTTTGCTCATATTCCAGTGCAGTCTGCTGGAGAGGAAGAGAAAGACTGCAAGTGTGCGTAGCATGTGTGACTCCCCTGCCACACACACACACACACACACACACAGATCTGTGTATACATTCATTGCGCATTGCACATAATTGTTGAGAAGCCCTTTGCTGGGGGTGAATATAATTGTCTTCATTCCCCACTCCCCAGAATCTCTTGTAATGTTTGGAGTCTTAAACCAACCAATCTTATAGACGGCTAGGTGAGCATCAGTGCCAGGAGTTTTTTGATATGCAGCATAAGTGAAATGCTGCATAATATAAAATGATGGCACTATTAATCCTGTAGCACTGGTGAGTCCCAGCCCCCTCTGCTATTGATACCAGCACCATTGTCTCTGGCTTTAAACTTCATCAGTATGCAAACGGAGTGTCACTATGATGGGTGGTAACTTGGTTGGATGCACTTTCTACATTTCTGGCAAATGAGTATAATTATTTTCAGAGCTGCGGGCAACTCATGCATGTTTTATCCTCCATCTGGACCTGCATGGTACACAATAGTGATAAAAGATGATTTCCCCCTTTGGATGTTCATAGGCCATCATCGACACCGTCCTGATGAAATGGTCATGTATCCCCTAGCACTTCTATATCTGCCACAGCTTGACAACAAAATTATTTCCCTATAGTACTAAAACACTTCAAATATTCAAGCCCTCTGTGCATATATTTGTGTTTTGAAGCATTCAGCGTTAACATAATGTGGTAATTTATAAACTGACAAATTAACTATGCAGAAATTTGAGCGGGGCCTTATGAGGTCTGCAAAACAGCAGAAAAGGAAGCAAAAGCTTTTTGCGCTCTATAATAATAATCTTATCAAGTGACGGAGGCAGGTTTTAGTCTCCCATTGTTAGGGTTTTTCAATCCTGGGCTTAGTTACTGTATGCTGAAGCTGAGATGCTTTGAATCAAACTATTGTCATAATTGCAGCTCAAGACAAACTGTACCATCATTGCATGAGCGAAGAGGTGAAATATGAACTTCCATCGCTGACCATTCAAAAGGGAAAAAGATGAAGGCAAAAAAGCTAAAATTTATGAAAACTAAACAATCATGCCCATGATAGAAAATAAAGTCCATCCGAGCAAGAAGAATCTATATCTGCAAAGCTGAGATTGCTCGTGAGAAGGAGGAGAAGAAAAGAAAGATCAGCTTCCTTTGTTTCTTTGTTATAAAATCATTTTAATGATTAAAATCCATCACAGTGATCCTCCTCCTTAGTAAGCGCAGGCTGTCCTTACAGGCTTGCCATTGATCCCTAAATAGCCAGACACAAGGTTTCGCATCACCTGTACCAACGGAGGCAAAGGACGCCCTTCTCACTTCTACTGCAGCAGCCTGATTCCCCCCAAAATAAATTACGGACTAATTTTGCCAGACCCCAGGAGAGGACTCAGTGTCTTCTGCTGCCCTGTCCGCCGGGTGCAGCCAGGTCTGAGGGGCGTCGTCATTGGGTGCGGGTGAGATGGGGTGCACGGGTGCTGTGCCCCTTGGGATGTCCCCGTGTCCGGCCGAGCCACCCGTGCCACCGCCCCACACAGGGCTGCCAGCATCAGCGTTCCTCATCACGGCGGTGCCAGGGTCGCCATGGAAACAGCGTAATGGATTTGCCCTTATTCAGTGCCAGAGGCCACATTGAAGCACGATGCAAAATTTGCCGGAGCCTGAATTCCTTTCAAGTCATGGCTCATGTGTCAGGAAACAAGTCAGTGCTCAGAGAGCGGTAAACACAGGGATGGAAAGAAACCTTTACTCTCCCGTGCCACGTGCTCGTGGTGACATTCAAATGCCGAGACCCCTCTGGACCCCATTTCTGTCTTGTTTCCTGGTTATTAATTAACTCTTCGGATCAGGGCGGCAGTGGGATGTATGCAGCCATGGTGGGCAGAGGGCAGCCTGGCAGCCCCGAGGTGACTGTGCTCCTCCACCCCTGGCCCCCAAAACCACTGTCCCCCTGAGGAGAGCAAACCCAGCCCCGGGGCACAGAGCATCCCCTGAGGGGCCAGGGCTGCCTCAGCAGAATCCTCAGTGCAGCACGGGCAAGAGCAGCTTGTGAGTGAAAGCATCCCTTCTACAGTTTGTCTTAGTCGTTAGCTAAAGCACAATGAGTTTATTAACAACTTGCTTGGCTGCGGTAACGATAATGAAACATCCTGCTGTCCTCATGTCCTCAAGCCCTGGCCAGGCACAGGGCTCCTCTGCATCACCAGTACAGCTGCACTCTCTGTCACACCAGGGGTTTTTCTTCTATTTCAGAGTCTCATGCTCATATAGTTGGTCACAATTGCACAGGCTTGCTCCTTATGTTTCCCCTCCACAGTTGCTCTGGAGTCAAGGAAGCCATCTCCATGTTGACGGAGGCCAGCCAGCTCTGACTTGGAGGTGTGGAGAAAAAGAGGCATCCCAGGACAAGAGCGGCTGCTGTTAATGCCAAGACCCAAACACATGTGTAAGAAACTTTCCAATCCTACAACTAGACGTCACTTACTCATCTTCAGCATCTTTCCAGACAGGGTCCCCAGGCACCTTCTGTCCCTGCCCCTTACTCATGGGACGCACCCCAACAGAAACCTGTCCAGGAGGAAAGCTGAAGCCTATCATGGCAGCAGAGCATCCCATGCTGGTGCATCATGCTGCGTCCCCTGCAAAACAACAAGTGCCCTGAACGTGGTCTCACAGCCCTGCTTAGATGGCTTCTGTTGGGACCGGATTGCTTGAGGCATTTGCTGGTAAGCTGGCAGCCAGGCTCTCTGCGGTGACACAGCAGAGCCGGGAAGGGACAACCAGCACCTTCCCTGGACTTCTTCCATGACTGATTGCTTTTTTCTCATTTTGCTCAGCTCCTGGCGTGCATGGCTGTTCTGGGAGCCACACCATTTGCAGGGTGAAGACCCTCTGGCGAAGGGGGCCAATGTCCTGCTGATGGGCTGTGGCTGCTTTGCCGGCTGCCATGTATTAGAGGCGCACCCCTCCCCCTGGGGCATGTTGGCTACCCCACAGCAGCCCACCCTGGCCCTCTTCACTCCCTTCTGCCAATGACCAGTGCCCTGAGGTGGAGCAGGCTGTTCCTCACCAATGGCTTCCCAGCGGGGCTTGCATGGAGCGTGGAGAGACAGCGAGAGCTTCTGCAATGCACATTATTCATTTTAAATGTGTTTTTATTTCTTTGGCTGGTAAGATGGTTTCTTTTCTGTTTTATTTGTTGCTTGTCTTCCCTAGCTTGTATGCGGAAATTGGCACTTCATTTTCACTTCAATCCCAGCCTAATATTAATGCAGGCAGCAATGTAAAAACGTGAAAAAAGAAATCCAATCCTTACACTCCGTGAACCCACTGGTGATGGATTAAATACAACATGTTTTTCCTTAAATATTATGGAAATAGTTCTTGCATGTCTGAAGACGCAGGGTATTATCTAAAGCACCTATTCAGACATGCAAGCTAAGTTGCCTCTGCTGTACCCTGAGCAAACAGGATCGGGCTAATGGTGTTGTGTGTAAATGAGGCACATGTTAGATTGAGTGCATTCAGGTCTGTTTATCTAGTTATGATTTTTCTTTGCAAGAGCCTTTCAGTCTCCAGTTTCCTTGTACAAATGTCCCTTGCACTGGGTATCTGGGGGATGGGGGAAGGTCTAAAGAAGTTCAAGATTTTACAGCTGAATTGAATACTGAGGAAAATGGATACCAAGGTCAGGCTAAGAATAAAGAAATTGATTCCAAGGGCAGTGGCACAATGGAAAAGGCCTAGACTCCAGCAAAACATTTTCCTTATCGTTGTTTTGCTATATAAAAGAAAGTTGGTTCTAATAGAAGGTGACGACGGAGGGAAAATGTTATGGAAACTGAACATAGCAGAATTTTGCCAGTGATTTATCGTGTATGTATTTTGATTGCTCCTATCCCACTGTTCAGCTTCTCTGCAGAAAACTGCAGTGTGGCAGACCCTGGTAATGGATTCCTTCCAGCAGACCCCTGCCAGTTCTGGTCATTGATCCAGACGTATATGCTGGCTCAGGAGCAAGAGGCTGCATCTACATCCTGCCATGAATATTTTCAGGAGTAAGCTATTTCACGCTTTAGTGTTATTACAGCTTTGAATATGTGTATAATGCAGTACTGTACATCAAACAAACCCCTACATAATACTGCAGATGTGACCCATTCTGTTTCCTCTATGGTACCGAGGAACGGAGGATAGCAGCACAGAATTAAGAGGCTTTCTATTGTGGCTGCCTGCTAATTATTACAATATTTTCAAGACACTACTACAAAGTGCCACATGGAATGTATCTGTATTCAGATAGATTTCATATTGTGTTAAAAATAGGCAACTTCACTTAAATCACGTGGATATCTACTATATGCTCAAAAAAACCTCCATATGCAGGAATGCAGAAGAAATTATGTAATTTTTTTGTTGTTGTGGTTTTGTTTTCATAGCAAGAGGCTGTGGAGTTTTTCTAATCCACGAGGAAAAACTGAAATGGGTAAGCAGTGGTTTGGGACATCTGTAGTCCAGAAAGCGGAGTCTAAATTTGCACAAATCACACACAGTCGTTTGCAGACCAGCTCATTTCACTTAAACAAATACGGGAACACTTTCAACTAGCTCAAAAGATATTAATGAAGCGGAAGGGCTTTTTTTTTTTTTAGAAACAGATAGAGCTGCTGGGCGTTAGATCAAAGGTGAATCTAAAAGCAACGTCACGGAACTGGGCAAGGAGCCTCCCAGCTGCCCATGGGTGTTATTTTGCCACAGTTCCTTTCAACTTGGCTTTGAGTTGCTTGGTTTAGTTGCACAAAACCACGGTGGGTTTGGTGGTTGTTTCAAGTCATGCAAAAGTTTTTTTTAAAAACAGGCCTATAGAGACAAGCAATAAGATGTGCTTAACAGGGATGAGACCTCAAAGCTTGTCTAGAAGTCACCCCAAAAAGCTAGAGGATGAGGTTTTCATGGTGCAGACCTGAGCCAGCAGGAGGGGGGCAGCCTCACAGCCTGCCAGGCATGGGCTGGTGCAGAGGCATCACATCTTCTCGCACCCCAGAGTCACCCAGAAAGGCCCATGGCTCTGAGGGCTGCCACCCACTCCTGACCTCTACAGCTGTGCTCAAGCGCCATTGCCTCTCATTTCCACAGGGAAAATGCCCTCAGCAGAACCCCAAGGCTTTAGTGGGCTCTTCCTGCTGTAGTGAGAGAGATATACAGCTGGGATGAGGAGCTCACCTGCCAAACCTGTGGATGGGATAAAGTTCTCCCTACCAAGTATTTGTATCAGTCAAACTGGTTTCAGAGAGAAACTATCAGCCTTTATTCTTACCCATACAGAAAATACTTACTGGGCTTAAAGGCAAAAAAACCCTGACTTTATTATATAATTTAAAGTCTGTTTGCAGAATTCTTTGGATGGTATCGTTCTCTCAAGGGCATTCCCTCAATTGATTTAACAGTGTTATAGTTTGAGAAACCCACAACAATTTATTGTCATTCAGAAAATTATTCTATCACCTGATGACCTCTCCCCACCTGGGAAGGGGAATCAGAAAAAAACAAAGAAACCCGGGAGTTGAAATATAAACAGATTTAAGAGAAGACTAGAAAATTTACATTAAGAACACTAAAGAACCAGTATTGATCCTGATACCAATATAAAATATGCAAGGATTACACTCAGCCAATTCTATCAGTAGAAGCTGTGGACTCCCAGCAGACAGCAGATGTTGGACACTGTGAGCGCTACGGCCTCGGGAGGA
This sequence comes from Himantopus leucocephalus, assembly GCA_003993805.1. Taxonomy (NCBI): domain Eukaryota; kingdom Metazoa; phylum Chordata; class Aves; order Charadriiformes; family Recurvirostridae; genus Himantopus; species Himantopus leucocephalus. The sequence continues at coordinate 20,108,509 of RSEF01000031.1, read as the reverse complement.
AGGGAAGGGCTCAGGGGTCTGTCACTGGGGGAAAAAGTTCTCAGGATCGCAGACATAAAGGAAGAGAGGATTTCACAGAAAAGTTTCTAATTTATATTGAATGTGACATTCATGGTATGAAATAATCCTGTTGGACAGCTTGGGTCAAGTGCCCAGGTCTCCCTCCTCCTCATCCCTGCACCTGGCTAACTCAAAAACACCTAGACCTTGAAACCCATATGCCATAGCTGTCTATGAAGTAAATATTTTCACAAATTCAGACACTACAGCCTTCTAAAAGTGCAGCTTTCCCAAGCATTAGAAGATAAATTAGTCCTGTGTCACTCAAACCAGGACAAACAGTCATATGTTGAGTATAATATTCTCTGTGAACTAGATGTTTGCCCTGATTTCCAGAATTCCATAAAGTCCAAAGACTTTCAGTACTACATAAAAAAAAACAAAACTCTGTCTTAAAGATAATTGGCTTGATTTTTCTGTCCAAGCCCCATTACAGAAAGACTATATACCCAAATGCAAGACTGTTTATGCTTACAGAGTGCTGCTGAAAACTCTTTGCCGCTTTACCATTGGATATTCCTGCACTGTACCTCTGTTCGTAGTTCTGCTAAATCTGACTCAGTTCTGCATGGTGGCAACAAGTTCTGTAATCTGGCTTATGTGCTGTGTGAAAAAGCAAGTATTTTGTTTTTAAGATGACACCTTTGACTTAATTAAATACGGTTTTATTAACCCTTTATGCATCTTTACATGCCATTTATTATTTGACATATTTTCGTTGTGTCCCTTTCTCTTTGGTGCTCTGCCTGCAGGATCAGCCTGCACTTGGAAGTTCCAGTGAAGCCGTTTCCCACGGCTGGAGCCATGCATGTTCTTTGTCCAGGCTCCTGTTCACACGTACCTCAGCGCTGGTTCTCACTCACAGGACAGAGCTCAGCATCCTGTCGACCTTGGAATGCTCCTTGCAGGGCAAAACACGTACATGAGCACTGCTGGTCTTTTCCACACTTCACAGCATGAGAGCTTTTCCATACCTCTAAACTTTTCTTGCTTCTGAACTTGTTGCTGAGTTTTTACCGTTTCCGTCACATCTGTGGGACAGAGCGGTGAGAACTGAACACAGCCCTGCAGCTGAGAGCCTATGCTTGATCTATAGAATTGCATTGTGGTCTCTTGTGTGTTATTCTTGAAGTTACTCTTGATGGATCCTTATGCCCTGGTATGGTTGCTGACTGTTGCTGTTGCTGAGCTAAGGTCTTCATCTGTTTGTCCACAGCGATGACTCCCAGGTGACTTTTACACGCTTTGGAAAATTATACTCTGGGTCTATTTTCTGAATATCTGCACTTAATTACTAATATCTCCACACAGCACTATTCGTGAGCACAACGAATGAGCTCTGATGGGTACTAAATCAGTAAACTCATTGCAGATATGCCCTGTAGACATGCCCTTAGCATCTGAAAAATAACGTAAGTGCAGGACAGACTGTTTCCCCCTTACAGCTCAGATAGCAACACTGAGCCTCACCTGCCAAGCTGCTGCCCCATGCTCTTCTTGCTTGTCTCAGCGTGGGAATTTCCTCTAAATCTTTTCAGTGTTTGATTAACATTAATGCAAGGATTATTGCAAGAGCTCTAATTCAACTTCCCCGTTTCTTTTTTGGATTTTAACAAATAGGTTAGGAATGTTAATTCTAGAGTGAGACTTGGTCCACATTTCTTATTATTAAATGAAACAAAGCACCATCCTAAAGAAAATGTCAGTAGTTTGAAAGCCTGCTTCTTTTTTGGAAAAAAAAAAAAAAATTTTTTTCCAGAAAAAAAAATTAATTTCATGCAGGAAAAAAGTTGGGGGGAAAAAAAAGGATTTAAGGCAATTGAGATATTTTATCCTCTGTAGTTTTGATATGTTTAATTTTAACTTTGCCCAAATACTTATTCTTTAGCGATTTGACTTCTATAGTAAATTGTAAATATAAGTAAAATAGTAACCTTGAATGTTCATGTCATGAAATGAAATTCTAGTTATAATGAAATGTTGCAATGTAATTAAAACTGTAAAGTTCAAATGACTCATTTTGACCTTTTCCATAGCAAAATTCATTGAAATTAACATGTTCCTATGAGACAATATGATTTAAATAAATTTGCCTTTTTTTTTAAGCAGAAACCTTTTCTATTAAAAACGCATTTAAAAGTTCCTACTGTTAACCTTTGCTATTTCAGCAATTTACAGCTTATTCTTCTTCTTTTGTGTCCCTTAGCCAGTTTCCAAAGCAAAAGAGTTCTTCCTCCGTGTACTTGGCCACTTTATTTCTTTTTTAGCTTCTCTTGGTGGACTATACTGAAAACTATCTAAAGTCCAAATAATTTTTATCCCCTATTGGTTTATTAACGCATTCTAGGGATTAGAGAGTCACTATTTTCCTTTGAAGAAACTGTGCTAATTAGACTCCATTGTGATCTTTAATGCTTTTTTATTGTTTTAATTATAACTCCAACAATCCAAAAACTAGCATGCCAGATTTTCCAAGTCATTCATTTTTGAAGGTAAATGCAGCATTTTCCATGCATAAATTTTCAGATAAACTTTCCAGTTTCAGTGATGTTGTGTTTGCTTCAGCTCAGCCATTTCATCTTTAAACCTTCCGGTGCTGCTGGGTGCCTTCCACTGAATCAGGTGGCTTACCACTTTGCTTCAGTATCAAGTTTTCTGGGCACCTCTATCTCCAACAGCACCTCATTCTTAAAATCAAATATGTTTCCTGAGCAAGAAAACAATGATTGTTTCTTTTTAATTATTTTTGTGGAAGCTGGAATAAAGAAAATTTGGTAGAACAATTTTGCCTATCCAGATTTCAGATACCACCAGCTTTCATACGTACAAAGACTGAGCTCTGTTGTCATCTTGTCTAGTATGGTTTTTCGGTGGGGTAGGAACACCCGTAGCAAATCAGCTGACTGAACATTGCTGGGCTTTTATAGACACTATGGAAAAAGGGAGGTAAGTGAGATATGAGGATAATAATGACAGTTTCTGGCAGAAGTTTACAGGGAGCTTCCTCAAAATGTCATGGGATACCTAGTAGCAAAAAAAAAATAAAATGTATTAACCAGCAAATAGGATGAATAGCACAGAATTATAATTAGTTAAGATGGTAAATCACTTCCAAAACTAGTGCAGTATCCTGACAGCATGTCTTACTTTGCGCTTGTGTAAGTGCCTTGGCAATCACACAGGGTCACACAGGGAGGTGGCAGAAGCACTTGCATGTACACTGCAGATGTCATTTTTCATTAATTTCATTATTTTATAAATTTAAAACTATGCACATTCCTACCTATTTGTTAACACTTCTTTGAGACCAGAACTGAGCTCCAAGGGAAGAAGTGTCCTTTGATGAGAAGCAGAGGCCCATCAGCTTAGCTCAAGGAGGGAGCTGACAGAAGGTAGGAACACCTGGATGAAGGCAACACCTGGATGAAAATGTGGCATCACCTTTCTGCCCATTATATCCCAGGATGTATCCCAGCACAAGCCTGTGGGTGTAAAGACATCGCAGACCACTTGTATCTGTCCCGGTATGACATGGGGTCGGAGTGGGGTCTGTCTACGTTTACGTGGTTGGCTTGGAGCAGTGCTGTGCTTGAGAGGTGAATAACACCCAGGCTGTCCCCCATTCAAAGTAAAACCTCTGAAATGCCTCTCGTGCAGATTTTGGGTACCAACTGCTTTGATCTATTCATCATCTTGTTTTTTTGTTACGTAGACAGAATCATAGGTGGCTGGAATCAACGTTATTTCAAGGACTGCTCCGGTTTTGTAATCCCATAGTGCCTGCAGCCTGGAAAACAAGCAAGCCTTACACAAAATCCAGGACTCGCTGCATGCCCAGCATCCTTCTGAATCACTGAGTGTTTAAAATAAGGGGCATGGCCCCAAGTCTCAGGTTTTGCAAGGCTGCATGAGCCAACCATCTGTCCCTTCAGTAGCAACTGAGTTAAAAAGAATTTGCATAAATTGAACATTTGCAGCAAAACATGGCAGACAAAGCTAGTGATCCAGCGAGAGGGAATAACTTAAAATCTGAAAGCAGGTATCTCAGAGAAGAGTATGTAGGTAAGCAGGAACAGGCATCGCTTTGAAATGTCTAATACCTATATTGCTGCAACCCTCACGAGGGTTTCAGAGACAAGGTGATGCACCAGTGAAGATCCTGATGTCAGGTGGAAACCAATTACACAGATTTTACAGTCGATAAGACAGTACATAACCAGGGCAGGAGCAGACCCATGTTAATTGCCACCCAATCCAGGTGCACATGACGAACACTGGGACTGATCTTCGGCAATCTCCTACCAACAAAGTCTGTCATCAGCTGATGAGGAGCAGAAGATTAGAGAGCAGTCTTGTCCTCCATGGGAGTGGAGAAACAGCATCCACTGTCACTCTGACTTATCACTCCTTTGCTTTCTTCCAAAATAGCCTTTCTGCCCTTGTCCTGTTCATCTACACTGCTTTGTTGGGTGTCACAAATATTGAAATTATTGAATTAAAGGAAAGACATACCCGGGTCTCATTCGTTTCTATAATAGGTCTTTCAGTATTTCTGGCAGGGAGATATTTCTGGGCAGTGGCCACATCATGGGGTAATTGCTTTGGTGGAAGAATAGATGCAATATCAAGGAGGCTGGCAGAGTTTGTGTTCTGCACACTCTCTCCTTGAGGATCTTTTTCTGCCCACCCGACTGATCCACAGACTGAGAGGACCCTGAGAGGAGTAGAAGACTGCAGATTTGCGTCCCTCGAATAATGACAATAATTTCACAAATAAACAATCTAAACAAGTTTAGCAGGAAAGACTGTAAATAGCAATACTTCACAATATTAAAGGAATGTGTACAAACTACATATATCTGAGGTCATACCTGCCCATTGTGCAGCCAAATCCTCTGGCTTTCGGTGAATCCATTCCTTGGTAATTCAGGGCATCAAGCCTATTTCTCTAGTCTTCACAGGGCACGTTTAGAATTTATTTCAGTATAACAAGAATTACTGAAGCACCCTTTATCTAGAGAATAACTTGCTATCCTTAAAATCCTTCTTGGTGCTGATTACTGTTAGAGAAAACATAAAATGGAAAAATTAAGGAATATACATTCAGACCAGCCATGGACAGCTTTCAGTTATACAGCTCTTATTTATGTGAGAGATCACCAAAATAATTTCCAGTCTTTTTTCTATGTTAGCAGGGAGCAATCCCTTCAGATGTGACTCAACAGCTAGCCAGTCACATACATTTGTATGTTCACACACATTTATCATCAGCTAATATCTGCCGTTTCCTTGGCATGCTAATCCATGTACATGAAAAAATGATTTTTAAAATGCTATTTTATCAGCCAGCTTTGACATAAGGGTGATCTTTTCTTTTTAACTTATTTTCCTCACGTTCTTATATGGTGTTGTCAGTCATAATTTACAATATAAGGTAAAAGAAAACTATCTCAAGTTCAGGAATTTGAGAGTGGGAAGAGAAACAGTAGGGAGGAAGAGAAATGTTCTTTTCTTTTTTTTTTTTTTTTTTTTTTTTTTTTTTTTTTTTTTTTTTTTTTTTTTTTTTTTNCAAACAAACAAATACTTTCAGCTATGCATTTGCCTAATAAGCCCCAAGACAATTAGGATCTGATGTTCTGTGGCGTTTTTTTAGGGCCCGCCACAAAGCCTGCTGAAGCTGGCAGAAAGAGCCCAATTCCCTCAGCTCCTGTGTTGCTGTGTGAGGGGCTGGGGAGGTACCAGCCAAGGAAACCGCTGCTCCTCTCCTCTGTGCTCCCACCTTTCCTGTGCTTTGCCAGTCAGTGCAGGTAACTGGGAGGAAACTTGCTGTCTTTTATTGCCCTGGGGAAACACAGAAGACAGCTACAGTCAGCCCCTCTGTATTTTAGGATGAATATGGACACAGGCACCTTTTCACCACAAATTCCAAGTGTTTTCCTTTTTAATAAACGGAGAGCTACTGCAGTAAGACAACAGCTTTATCTCCCTTTCCCCCCGCCTCCATTCTGCCTTTTCCTCCTCCCAGCAAAGCAAGAGACAAAAGAAAGTCTCCCTCTCTGTCCCTTCTTTACTCACTTGCTCCTGCAACTGCCTAATAAACTGATTAGTGCCATCTTCTTTGTGAGAAGTGTTGTAACACTCCACCACAAAAGAGTGATTTTATTATATGGGGGGAAAATATTAATTTTCTTGCTTTGTGTGTTTAATGGTGATAATGATTATGATCTTCCATTTCCGTGGTGCCTCTCCTCCCAAAGGACCTCAGCTTGCTTTATAAACACTCACACACCAACTCTACGCAGGGATGGCTTCCTCTCCCATTAAAACACGGTCATCTTCGTCATGAATGCAGCGGTGATGCAAAGCATTAAAACCTCTAGGACAGAAAACACAGCCTGCCTGGTGCAGTTAAAAACAGCATCTGAGGGGTGCAGGAGATGGGGAAAGTGGATGTGGAGAAGATTATTTCTTGCCGCCAAGAGGACTCAGGTTCAGTCTCACATGAAACAGCATTACTCTGCAAATAAATATGGCGTGACTCACCTCTGGAAGGGGACAGGGGATATGCCTCTACAACTTAACAACTAGTCTCTGTGCCTCCCACCACAGGATACTGAGTTTGTTTGGGGTACATCGCCAGCAAAAACAGGACTCTGGGTTTCTAGAGAGGGGGAGAGGGAACGGAAGGAAGCAACAATGATCAAATAAATTATTCAGCACCAAATATTTTCTCAGCTTTGACTTGGAAAGACAGTTGTTTAGTGTGAGCTGGCACCCAAAACTGAAGAAGTTTCACCTTAATGTTCAGGGAAAAAGTGGGTTTTTCCAGATGGGAAATTTCAGTTTTCTAGATGCTTGATGGAGGTAACACCAGCCCAGCTGTTGCTGCACTGCCTGAACATCAGCTGAGGGACCACAAGGAGCTAATGCTGTCAATCAAAATTAGCAGAACCCTTCTCCCAGGCAGAGCACTTTTTGGGGAGGGGGTTATAGCCACAGGGATCCTTCAGTTCATGAGCAAAACCTTGGGGCCTGCAGGACAGTAAGGTGGTTAAGGGCTGGAAGGAAATCACTACAGTAGTAACCTTATTTTAGACATTTATTTTCTTTGGGCTTGGCCCAGATTTTTCTCTAGAGGCAAGCACGTTGTCCTGTGGCTACACCAGGTGCTGGGCCTGTTGTGTGGCTCAGGCACATGCAAGCTGGCTCCCAGCAAGCCCAGCCAGGTACTGGGAAAGTCAGCATGGAGTTCAGTGTGGGATGCCAAACTGGTACAGGCAGCAAGTCAAATATCTGGGTGGTTAGCAGGGACTGTGCTTCATGCTGCTCTCATTGGACTGATGTCATGGGCATCGTTAGCCCCAGATGGACAGATGGGGTACAGCAATATTATATCCTAAGGTAGATGCCACGTAGGAGCAAGTTGCTGACACACTTCTGCAGACAGCGACAAGAGAGGTGGTAAAAGGGAGAGAGAGAGACTTGGAAATGAGAATTCTGCCCTTCCAGCTCCTTCACATCATCCCCCTTTCTCCTCTGCAGAGAGCCCTGAGCCCCTGTCTGGCTTCTTGCCTATCCACAGTTGCCCCTCTTCTTTCTGCATAGCATCCTGCCTGTGTAGCTCACTGGGAGATGGCAAATAACAGCAAGGAAAACAATGTAACTGGCTTTACCTTCACCTGCTTGCACTTTTCATAATATTAAATAAAATTAATTCAATCTTCTTTCCTCCCCCCCACCCCACCCCCCAGTAACTGTTTTCTGCCCTGTATACAGGGATGTGGTTTCTTTTCTGTTTATATTAGCCCCTAAGTAAGATTTATTTCATCAAAGACCACGAGCTTGACTACTGTTATTTAGAGTCTATCAATAGTGGGATATAACCCTCAGGGAACTGCAATTCTGAACTGGCGTTGAGGATAAGACTATACAGCCCTGCAAACAGCCTGTTGTCATTTCCCTTCCTACAGCTGGCTGGTGAGGTTTGGTGCAGCCACAGAGAAAGCCAAAAAAGCTAAATGCATGATGCCTTCTAGTGTCCTGGAGTCTACATTTCGCATAACTCCAGTGTCCTGCACTCTATTTAACTCCAGGGTCCTCCTATGCTCTCAGACTGGAACCCGTGGACCTTACCTTCACATCTATTGTGAAGCAGCCCAACTGCATTGCAGAAGCTATAAGGACCGAGAAAACAATGAGTGGCACCATTCAAACCTCAGCCCGCAGCTCCCCTTGCTGACCTTGGCTATGTCCTCTCCTCCACAGAGTGTGCAGAACCCAGCTGTGCAACACCGAGCCCTGGTTCCTCATGGTCTCTGCCACCACCCGCCCTTTGCCTCCCTGGGCACCAGATGAAGACCGCATCAGGGCAGTGGGAGGAGAAATGCCCAGCGCACTTGCAATGAAAACACAATTTCTGTGGAAAAGAAAGTACTGATCTGCTTCTGAAGTGTCAGAAATGAGGTAAACCCTCCCCCTCTCTTGGTGGGGAGGAGTGAGGTGATCCCACAGAGGAGGGGACAAATCAGTCCCTGCACTTTGGAAGCGGTCCTCTGGAGATGCCTCACGGTCACAGGTTTTGCCAGGTTTGAAATTCAGTGGTCAAGATTATTGCAAAGACCTGGCTGGAAAATGGCAGCGTCTTCGAAGATTGTTCTTCACCTGCCGGCAACTGAGCACATGAAGACATCCCAGAAAGCTGTTCCTCACCTCTCTGTGTTAGATCAGGAGGATGGTATTTACCTGAAGTATCATTCTCCCAGTTACATATAAAACAGGTCTCAAAAAACAGAAACTGTGAGGGGAAAAGTTTGGAATAGAGCTCACATAATTCTTTCAGCATGCAGCAGATCAGTCTGTAGTCTTAGCCACATCCCAGTGGTTCTCCATGAGGACATCAAAAGATGCCTGCCTAGGAGCTGGACAAGTCTTTTGCCAATTTTCAGACTACAAGAGGCCATCAAAGATACAAAATAAACAGAACCCAGGGCTGTTAACAACACTGTCTCTGGTTTGTTAGTCTCATTCTTGGAGCTCACAGAATGCTTTTTGCTGAAAGTTCAGAAAAACTCTTCTTTTCTTCCGGCAGAAAGAAGCACAGAAATGCCAGACCAAGCCATGGCAAAGCTGTGAAAGGCTGAAGACTGGTACTTTTGCTCGTAATCGTTGGGCATCCTCAGCTGTGATGGTGCTTCAGCTCTCAGCATGATACTAGGCTGAGGCACAGCCTCTGCAATAAACATTTTCTAGTGTTTTTTCTCAGCAAACTCTGAAAACTGGCTGTTGTTTGTAAGATCCAGAGCTGAAAAGCAAGGCAGCAAGTTGCTTCATTGATAGATTTATGTTTGGAGCTTCAACTACTTTCAGATAAAGTAAGTAGTGTATGTGACAGCGAGTCCTGCCAAGTAGCAAAAAAAATCTTCAGCCCATAACAAAAAAAGCACATACCCTCTGTGTTATTTTTTTTCCCCTTCAAAGTTCTGTATTGATTTTATTTAGCTCTCCCAAGACAGAAAATTGCAGTAAGCACAGAGGGTGCACTCAGATACACAGGTATATTACAGGAACGTACCCACCATGCTCTTTTCTTCCCCCCCCCCCCCCCCCCCCCCCCCCCNCACCCTCTGTAGTCTCATATTTAACAGATTTTGATGTTGCCGTTTTGTTTGGCACTGGTGGATGGCAGCAGAGGGTGTGCTCGGTGAGATGGGACACTCCAAAACTGCCACAGCTGACTGAACTGTGAAATTGGGCAGGCAGGAAAATAGGTGTTTCCTAATGCAAACAAAGTAGGCACTCATATTTTGAAATGAGTTGAGTACTGATATTAGGAAGAATTTTTTTATTACATGAGATTGCCACAGGTTTTGCAAATTACTAGGAACCTTGACAACTGGCTATCTTGCATCTAATATATTTTAAATTAAAAATCCAATGTGAAAATGTGCCCTGAAATTAATGACCATTGTATGCCTGACAGTTTATCTTACCATTTTTAATGCAATAAAAGAGAATCAGATAAACACAGGCATAACCTATGCCACAATTGATAATGTAAAACATCCCTTGTATCATTTGTCTTTCCTTTAGGCAGTATACAAAGGACATAAAAATGAACAATTCATGCCTAAACAAAGAGGAGCTTGAAAGCAGTGCATGTCAGATGTTTACTCTAGGTCATTATTAGGGGGTTGAGTGGATTTGCTTATAAACGCGGGTTACTTTGTGGGTAGGGAAATGTGAGAGATAAAGTGTTTTCAGAAACAAGACCTCTCTTTTAAAGCCACAATGTTGATTTTTCTAGCATGCACAGTAAGTTACAGATAATGTTTTTTTATGGGATATGAAATCCCGTCTCATGAGCAGTGTAAAACATAATGTGCTGTAGAAACAATGCTTTTTCTCTCCACTTTGTGCAAATGCCATTTTTCATTACACAGTGAGCCTGAGCTTGCCTGGGATTGAAATGAGATCAGAAGAGCACCCTATGACAGATGGATATGCAAACCTCTGATGTGCTGAAGAAAGATCTACTTGAGACCACTGGGAGGTGTTCCTTTGGTAGCTTTCACTTGAATCTAAGTTTGAAACATGGGATCTTTCAAGAATGTCACATCTTTTTATGTTATCCATTTTAACCATTCTTACTCATTGCTAAGTTTACACCCAGTCCAACCAGAAGCAGCAGAAGAAAAAGCACCTAAACAAACAGAAAGAGCCTTGGGGATTCGGTAGTGGGTACAGAGCGTGTGTGCCATAATCATTCTTTTGATTTGTGTTCAGATATTTTTTCTACTTGTCTTGCAAAGAATGCATGCTTTCCCTCTGGATTGCAAATAATCTGAATCTGGATAAAACCATTACGAAGTGCCCTTCAAAACACCGAGCCTGCATTTGAAATGAATGTGTGATGGAAAAGCTCAACATGAGGATTAAAAAACTTTGGTTAAATGCAGAGGAGACGGAGCATAGTAAACATCCTGCTGTGGATTTTCTTTATTCTGTCCCTTTCCTGACTTCTCAGCCCTTTCTTTAAAGTGAGTCACCACTGGCTATGAGCATGAAGATGCAGTATCTGTCTAATTAACCAAACAAAGCCAACACACACCAACATAGCCCCTCCAGAGAGGAAACCAACTTCCTGGCAGCGCCTGCCTCCCACTCCTGGGCGTCAGGACGTGTTGTCCTTCCCACGCTGCAGTGCTTCCCAGGTCTTCCTGGGCAGCTTTGCCATTCTCCCCAGGGCTCGTGTGACTTTTTTGCGTGAATATTAAGTGAGGCACATCGTGCAGTCACGTTGCTGTAAGTATACAAGCAGACTGAAATGAGGTGATTAACCTGGTTGCTTGGCAAATATTCATTACTTCTTGACAGGTATTCTCACTTAGTGATCTTAGAGTGAATGCATGCATCCCAGTTAAAGGCACAGGAGGTTGAAGGCAGAAACAGCACAGGTAGATTCAACATCCTCAATTGCTGCAGTAAATGCAGGTTGGATGCATCTCCAGACTGCATGGGCAAACCTTTAACCACAGCTGGTAAGTAGGACTTGCAGTGGCACATAACCAGCAATAGACGGCAAACCACTTTTTCCTTGTTCGATTTATTCATTGGGTCTATAAACCAACATCATAACCCTGCTTGCCCTGCTCATACCCAGAGGAAGTGAGGGACTATGCACCATGCTTGGAAGAGTCACCTCGGTGTCACAGTACTACTAGAAACCTTCTCTCTTTTCAGCTTCCCAGTGCAAACAGCAGTGCCCGAGCCACATTAGCCATCATGGAGGCCCAGTGGGTGATCTGGTCTGCACAGGTAGTCCCTGGGCATAGTGTAATAAGCCTTCGTCCCAAGAGCACCCTCAGACCCTTCAGATGGCTGCAAAGGAGCATCTCAAGTGTTCACTTTGCAACTGATACTGTCAAGGAGAAGTCCCAGGCTGAGGAAGGCAGGGACTTATCAAGCACGCAGGAGGGAAGAGTGGGGTTAATGTTACAGCCCAACTGAGAAATAAAGATGAATGTGCAATACATTGTGATTGGATGTGAGGGCGATCTGGCTGCGACATCTGTCACCCATTGATCGCCAGGGTTGATTCAGCTGATCTGGCTGGCTAGGCGGGTGTCCCCTTCCTCCCTCACC
>RSEF01000031.1:20080225-20096208 GCA_003993805.1 Himantopus leucocephalus | reverse complement strand
CTTCCAACCTTAACGATTCTATGATTCTATGATTCTATGATTGCACATGAGGTTTGGCTTGTAAAGGACTCCTAGCTGCAGCCATGGGAAAAGTACGAGTTTTGAGTCTGTGCCTAGCACTGAATTTTTTGTCCCAAGAGCTCCTAAGGAAACCAGTTCATACAATTTAAAGGGTTAGAAATGGTCTTGTCCTGGCAAAACTGATCACACGTTGAAAAAAAACATTTCCTCATAGATCTGTTTCTAATGCTTTTGTGATTTAGATAGGTATTTGGTCTAGAATAACAGCTTTTTTCCTGAGTTTATTCTCCAGTAAAATCTACTGAATATTGCAGTCATGTCACAAATCCAGCTTTACTCTTTTACAACTGGATGCAGTGAGAGGGGAAGATGGGATCAAGCCAACAGAGGATGGTGACACATAAAACCTCTTAATCTTTTCTGCTAAGCCTTTTCTTATCTTTTGATTTCTATGGCTGTTGATAACACCTCCAGCCTTCCTCAGCCTGGGACTTCTCCTTGACTGCTCTCCTTGGCTCCTGCACTAAGGCTGTCCTGTTTCTCTCTCTGTCATTTGCTGAAGTTCATCTCTTGCTGTCCCTCAAGAGCCCATACTTTGGACTGTTTGTTCCTATGCTTGCAGTTATCCCTCTGTTACCAAGAGATACACTTGTCTATGAATCAGTTTATACCTATATGACTGATAAAGCTTGAAGGAAAGGCCTAAACTCATCAGCTGGATGCCCTGTTTCCTGCCAGTCCACTCTCACTGGACAAGATCTTACTCATGGCTTTCAAACACGACCTTCACCTTCCCCCAAATAAATCTATTACTGCAGCTGAAATACCCCAAAAATAGTCTTGCTTTGGCTCCACCTCAAGTCTCTGAAGCAACCTGGCGGAGGTCGGTGGGAGTGGCAGAGTCTCAGTGAAGGCACAGACAGCCCCGGACACAGTTCCAGCAGGGTTGTGCCAGAGTGGGGATTTATGGCACGCCAAATAAAGACTTCGGGATTTGGTGCCCCATCCAGTTCTCATTAACACGCACTGGGAGTCCTGTCACTAGCTCAGAGAGAAACTGGGCCAAGTCTTACACCCTTTTAAAGTTATTTAAAGTCTTGTCGCCATCGACATCCATTTGCCATGCTTCTAAATGTCAGGATTTAGAGTTGTTTTCCTCCGATGTTATTCAGTAGCTTTCCATGATATATTCCATTTCATACCAAACTAAATTGAACTATTCTATAAGGATGTATATTCGATAGGAACCATTGTCATACTGCCTTCTAATGGAATCAAGCACAAAATTCAACAAGCTTTTAAAATTCTATCTGCTAAAAAATGAGCTAGTAATATGAAATTCCTCCCACATACTCCCACTCTACTGTTTCTCTAAAATCTATTTATCTTAGTCACGACCTTATGAGCATGAACAGAATGTGGCAAACATTTCTCAGTGTAAGAATGTGTCTAAACCTTGGAAAAAGTTGTTATAGCTGAAAAGGTATAATTTCCACACAAAATTCAGGTTATATACTGTAATAAAAAAAATACAGATGCCAGAGAAGACGTTACTTCATGTTTTACACTTTACTTGAAATTACTTCTCTCTGTTAATTTTGGTGGAGTACTGCAAGTTACTTGGTGCTCTCAGCCCCCATGGACATCAGTGGAAGCTGGAAGTCGTCAGGCCTTGCTAGCAGACATTCACTAACTCACAGGACTATGCCCTTTAAGAAATAAACAATTTCCAACTGACAAAACTGTTCCCTTAGGGTCATTTTGTGCTGATATTGAAGCCAAGGGAAGTTTTTCATTATCTTCAAAGATAGCAGGACAGTGCCTTCAGAAAATGGTAATAAATTAATAAGGGACAGAGAAAAGGAATGTTCTTAAGTGTGTTTTAGCTTTTCATGAAAAATATGAATAACAATGAACAGAAAGGATTAAGAAGTACCCAGAGCAAATGGGTTGGTTGAACATTGGCTGATTTTACTAAAATTGATTGGATTTTTCTAGAACATTCTTTATTTTTCTTGAGAGATTAACACTAAACAATAAACAGGCTTAGATGACGATATTGTTAAGGATCAGTTTGCATCCAGAACAAAAATTGAACTGCCCAAGCAAAAGAAAAAGACTGTCCACAGAAACATTGGACCATCCCTGTGTATGTTTTGGGATAGATCCAAGAACAATATGTTCTGGAAAAAAGATGATGTGCCAGGGAAGTTCACCCCTGGTCAGGCATTCCCTAAACTCTAGAAATGTGTAATCTGAGATACCAAAAATATGTCACAGGCATGTTCAGTATTTATGGATGCCATTTAGCAAGCATGAGGTCAGAGGCAATGAACTTGCTACATAATGCTGTTCCATGTTACTGCAGATGATAAAAATGAACAGACTTTTTTCCACACTAAGTGGCAGTATTTATTACACCATATACCAATGCTGAACCAGGGAACGGTGCCTACTTTGTTCATGTTTCCAGTACTAGTCTGGAAGGTGAGACAAGTTACCGTGCCTCAAACTAAGAAACCTGTTTAAAAATGCATTTCTTTTTAATTTATAGTTGTCACTTTGAAGAGTGTTCCACAGTTGGGTGGCCGTATAGAAAGTAACGTAATTCACACTCCATTTGGGGGAGCAATATACTGCAAGCACATTAAAATCTTTTCCGTTGACTTATGAGTCAGAGAAAGAAATGCAAGTCACACGCCTCTCACTTACCCAAAGTCTGCAGCAGCATGACTCTGCTGAGTTCACTCCAAGACATCTGTCCTGAGAAAAGGTGTTGGTTATAGATGAGCTGTGAAAGAGTATCTTGAGAGAGTTTAGAAAGACTCCTCCTAGGGCTACAGATGTCCCTCCAGGCTGAACAATTTGTACTCTGAGCTTTGTTTTGGCAGAATAAAAACCTAGAAGTTTACTTCAAAAACAACCAAATAAGACCAGTCCCTCCCCAACAACATTGCAAAGTTTAGGTTTCCTTCAGCCATCCGTCATGCTGTAATCATCATCCTCGCATCAATGTCTTTCTTGGAAAAAAAACCAACCACCTGCATAAGCAAATAAATTTTGGTCCCAGGTATTAAGTCACAGCTCAAGAAGTCCAGTGAATGTTTTGTCCCATAAAATTTTTACCTCTTCCCTAGGTATATGGGTTTCAATCAGATCTATTTTTTTAAAAAATTCCATTTCAGGATACTGTGTCTGATTTTTCACAGATTTTGTAGATAAGCTAGACCTGGCGTTAGGAAAACCTGTCAAGGTTGAGATCAGTAAGGCCAGGGGATGAAGGAATATCATTAGGCCTAAACCAGAAATTCTGCTGCTTTTTTTGTTTATGAAGCAGTTGCTGGCACTATGTGACATCTTTCTCCTCTCTCTAAGCACACAACTCCACCAGCCAGCAGCCCGTAGGGAATGCACACGACGCACAGGCATGCATCCTTTTCTGGGATGACCTTCCTTATAACTCAGTCTTTCTGTTCCAGTCATCATCTTTCCCAGTAGCAGGCTTTTCCTAGTGTCTCACCTGAATTTAAATTGCTCCAGCTTAAGCCTAAGACTTGCCTTTGTCACCATGGATGTGGAAAACAAATCATCCCCTTCTGCTATTTTGTGTTGCTGTGTTTGTTAGGGTTGATTCCTCCCCCTGTCCTCTGCCACATAGGCTAAAATAACCCCAGATGGTTTGTTCACCTCCTTTCTAGACTCCTGTTCAGTTTTAATGGTCTCCTCTGGACTTTCTACTGTTGATCCACATGTTTTTCAAAAGACATCACCCAAAAAGGGACACAGCCCCGCAGCTGTGCAGGCAGTTTGGGCTCACTGGGGCCGAACAGAGTGGAAGGATTTCTCACACGTCTTAAGTTTCTGTTTATACGACTATAACTTTTGCCGGGTTTGCAAGTATTTCTTCTTCCTCAGCTCATGATTCGCAATGGTCCTCCAACAGTTTCATGAAGAACCTGTATTTTGCCAGCTGGTCTCTAACCTACGTTTATTTGATGAAGCCTTCCCAAGAACAGTACCTTACATTTTACATTATCGACACTCTGCTTTTTCATAGCATCTTCCCCAGCTGTCAGGATAATTTTTAATTTTAGCTTTGTCTTCCAAATTATCTGCGGTCAGTCCCAATGAGGTGCCTTTTGAAAATTTAATAAGCGCACTTTATTTCCCCCCATATAGCTTGATATTGAAAATATTGAAGAGAGGTGAACCAAGGACTGATTCCTGCAGAATCTTGTCACCTACAAATTGTTTTAGTAGTATTATCCTGACTGTTTCTTGTCACCCAGATAATATTGCCCCTGTCTTAGAGGTTGCCCCATCCAGGCCATTCTTACTTAGTCAGGTTAGGAAAAAATCATATGAACTGGCATGAAAATCTTCCTAAAATCAAAACAATGCATCGCTCCTGTTTCTCTGCCTGAAAACTGTTTATCAAGTGGTGTTAGAATGACTGGCATTGTTTATTCTTGGCAAATCTATGCTTGCTTCTATTCACCTTGTTTTCTCCTAGATGTTTAAAAATAGTTTGTATTACAGGAACTAAAAATAACCTGGGAGCTCCCTAATTCTGAACTACTCTTTATTTTACCCCACTTCATGGAGATAGGCACTTTGTTCTTTCCCACCCTCTGACATCTCACTTTTCCAGAGCAGGCAGTTAACGATATTAATAGAGCTGAGTCTACATCCAACAGTCCTCTATTACCCTGTGAATGAGGGTCACTGAGTCCAGGGAGTGCGAAAACATCTGATCTACCTGCAAAAAACATCTGATTTACCAGTAAATTCCTTGAGCACTGCCTCATGGCAGTTCCTCGTAGGCTAAAAGGTGGTGGAGTTATATGGGCCAAGGAAAACAGTATCCTGTGACAGTCAGCAATGTTTTTCTCTGGTGACTGACAAATTGTCCTACACAGGAGCCCTCTAAAACTAACACTATCTGTAGTCTGATTATGATCAATAGATATTGTGATAGGCCTGTGAAAAGTGCTGTTTGATTACTTTTACACGAAGGCAGTACAAAAACATCTCTTAATTCAGAGTACCAAAATATGAGCTGAGAAACTGGCAGATAAATTATTAGAATACAGTCTTTGCACTGATAAACTTTTGAACTTTCATTGAACTTGTATATTAAGAAAAGGCAGTTTTTCCAAGAGGAAAATTCACCAGACAACCTACAATTTTTCTTTCACACATTTAAGGAAGATGTTCGATCTGGTAAGGAAATAATAGTAATTTATGTCTTTGATAATTGAGAAGGATTATAGTTCTATACACAGAAAGAAGCAGTCGTCAGCTGCTCTCTGAGTCACGGCCTTATTAAAGAGGTAGATACCACCTTAACCAGATGAAACCTCAATATTTTGGGTTAGGAGACCAAGGAAGCTTCCATCTCCCTGTGAAATGAAAACATCACTATCAGCCTCTTGCTGTCTCGCTCCTGCGTTAAGACTTGGCACAAAATTATTAAATCTTCCTTCTTCCTCATGCCCTGTTCCTTAAAATGAGACAGTCATTTCCCCTTCTGCACGCAGAAGCAGGCTCTAGGGACAGCTGTCCTGATAGTTACAAACCCACCTTCTTCAGGCTGGGCAAATTTGCAATTCTCTGTCCAGCATCCTGCTCTAAACAAACTGGTATAAACTAAAGGTTTATGTCTAATTCATGATACAGGTGAATTTTTTACTACTGACCCTGCTGTGAAGGAAGACCAAATCCATTAAAAAGCATCATCTGCTGTCAGTGTACAGGGCACAAACTGTAAGATTTCCTGACCAGGTTTGTTTCATCCTACCTGAAGTACAACTCAGGAAAATGAGGTAAGCAGGAGGACATACGTGAAGGACTGACGTTCAGACAAGCCACCTCATTAAGCCATTCAGGGCATGGAGGTCATGGTTTTTGACTCCCATGGAGCAAGTCCAATCCCTTAAAATCCTGTAAGCCATGAGATTTGCAGTTGGGCAGTGATGTTCAGGTGGAGGTGTCACAGTTAAGGGGTGTGAGCATGGAGCTGTTCATCCCCTGAAAAACAGCAGATTCAGGGAAAAACAGGCTGCCAGGAGTTCTGCTTTCCCCACTTCCCCTGGGTCCAGCTCACCTACACAACTCAGTGAGGTTAGATGGGACTGGGGGAGTCTGAAGGAAAGTAATTGCTAACCACAGCCCTCCAGAGTTTCCTTGGCATTTTTTGGGGAAGGAGGTGGTGAATAATCCCATAAGCCCCCAGGCTGGCCACAGGAAAACCTTCCCATCTCCACTGAAGCACCATGACCGAGCTCTGCTACTGCAGCTTCCCTACTCTGTTCCCTCTGGTCTGCTGCTTTCTCATGCTTCAAACGTGAGCCACCTGGATGCTCTGGTGCTCTGGAGCAGCCTTCTATGCAACTCTCTCCTCTCTCGTCAGGAACACATCCTTTTCCATCCTAATTTTTCTTTCTGGTCCTGTCATTCAGTAATTCCCACCTGTGACCTCAATCCAGACCCTTTCAAAATGAAAATCTCTCGCTGTCTTAAACAGGCTTTGAATCACTTCTATATTAACTATTTTAGGATGTTGAGGACTGCCCTAGTAAAGAAGTCCTCTGCTACAGATGCACACACTGCTTTCTTCTGTATGTATAAATGAAAATTTCTGTAGTCATTTTCTTTCCTCTTTTCTATTAACTTATAGAAGTGAGCATTGCACAGGTTTCTGTGAGGTCAGAGGTGTGGGATGATACTAATCTGGGCAAACACAGGTATGTGCAGATGGATTAGCCACCCTAACGACCCTTAGCAAGGAAAGGAGAGAAATCAGCATTGCCAATGTGGGAGTGCATATATCCTAAAGCAGATGTGGGGTTGATGAACTGACAACTTTGGAGATGAAACTCATCTCTGATGAAGGTGCTCCCAAGATGACAATCTTCCAAGCAGAGAGCCTTATGCTGGTGTCCTAAGAGGATCTTTCTGAGTACTGATCTGCCTTTTCCAGGGTATTTTAACTTTAATTTCCAGGATATTATTGTAACTCAGTAATCTGAAAGATATAAAACAGTGTGCGGGCAGAAAACCCGTCTGTTGCAAGAAGGCAGACCCAGGGGTATCACACTGCGCCCTCCAGCACTGCAGAAAGGGTTCACAGCTCTGCAACTCTCTGGGAGTTTCTTGAAAGGGCTCCTGTTGGGGAGCAAGCTTGGCATGGAGGCCAACAGGGTCACAGTAGCCCACATCTACCTGAGCAAAGGCTCTGACCCACCAAAACTGTGTGGCTGCTTGCAAACCACCTGCAGGGAATGGTCCCTGAACAGTCCTTGGGGTCTGGGCCCCTGTCAGCCACCTTGAGCTGGGACCATCATGAGGACTTCACCATGTGTGTGATCCTGTCCCAGAGCCTGGGAAAACTCCCAGGCACAGCTTATTTTACCCCATCATCTGCAGTTTTTCCTGTTTCTCAAAGCTTCATTCCCAGTTACTGCCAACTGCTCCACCCTTCATCTCCCCAAAACTGGCAGCTTGAATAGTTTAATGTCCTCTCTGCTGCTGGTCAGAAGAGAAGTTGCAAGGTGTACTGAATATTCCCCAACAAATAATTTCCCTGCTGTTAGCTCCACGGGTAGGAGCCACACTGACGGTACCTTTTCGTTTGATTCTCTTGCCGTTAGTTTCGCTTCTCCTGGCAAGGTTAAAGGTTAAAACCACTCATGCAAACTGAGGCTTTCCTGCTACAGATAGAAACTGGTACAGATAACTTCTTCCTTTGTTCAATCATGAGTTTAAACTTCGACATACCTTTTCCGTCTGGCAACGTTTGTTCAAAATGTTCCTGTAGGATAGTTTTTCATTGGAAAACACAGAGCAGTTGGAACCCAAGCCCTCAGCACGGCTGTGAGTGCATGTGACACCCGAAAGACAACGCAAGGGAAAAGTCAAACCCAAAGAGAAAACTCTCACCTCTTCAAAATGAAACAATTTCAGTCTTAGTGAAATCAAATTATATAGAAAGAAGTTGAAATGAAATGGTCTTTCTATTTTTCTTAAATTTGATTTTTGAAGCCAAGCCAAACAAAAATATTTGAAATCCCAGGTTTTTCCTCTGGTTACACCTCTGTTACAGTGTTCCTACCTCTTGGGCAGTGGAGAATGAAGGTTTGGCTACTCCTTGCATGGCAGCTGATGTGCAGAGACGCTCAGGAACAGCAGGCTGGCAATATCCTGGGCACAAGTATGATGATTTTTTTTATCAACTTATCTGTAAAGAGACTGAAGTGAGGCAAGTGTATTAGGTTCGATTTTCCAATATAGAAATGGTACTGTGAGAGAGTTGTTCACGTATGGCATCTGCCTCACAAAACACTCCTCCCTGCAGACACGCTGCAGCCACCCTTTCTTACTCCCCTCATTTTATGTGAGAATTTCTTGCTCCTTTCTCCCCCTTCCACCACTCTTTTCCCTGAGGAAATCAGGATTAAGATATTTCTTTCTGCTTTCTGTGAAGTATACCAAAACTCCAGACCCAGAAGTCTTTTCCCTTTAGCAATATTGGGTACTCTAATTGCAGTATGTACTTTACATGCAAATTTGAGTGATTAGGTTCAAATTAGTTTCTCCTGGAAGGTGAGGAGCAGCATCCCCTGAAACAAAAACAATTTCCTTGAAGCAGATCGATTTCACATGGGAAGGCATTGTTAAACTGAGTAGCTACCTTATTGTATACACTAGTAAACTTACGTACAGAAATTTCAAGACAAAGATATACTAGAGAGAGGGATAATAATGGGGCAAAAGCAGCATATGAGACTGTGACAGCAACTGTTTTTTTATCAGTTTGTGTGGAAAATAAATTAAAATCCTAAAAAATATGGAACTCAAACCATTTGGTTCTCACTCAAACTGTGTAGTCAGCAGCAGTTTTAGATCATAGCAAAGATTGTCATTGGTGGTTTCATTTCATAACAAAAAGTTAGTGAATCTCTAGTTCTTAAAAGTCAGCAAAGGAAAGTAAAAAAGATGCTAAAATAAAAAAGAATTGCCTTTTTTTCCCCTAGAAGACAGTTCTAGCTCACTTTTGGAAATCGATAAATTGAGGCCAAAAATACAGGAGATACTGTGCTACCTTAGATGAGATCAGTGCATCCTGGAGATGCAGAACGCTAAATAAGACACCGACAACTCACTTGGCTTCCTTACATAACGGCAGACGAAACTGGGTGAATCAGGCACCAAGCTGGGAGGCTCTTTTCTATTCTCAGCTCTGCTCATAACTGGCCTCACAGCTTTTGGCAAATTCTTCACGTCAGAAGTTTCATTTGAAGAGAAGGTTGGCTAGGACCAACTTTTTTAAACACAGGGGCTAGCAGTTATGCGTTTAATTTTAAGTAATATTAAATCTGTGGCATCTGAGAAACAGAGTGCCTGTGAACATGAGATTCTTTATTCAGAAGTTTGAGTATGGTTTTACAGAATGAGCTTACACTTGCTGGGGTGCAAGTGCGTACCTCAGTATTCCTATCTGCAAAACAGGGAGAATGTATGAAATAACCACTACTGTGCAGCATACACTGTAGAAGCAAATACCTTACCTAATCCTTCTACAGGGCTACAAACAAGCTATATAATATTGTTGTCTGGAATAACTGGACTTGCTGGCCTGGGAGTCTTTCCCATCCCTGTATTCTCTAACCAGTCTGAACAGTCTGATGATGCTGACCAGAAAAATCATGCACTCCCGCACCCTTTGGTTTGGACAAGTCCTCATCCTCGCATGGCGCAGTGAATCAAGATGGGTACCCATATGGAACCCAGATGAATGTGTCCCATTTCTCATGCTCCACTGAAGCATATGGAGGACATGGTACTACAACCCACAAGATGTAGCAGAATTCTCCAAAATCTAGGGAAGAAAAAGATCTCCTTGGGACTGATACATCCTACAGTTGAGAAATTCAAGTTACAGAAACGGTTTCTGAAAAACCTTCCTTACCTGCCATATGATTTGCTCTTACAGACATGTGCAGATGTATATTTAGCTTAGCTGTTGCAGAATTAGCCTGGTCTATGCCCTTTTGCAACTCTGTGTTAATGCAACATGTGTGTTAATTTTTCCCTGTTTTAGGCAGAATGACAGGAAAGGAGGTGTGGTGTTCTCCAGAAGCCAGTCTGTAAAGTGAAGTACCTAGTATGAAAGACAGATCAGGAATGCTCCAACAAAAAATATTTTCATCAGGATCCAGGAGAGGTCCCATGATCTGCTGATTTATGTCATCTCTAGCTGTTTGGCAGGTTTTTGTTCAAGGTTCTGCTCTGGTATTTTTTTTTTTCTTATTTATAGGACTGAAACAGCTCCAGCATGAGAAACTGAGAACAGTATTTGTGATACAGCTTCAGAGATCTGGGAAAGCTTTACAAAAATAGTAGTTGTGAGCAGGTAAACAGCTCAAATGACACTAGCAAGAAAAGGAGCGAAATATCTGCCTTGGATAAGCTTAGAGAGCACAAGGAAAAGTTGAATAGCTTCAAATCATGTGGCATGACGAACTCCAGCTTAAGGCGCTCAGGGGATGTGCTGAGTCATTAGCATTGTCCCTGGGGACCCCTGAGTGATGGGCAAGGAATCAGAAGCCCCAAAATGATGCAACTTTTGAATAGGGGGAAAAGGTGAGGAGAGACACGTCTGCTTGATTTCACCATCTGTGAAAAACACTGTAATGCAAGGTTTATAAGGGCCGGGGGTGGGGGTCGGCATGATTCAAGCTGATTTTACCTTACATTGGATAAGTTTTTGAATGTTCTCAGAACAGACCCTGACGGTAAAACGCCAGCTGTGTCCCAAACTTGTACATCAAGGAAAGCCTCTAATAAATTTTCTGTGACTTGATTATGGCTGCCTGGGTTTGTTTCCATCCCCCATGTTTTTCATTAGGTACATGCAGGAAAGCCACTACACCAGAGGACATGCTGGAGTGCAAGTACTCCAGAAAGCTCCCCTAGTACACCGCTGTCGGCATCCCTGCCACACACCTGACTCACGGGCATGGGATCATGCACAGGCATCACAGACCTGCACCACATGGCATACATGTTCAACCAAAACAACTCATATTTTGAGTATTAAATATTTAAAACAAGTAACACAGGAACAAGTTGTACCTCATGAATTATTCACAGTAATTCGGTGTTTTGAAAAGTGAATATTTGATAAACAGTGACTTGTTCATGGACAGTTTGTAATCAGAAAGAGATGAAAATCATCAATACATTATTCATTACAAATGATTTGTTCATTTTGAATATCAGGTTATCTGAGCTGTTTACTCTCACTTAGACCTTCTCTCCGCAGCCCTCCCCAATGTTGTTTCAGACAGCACTGTGCACTGGATAAAGCCCTGAGCCCCATCACTCACCCGAGGTCCCTGGTGAGCCACAGAGCCATGGAGCCATCCTGGTACAGCCGTCCCTCACCCTTCCCCACCGCACAGGCGATGCTGTGGCACTGGCTGCACCCTCTGCAGTTCTGCTCTGCTGGGGCTGACCGAGGTTTGGGAGCCGGGGAAGCGTGGGGCAACAGCCCGGTGCAACTTGGGGAGGAGGGAACATGAGAATAACTCCCTTCCTGGCCCTCTCCTCCTCCTCCACAAACAGAAAGCGGCCCCAGCCTGCATTCAAGCTGGGAGGTGAAATGAGTGACTGGGTGGTTTCGGGCAGTTGGCAGGGTCGGGCTCCCCTGCAAACCGATGTTTCAGTGTCAGGGATACAGGCTGGACCAGCGGGCCCCAGCCCTGCTCGCAGCACCGGAGGGGGTAACCAGGTCAGCAGGGTGGTGGAGGGATTGGTTCCTTCTCCCACTTGGTTATTATCCATGATTCCTTCACACAGGACCTGCTGGAATTTTTTAAAGAACCTTTGGTTGGAAATGCACCTTTTTTTCTTCATCCATTTTCAGTGGGAGAATGAAAAAAGAGAGAACTGTGAAAGGGAGAGAGATACTGGAAGAGACAAGATCTGGTATTTAAATTCCTCCTTCCACGTTTAGCTCAAGTTTTTGCAGGGATTTTTGATAGACCTGCACCGAACAATGAGATTGATTTAAAAAAAAAAGAAAAAAAGAAAATCCTTCCAAAATAGTGAAGTGAAAATTAATGCAGTAATTTTCTGCAAAAATATTAGGCACTGTTTGATTATCACATTATCTCTGCCAAAGCAGGGCTCAAAATGATCCTTACAGTACATAGAAGAAAACCGGACAAGTCAAGTCATGATACCAGTCATAGTATCCTCAAGTTTTGCTCCTTTTCTGTTGGGAAATGAATTTATCTCCATTCATCTGTGTCTCTACTCTGCCAGTTTCTAAACCATGACAGAACATTGCCTTTTCCTCTGCAATTACCTAGGCTTCCTAGTAGGCTCTTGCAATGGATGGTAGCCAGCTTTTTGGAAACTCAAATACATTTCGTTTACCAGTTTTTTATCTGATCTCATCCCTATACAAAGTTGTGCTATTGTGACTAAAGGTATAATTTTATGTTGCATAAAGCTGCATTAGCTTAATTTAGCTGATACAAAGTTACACCATTCGTCATTCATGAATATGTACACACCAATTGTCAGTTGAAAGCTTGCTTATCTTGGTCCATCTTTTATGGGTGAATTTACAGGTACAAGTTAAATGCATACAACACATTTGAAGACTTTCTTAACAAAATAAACATACAGAAGTTGCATCACTTTAACTAAAAAGAGATTCTGTGTGGTGCTGTATACAAGCCCTAAGGGATGGGTGGCAACATTTATCTTGGAAGAAGAGCTGGGAATGCAGCCCGAGAGGAGGCGAGTGGGCTGCTCTCCCACCTTCACCTTCCACAGGCTTTCATGTACTCCCAGTGCCCAGCACAACTCTAGTCCCTGGGATGCTCTTGGAGATTGCCTCAGCTGTGGATTTCTTTTTAAGGAACAGGCTTTACGTACAGAGATGCTCTCAGCAACAACTTATAATAGTTAGGCAGGGCATGCAATACCTGCGACATAATGATAAGCTGGTAGCTGCCAGCAAATTAATTAAAATAGCCTGATAAATGCACCCGTGTTGAGAAGTTTATAAGTGCTTCAACCCCAAAGACTGATAGGAAAGAAAAGTACCCATTCAGAAATAATGATGCAGTAGCTATTCCCTTTCTGAATTAGTATTCTTTGTCAAGCTATACAGGCTGCTCTACCATTCTTTGGTACCAGCATATGTGCCAAAAGAATGTGGTTGGTGATGAATAGTATTTGTCCTCGATTACAGGATTGGAACAAGAATAGATACAGAAAGGAATGTGAAACAGGATGTATTCAGAGGACGGCGACTGTGAATTTTTAGGACTGAAAATACCTTATATAGAAAAAGTAGTCATCTTAGATTTGGCAGGTATGCAGACATTTCTCCCCATACTAATATTTTCTAGAAGGATAGAGGGACATATTTAAGAGCTGTCTCTGCCTTTCCCAAGGCACTGTATGTTTTCTGTTTCTCTCTCTTAGGTCCTATGGGGTGAAGAATAGCTTTGTCTGCTCAGCCCTCTGTCACCATTAAACAAACCTTATGAGGAGAACACCAATAATACACAGAAAGAGCTTTCATTTTAGTGGGATCAGAATTGAAATTAAACCATTCATGTAAATAAACAAAATACCAGTTGTCTTCAAAATCAAAAACGTACTAGCAGCTCTGCAAGTGGCAGTTTTTCCAGAATTCCACACTTTAAATGTAAGTCCTCATATAGCACCTATGGGTGTTGAGAATCTTATATGGGCACTCAGCTGACAATGGCAGCAGCTAACAATGTTATAAGTTCATCGGCTGTTTGCTGTCATTCCCTACTGAGCAGCACACCTTGCACAGCAGAGCTCTCAGAAAGAAACGTGTGATTTGATGCATTTCTTTCAGCAGGTTAAGTGAACACACAGTCATGCCTTGGAGCAGCCAAGGTAGGAGAACACACTTTCTCCTACCCACTCTGCCACTGAAAAGCTAACTTCCAGCAAGAAAGCCAAAAAGACAACTGCGGTAGTAAGTTTCTAGACCTCTGCAGCAATATTTTCCAGAGCCTGTCTTTCAGAGTCTTAATGTTGCAGATTAATTTCCTAGGTGCCTTTGTTAGAGGATAATGAACCATTATTTATGTCAAGATTATGTGATTTCAAAAGTCAAAGAGATCACCAGAAAACTGAAAAGGTTATATTTTATTTGCACAATTGGTACAATAAAATAGTAAAATTATAATTTATTTGCCATTTTGATGACAATATATTTTCAACATGGCATGGTATAATGATGACTGTATATTTCATATAATCTGCCATGTAGCACAGAAAAGGAGTCTATTCAGAGGTGGACTGGAGCTGGCACTCTGCATGAGCATCTAAGACAGAAATATTATAACCTGCCTAATATTACCTAATTATAACCACTTCTCACATCTTTTTTTGTATTAGTGGCGTCACTGAATGATATTTAAGCAAGGAAAAAGACTTTAAGATTAAGCTGAGCAGTTGTTATCTTACTGAGCACCCAACGACATCTCTGATGTGACATCAGGAGCAATTACTACATTATTTATTTATTTATTTATTTGTACACCAGCTCCCTGAAAAGCCTATTGGGTGCTCTGTTGAATAGCTTATCTTCTCATTTGTAAGGCAGCTGAAATTTAGCTGGATATAACGTCTCTGCTTTAAAAGACTTGGAATGGAAGAAAGGCACGAGAGAGACAATTTCCTCTTTGAGTTTTGACATAGAAGGCTCAGAAAATCAGGTTTTAAAAGAAAATAAGAAAATGTGTGGCAATAGGTCAAGACTTGTCAATGGGCAGGTAGCATAGAGAAAGGAAATACACAAATAAGGGTGTGAGCACTGTTTAAAGAGACATTATTGTCTGAAAGGCCTGAAATTGAACTGTTGGATGGGGATGTTGAGAAACAACGGAGCAACTTGTGAAACTTCAATTTATATCAAAGTATCAGATTCCAAACTTCTCCTAGAATAACACTTGTTGTCAGCTACAGAGTGGATTTAGATACGGATGAATATCTCTATAAAATTGTTATAGAGATACACACTACCAGGGATGTACCACTGTTGGGTCATTGACCTCCCGTATGTAGATTAAGAAGCAAATGGAACAACTAATTGTACAGCTTCCTTATTCTTGGACATGATAGCTGACAAATGTCTTGCCAAATAGCCACAGAATCTACTAGAGATAATACTGCGTCAGACATGGGTTTGGTAGGTGCCCAGAAAAGTATAGAACAATTGATCATAGAAGATAAACTCAGACTGACTGAACTTGAGAAGACTTAGTTTAAATAAAATGGAGATTTAAACAAAAATAGGTCTAGAACATTGTCTATTTAAAAAGAAAAACTGCAAAATAAATTAAACAAGTTGTTGATAAAGTCTGAAGTACTGAAGAAATTAAGCATGTGGAATCCAGTAGTACTCTTCAGTAAAAGATAAAAAGACTATTGGAACTGAGAAAAGAGAAAAAATCTTTTCTGTAAAGACTTTAGAAATGGCTGGAAAACCTGCCATTTTCAAAAAACTATTAGGAGTAAGCAAAGAACAGTCGAAATGGGAAAAAAAACTACTAGCCAAAGCACTTCTTGGAGTTAAAAATTCAGGTTTAGCTATACCTTACAAAGAAAATTAGGAGAACTACGAAACATGAATTAGTC
Source organism: Himantopus leucocephalus (assembly GCA_003993805.1). Classification (NCBI taxonomy): domain Eukaryota; kingdom Metazoa; phylum Chordata; class Aves; order Charadriiformes; family Recurvirostridae; genus Himantopus; species Himantopus leucocephalus. The sequence goes on along the minus strand of RSEF01000031.1, from coordinate 20,080,485 downwards.
ATATAAATAACAAGGAAAAAAGGGTGGGATAGTAGGCTTGCTTTGAGAGACCAGGGAAGAGTGACTTCAAATTTAGTTCAATGTGGTTTCAGTAGAAAGGAGATGTTAAGCAGGGAGGTAGGAACAGGATGGCTAACAGAAATGAAAATTTGGGAACAGAGCTCACCACAGCTGGAAAGGGCAATGAAGCCGGTGAGGGGACTAGAGCACAAGTCTCAGGAGGAGCGGCTGAGGGAACTGGGTTTTTTTAGCCTGGAGAA
>RSEF01000031.1:20032659-20080125 GCA_003993805.1 Himantopus leucocephalus | reverse complement strand
TGTAGATGTGGTGCTTAGGGACATGGTTTAGTGATGGGTTTTGATGGTGTTGTTAGGTTGATGGTTGGACTCGATGATCTTAATGGTTCCTTTCAACCTAGGTGGTTCTATGATTCTGTGAAATAAAACTTAAATAACTTCATGTATTCAAGCCAAGGGGGGGTAAGGGGGGGGCAGTCAATAGCCACCCTGGCATGTGAAATTGCAGGTCTAGGAGCAAGGAATTTTTTATAAATCTTTCCATCTTAAGTAATGTTGCATGACTGCAGAACAGCATACATAGAGTCTGTATTTGAGGACAGAAGAAAGAGGACTTGAACAACAAGACTGTTAAACTCACTTCACTATTATGAAAGACTTTAGACAGAAGACAGTGCAACAGAAACTTTGGAAAGGTGAATCACAACAGGGCAAATTATTATCCTGTTTTACTAAAATATTAGATTTTTCTAAAAAGAAGATTGATTAAATCTAAATTTTATCTCAGTAAAATGTATTATTTACCTATTATTTAATACTGTGCTACATGAGAAACTTAGAATGGTGAAAATAAAAGTGAGACAAATTTTAAGATATCCATTAAACCAAAACAGAGATAAAACAACATATTTCTACAAAAGAAAACTACAGGCACAGTGATTTACAGATGCAGCCTCTTATCAATATATTTAAGAGTAGATATTAATTCATTCTCTTACAATGGCACAGAAAGCAGGGCTGTGGAATGAATGTCAATTGGAGTATCACAGAGGAAAAAATATGAAAGAAACTGGGATTGAGACTGCAAAACAAGATTAAATTTAACCATCCAAATGCAAAATCAGGAACTTGGAAATTATACAAATTTCTGCTAAAAACTGAGAGCTCATCAGCTGGAAATGTTATAACAGGAGAAAGATTTAGATACCCTCATCTCTCTGTGGATGACAATATGCTGCTACTACAACTGTGTGGCCCCACAAGAAAAGCAAATACAAACCAAGGATGTATAAGGAGCAGCGATGCCACAAGACGAGGCCTTGAGGAGACAACATCCACACACAGTTCTGGCTGCTGTGTTTCGAGGAACATGGGTTAAAACAGAAACACATATGAGGAAAGACAACTGGCAGTGCTAAGGGATGGGAGACCCTTTGGGGAGTGGGAGCAAATACAACTTGTCTAGTTCAGTAAATAAAGGCTAAAATGGACTAGAGCTAGAGTACCAGGGAAGGAGAGGTGCTGTTTTAGCCAAATGATGTGTTAGAAGGAAAGCAAAGGACATCACATAGCCATAAATACCCACAGGCTGAAAATCAGAAGGAGGTTTCTAGCCATTTGAGAAGCGACCTCCTAGAACATACTTCCAGTACAAATACTGGGAGCAAGAAATCTAACTGGCTGTAGGATGGATGAGGATAAAGTCGAGAAAGGGGTGGTATGAGATATGCTGGTGAGGCCACAGGACTAAATTCAGAGTCCTAGGACGTGCTGCGCTTCCTCCCATCTTCCATCGTGAAGGAGGCGGCGAAGCAGAGTGCAGAGCAAGGCCCTGCCAGATGCCCATGCTGTTAACTCCCCGTGAACTGATGCACCCACAGTCAGCAGATAGCAACTTCTAACCTACAGAGTACAACACGTTAATTTCCATTTTCCAGTTATAATTAATTTCTTAGTGGATTTACAGAGCATATTACAAAGGCTCATTTTCAGTAACGTTTTTCCTTTTTATACCCTCCTAGAGTCCCTGACGATCCTTTGTGATTGTGTTTACACATCCATTCATGCAAACACACAAAAACTATAATTTCCTGCACTGGAAAAAAGAAACTGCTTCAACTAAATTACAGCTCGGTGTGGATGCAAACTTTACAGCCATTGATATTGTTCCCTTGATACTTTCCTGTTTAAAGCCCAGGGCATCCTGACCTGGCCCTCACCTCTAACGCGTTCACTTTCTGTCAGGCAGTGTGGCTCTGCCATTGCTGTTCCACAGCTCTGCTGTACAGCCCCGGCACGAGGCTGTGTGTTTCTTCCAGCTCAGGATGGGGAAGGTGGTGGCTCAGGACATGGGTAATGTCTCTTCCACAGTTGAAGCACATCTGGGGTTGGATGTGATGCCTGCACATAGTGACAACAAACACGATGGTCTGTGTGCACTGATGAGAAGCATCCACTGCCCCACCTTCAATGACACATTAGCAGAGGTGGAGGGTTATAAGCAGATGTGGAGATGGAACCAGACATGTCCCAGATCACCGCTGAGGCAAGTGCGCTGGAGCTGCAGTTGCAGAGGTCACCTTCTGCCTACTCTGCTGCTAACAGAGGTATCTACAGCTATACGTTCAGCTCCTTTCCTCGATTCACTTAAATAATTAAACACCATGTTAGTGCACACAGCACGCAGTGAGAACGGCTCCACCACCCCCTTTCCACATACACAAAACTTTCATTCCTCTCCTGACAGGGAAGTCTCTTGTCATCTAGTTTGATGTAGTTAAATTGACATATCTTGTTAAATCTTACCTAGCAGCTGACATTAAATTGGAATGTGCTAAAGAGATAATGGCTAGCAATATTGTTTCCTCAATTCGCACGATGACGTATTTAAAAACAGAATAAATATTAACTGATTCTGCAAACCTGCAACTTTCAATTGCCAGACTATTTCTGTATTTTAATTCTTTAAAGAAAAATTGTTGCTTGCATAATGCTTCTGAGTGGGGGAAAAACACTGTTTCAATTTTCATATGTTGTAGCATTGTAGAGAAAGATCTCTTTTCTTGTCGTGTTGTATCCTGTCCCAGAACCAATAAATATTTTAAGCATTTAATGCATTTATCAACACTGCTGTATAAAAAGTGCAGAAGAGCCTATGCAGCAGTGTCAAAGACATCTCATGTATCAAGGGAATCTGAGCAACCTCTTGGCTGCTTCTCCACCTTGAAATTTAACTTTACATCGTATCCATCAACTAAGTGAGAAGTGACAACAGTTCCCTGCTCTCCAAGGTAACCATGCGCCGGTATTGCTGGTAGGAATGCAATTCTTTCAGCAGCTAGACGCTGTACATTTCCTCACCCTGTGAAAATTCACAGGTTATTCTTATCAAGAAAATATGAGAAAATTATTAAGGACACAAGATCTCATTTAATGATCCAAACCCACCTTTAGTTAAATTGGTCCAGACAAATTGGTCCAGGCAAATTTAGTCCTTACAAATAATGGCTTGCATTTATAAATATAAAATAAATTGCTCCAATCATTTTCTTTTCTTTAAAGTTTAGATTTTTAAGAGAGAGTAAGGAAGTCAGTATGAAATTCCATAGGACTAAGCTATCTAATTTATGAGCCCCACTAAAAAATCCCATTCTGGATTTGTACACTAGAAATTCTTGTATTTGAAAAAAAATAGTTTTATCATTTTTTACTGTGTATATAGACAGGCGAGCATATATACACACTCACAGACATGCACGCACATGGACAGACATGACACAGAATTTAGTATTGTGTTATTTAAATCCACTAGTATCACTAAGACAGGAGGCATCATCAATGCAGATAAGGATCACAACGTCATCTCAGAAGCACTGAATCATCTGGGATGTCTGCAGCACAATGAGGATCAAATTTATTGTCAGAATGAAGGTCATCTGCTGAGTCATCAACAACAAGAACTTTGGCCAGAAAACATAAGGTTGTGTTGACTGGGAATAAAACACCAGGGAAGAAGAAAGGTCCTTTGGTATCAGAAAAGCAAGTGTTGAATCTGAACCACCAGCAAGGAGCATGCCTCTGTGAAATGTAGCAGAAAGGAGGTCAATGTCTTTAGCAGAGCAAATGAAGGCTAAGGGAGATTGTCACCCATGTTTACAAACAAGGGGACAGGGAAATGCTATTTAAGGAAAGGGACAATGCTGGGGCAAGAACATACGTATATAAGATTGACAGGAATAGATGGTAAGATGGAAATAAGATGGAGTCTTCCCCAGGGTACCAAGGTGGTTAAACAACCTTCTCATAAGAATAATGGGGACAAGAAAGCAAATATTTCAAGATGGAGCTATTATACAGAAAGATCAACCACACTACAATTCAGTAAAATTATGCAAGATGGGCCACTGTTATTCAAGAGAGATCTGAGACTGGTAAAGACCTGCAAGTAAAATAATAAGTCTGTTTATTGTTCTAACCTGAGGAAGGTTACCTAGAGGTTTAATCTTGAGTTTTAATTTGAAAACAATAGTTGGGACTTTCTCATTATTAGATCCTCTTCTATTGAGCATCCTCTGTAATGTCTATTGGTGTTTTTCAGGGGCTGGTTGTTTTATTAACAGCAATGTTTTACTTTTCTAGCTTCCACTCAGTCTTCTGTCCAGATAGAACTGGAAAGCTAGGAACTGGAAATCAGCACCTAAGCTGTACTATTTTTAATTATTATTTTTAAGATCAACCTCAAAGTAGCTTTTCATATTGTATGTATCAGATATTACAACCAGATCTCATTAATTTTAGTCCTCCGTTTTTCCTAGTGGCATATCTAATGACATTTCCACTGTTAGGAATTGATTCCATGATTTTGTATGTCCTAACTGGCTGCAAGCCATTTTGTCCTTTTTTCTCTCTTTTCTTTTGGATCTAGCATAACTTCCTTGTTACTTGTAGCAATCCCTTGCCTCAGGCTATCAAATTCAACACAGGTTCAAAAACCTTGAACTCTTTCATAGCCATATTTTTGGCTCTGAAGTTCAAGGTTTTGAAAGGGACTCCAGATTAGTGAAGGTCCTTCAAGCTATCCTTGCTGTCATAGCAATCCACAAACTTCACAGAGGGACAAAGCGCAATGCGAAAGGTCTCTGTAGAGTTCCCACCAGCAGGACGGAGAGGTAACAGGGTGGAAATCTTCCACTTTCTCATGCAGAAGGAGAAGCTGAGCCCACTGTCTGATTTGCATGGCCACCAGCCTGCTCTCTTGTGCAGTCGGGGAGCTTGGCAAGCATTCATCATGGCATAATGATCCTGCAAAGCACTGCCTGATTCTTCCTCACTGCTGTGTTTTTCTCTGCTTCTTTCTTTTCTGAGGAATCGTGTGTTTTGATTTATTTAATAGCAGGGATCACAAAGGTGTACTTATTTAACCTAGGCTTAGCCCAGACTCTGCAATCATTACCAAACTCTTAAATGAACCCAGACGAAGGCCTTTGGGAGCTGTGTCCTGTCAAGCTTGACCTGTACCTACACAGCAACCTGCCATCACCATCTTCAGTTTTCACAAAATAAAAACACAGTAAGGGATTGTAAGAGAGCCAAGAGAAAAAGAAGAGGACCTAAATGAGGATATGGTAAAGCTGACTTATCTCAGAAGAAATGCAAAAGTAGTACAGGCTCTTGAGTAGCTTCTACAGAGACTGCTGTCATTGGCTTTTAATTTTAACCTGCCATATACTTTTGCTTTTTATGTCCTGAGGCTCTGCAGCTAGAAAGTGTCATTTTGCTGCAAATATTCATCACAGGTTGGTGAAAAGAACATCATATTAATTAGCTTTACTGGGTCATGTTACATAGTAAAACCCAGGTCACTGGGGACAAAAAAAACCCATGAAAAGTGGCCTCTATTTACCTCAATAGGGACTAACCTCAGAGATGGTAAAATTAGTGTTTAATATCTGATACCAAAAGCTATTCAGGTGTGCATGCAGTCTCTGGCAACTTGTGACAACATACTTCAGATTATCAGGCCATAGTGCTTTTTTTGCCCCCTGAAGTATCCCTTGATTTATTTCTCAGGCACAACAATGAACAGTGAGCATCTTCTCCACATCTCCTCAGCTCAGGAGCATACCTTCCCCTTCGTCCTGATGTGCTCACTGCTGCCTCAGACTGCTCTCTGTTGGGGAATGCACAGGAATAAAGAAAAACTGGGCGCTAAGGAAGGGTGGCTTTGCTTTCCCAATCTAATGACTGCATTCCTGTTACTTTTATGTGATTTATATGAGTTGTTTAAGGTGCACGTAGGTAGAATGACAGGGAGGTCCTTGTTAAAGGAAATTGGAATAAATAATAAATACGACATTATGAAAATATCCCAGGGGAAGAAGGAAGCTGTAGGGGCACATGCAGTGAACTGCTGCCTGCCAGCCTGTTTCAACCCTTCCTGCCTGTGGAAATCAAACAGCAGAAGGGCTGCAGCTCAAAAAGCTCCATGTCCTCTGGGAGCCCTGCAGCCTGCGCATCGCATCGGAGGGGCTCCCGCGGCTGGCGGGGGCTCCCCGTCCCTCTCAGCCTGACAGCGGGCTGCGTCTTTCAGTGACGTTTCATTATGAATATCCTCATTACCCACAAACTTGGCATTGCCATCCTCCTCGCCGCCCCCGTGGCAGGGAGGTTTTCTTGTGGGATGTGAGATCTTGCCTCCACTCCCTTCTCGGCGGGGACGGGAGGGAAAAGGGTGGGATTGGGGTTCCCTGGGGAGAGACCGGCCCCGCTGGCGTGGGGGCAGAGGGGTCCCACGGCGCTGCACCCCTCTGCCCCGGGCAGACCCCAGCAGTGCCCCAGCACAGCCTCCCAGCCGGCTCCGGCGTTGTCGAGTTGCTTCGTGCAAAGTCATCATAATCCCCAGGTAAACTCTGATTTCCTCTTTATCAGGTTTAGCTGGAAAACAAAACAATTAATTAAAAAAGCAAAACACAAGACCTAAATGTTATTTATGCCCCTAATTATCTCATTCTAGTGGGTATTTTAGTCCCTGTCTGGTCAGAACATTAATTATCTTCATAAATACAGCAAAAGTTAAATAATAAGCACCCAGGGCTACAGAAGCACTGCAATGATCAAGCTTAAATGAACATATAAATTTTATTAATGGATGCTTTATACAACTCCATATATTATAAATCAAACAAAAACCCTATATTCATCTTCTAAGGTTGTAATGAAAAAGCTTTAACATTATTGAGGATAATTTTTATTAAGTTTAAAACTCCTTTTTTGCAGTAATGAGACTGTTATGGGGATAATTTAATCTGGTTTGTCACAAGGCACCTCAGCTTGTTAAATAAGTTAATAAATGACTATACATTAATCAAAGTGACAAAGCTATGAAGAGCTGAGGATGGGAGACAATTCTGGTGATAGTATTAATTAGTATTTAATTAGAAACTTAGGGGCCATAAATAAAAAAATCATGGGAGAGACATTTATGCAAATTGCTTTGAAAGTGTGTTGGAGTTGTATTTGCTTTAGGAAAAAACCCTTCCTTCCTTCCACCCTTCCTTCCTTTCTCTCTTTAATTTCTTTCCACACTGTACATAGCAGAGTTGCAGTGACATCACATGGATAGAAATGAGCTTATATTAGTTTTAATTCTTTTCCAATTACGGGGCTCTGCACTTGAATTGTGCTTTTCACTCTCTGGCTTGAATAGAAGGGTTTTTTTTTTAAATTCCCGATTTCTAGACAAGCAGAAAGAAAGAAAAACCGAAAGAGAGAAAAGGGAGGGCATTTCTATTTCTGCTGTTTTACTCAAGATGTGCGTCATCTTTCTCTAAGGAAGAATTGATGTCACAATGATGCCATTGCAATTCTCTGTACGCAGCAACATCTTCTGTTCACGAGCAGGAGCCTCGTTTGTTATCTCACATTACAGAACAGAAACAGCGTTTATAATTATAGTCCTTTTGTTGTTCCTCCCCACGAAGTGCCCATTTTGAAACGGACAATTCCTGCTAGCAAGAGATAATATGTCACTCTGTTACGTATTTCAGGCTGTTTTCCTGAGGAGCAGACTTTATTATTTGTTGCATTTACACAAGAAGGTTACCCGCAGTAAAACTGCTTTTTCTATTCACCAGTCTATCTCTGTCAGAGCTCATTTATGTGTGAACATGACTGACTGAAGCCAACATTATCTGCAACTGACAAGTGCCGGACCTACAGTTCAATCAGCCCCTTCCTTAAGATAATGCCAAGGGCCAGCTGTTTGAAGTAGTGGGACAATAAAGTGGAGAGAGGCAATCAGGGTCAAATTGATCCAATTCCCTGTGTATAAAAGGGATTTTGCCTAATAACACACAGCTCTTTTTGCTCTCCAAACACATTAGACCTTAAACGGGGACCCGGCCTTCAAGGAAATGTGTGACTGACATGAAAATGCTGAATTTTTAAGGTGGTTTCTTTAGCCATTTCCTTCTAAGGCCTTTCATTAAATATGCAGTGTACCAAGTTAAAATGCACCTGGTACCCAGGGTTTTTTGGTTATTTTTAGCAGGAAGTTTAGACTGAAGAGCCCAATGATGACACAGGGTTCATTCTCCTTTTCCTTTTGTTTTATATTTGTTTAACAAACCATTTGCATCTGTTAATAAAATTAAACCTGAGAAATGAATGAGAGGCAGCTCCTTTCTGTGACGCTCCCAATTCCCATTGCCAATATAGCGAACTGAGTTCCTGAATACATTTCTCTATATTAAGTCTCCACAGAACACAGCAGTTAACACAAATATTCCTTCAAAATTACCAGCTGCTTCTGCACTGCAATACATATCAGGTCTCAAATTTAATAAGATATTTTACTGAACTTCCAGAAGATAAAGATCTGAGCAGTAGTCACTAAAGACTCAAGAGAAATTTTGGTACCTTCACACATTAAGGTACCAAACTTTTACATATTTCCCTTCCTCCATCCCCTAATTAATAAGACCCTGGAGTTGCATGTGAACATCTATCTTTTTTTTTTTTGTGGATGGAGACAGATCTACATATTTTAGTAATCAGAAAGGGCTTTTTTTACCTCTGTCTCTCATTTCCCAGCTACCACCTAGTTAGCATATTGAATGACCCACAAAACCAGATTTACTACCTTCCACTTCTACTGCAAACCTAAAAGTAAGAGGCCAGTCCTGCTGTGTGGACCATGAGCTGTATGTTGGCTTGTTCTGTGGTAATTTCAGTATTTTTTAGATTTTCTGTTGAACCCAGTAAAGAGGATAACATATTCAGCACAAACTTTTTTTTTTTGCAGCTGCTGGTCTGCTTGGGGGTCTTGCAGCCCTGGCCGGTCCCCTCTGGGCAGCATGACCACAGAGCTTGGAGATCTGCAAGCACCTGCCACAACTCTCATCTGCTTCAGTTCCCACCTTTCCCCATGAGTTAATACAGAGTCCAGAGTTCTCTGGAGGAGAAAAAAACAAGCGGGAAGAGGAAAAGAGCCAGGCTGCCTAGCTCTCTTTTCAGGCCAGGCTTAGCACCCCTCCAGATGTTCCAAGCAAAATCCTGATTTGTCTGCAAGGTGGCCAATACCAGTTATTACAGTGTGGGCAGCAGCAATGAGATCAAATGAGGATTTGGTTGCACTTTACTGAGCCCCAAAAGCCCCTGAGGGTGTTGGGCTCCAACCGACAGGAGTAGGTGTGCGTCGGTAGTTGGGGTTCTTTGCAGACGCGGCATTTTGGAAATTTGCCTCACTCTTTTATGGCTTTTTGTGTACATTTGCATGCTCAATGAAGGTGCTTCCTTTAAAAAATACAGTGCTTCTGTGTGTTTCTCAGTGGACAAGGATTTAACCTCTATCGTATTCTTGCTCCTAATGAAAGGGTTTGTATGACACAAGTAATCAACAGCAAGATGTGGGGCTTGGTTCTGCAGCTCTGTAGATAGCGAGAAAATTTCTGTCTCCTGAGCTCAGTCTGGGTCTTTCCATACACCAAACACCAGAGTGTGCAGCCCTCCGGGAGGAAGCACATTGATCATGGTCACCTCTGCTGGTGGGTAGTCAGAAAGCCAGTGTGACTGTGTTTGGACATGGAAAGGCTCCTGCAGGGGGTTGTGCCAACAGGGAGCACAACTGCACTACTCTGAACAACTTCTGGAGAAGCCCATTTCTCACTGCCAATGAAGGAAGGGAACCTCAAGAACTCAGGCTAGCCCTTACACATAGCACCCAGTCAATAGTGTTTGGTGAAAAACTTAAAAAATAATTACGATAGAGAGCATATCTATGCAGGTGAAAATCATTAACTATTGCAAACACCACCTAAAGGATTTTTTTATGTCATATCAGCAGAGCCCAATATATCAGAGAAATGCAGTTGCACCATTTGTTTTGATTGTAAAGCAGCTAAGCTTTCCTATAGAGCAGCATAATCTCTGAGAATTACACAGAACACAATGCAATACTTAACAACTCTTCGCAAAATCACATATCCAAGGACTTGCTCTGTACATTGTCTTTTTAGTGCTCTCACTTAGAAAGCCTCTATGATTTATTACCTGAGCATAAGCACCACACTTTTGAGGGGTCTGTATTTCTGAGTAGTATCTCCTCAGACTGCTCTCTTCTTAAGAAGAACGATTGCCCAGGTAGCATTTCATTATATCATTAGTAGGTCTTCTCAAACGAGCGGCAAGAATTGTTTAACAAATCTAGCTCTGTTTCATTCTTTGTGAAGCGCTCATGATCAAACTGTGAGTCTACAGCCCATGTATTTCCAACACAGGGAAAAGAAGAGAAATGAAAACAGAGCACTAGGCTGTATTTAGGATACTACTCAGGCAGTTTGCAGTAGGCATTAGGTGATACCGTTGCCTTCAAAACTAGAGAAGTGGCCATGACTGCACAGCAAGTACTTCCCAATCCTATGTGCCTATGAATTTATGTTATCAGAACAGTTCTAATTATAATACTGGAAAAATTATAAAGACAAATAAATTATACCTTTCCTAAGTTTTATGTATCTGCGCTGATGGCTAATCAAAAAATTTAATTACCTCTCTAGTTACAGAAAACATTTCAGTATACACTGGAATTTGGCGAGCTTCCATGGTTTTAAAATTGTATTGGGGAGCAAACACCTCATGTACAAGGCATGTAATTGCATATGAAAGTGCATGTTCTTCCTTTTCATTTGTTAGTACCTGCTTTGATGTGTTTAAGTTTGATTTTCACGGGCATGGGAGGATGAAAGCAGAATATGGAATGCTCAAAAAAAGGCTAAAGCAAGAAGCAGGTAGTCTCTCAAGTCCTGCACTTTTGTTCAGGTAGGTGATGAAACCTCATCTGGATACTAAACCAAGCCAAACCACTTTTTTACAGCTGCTCTGAAGTTTAAGTTTACCAGGGCTCATTAACTTCACCAGGCAGCAAGATCTGATAGAGCGATCTCCAAGCCTTCAGAACGAAAGTGGAAACATCACGGAGGACAGGGCTGTGACATGGGCTGTTTAGGTCTGACCTGAGGATCATTTCAACGCAGGTGGCATTGATCTGCGCAGTGATGCTGGGGAAGTTGGAACACTCAAAATGGACCATTTCAGTTCTTCTCATTAATGTTTTTGCATTTTCCAGGTTTTAACAAGTGAACTCTCATAGCACTTCTTAGGAATAGGCAGAAGGCAAAGTTGGCACACGTGGCTCCATGGAAGGGATAGATGTAGACAGCGGGCATAGAAGTGGCAGGACTTTGTAACACATCTGGAGGCTCTGTGTGCACAGTTACGTGCCTCTTCACTCCCTTGCGTATCCACATACGTGTATGTATATACGTCACAGATTAGAAAAGTCAGCCCATATCTCCCCCCTACCAATTGTGTATATAGTCATGGGCTAAAGTGACGTAACACCAGTCACTACACTGAGCTATTGTGCGTGTTTACTGACTTTGCCTGGTCTGATTATTACTTGTGCTGTAAACACAGTGAACAATGTCTGAAGGTCAGACAAGAACACAGAGAGAAGTAACACATCCACAAAGTCCCAAACCTCAGCTTGCTTTGATAGTTTGCTGATATTAAATATCTTCCCACTGTTGTGTTAGAAGATATTCTGAGCTTTTTTTATATAAACTTTTCCTAACATCTTTTCAGTTTTATTTTTACATGATTCTTTCTATAGGCATTGTGAGTTTGTTCCCCGGCCCCTGAGCATACACAAAGACAGGAGGGGGAGTCTGCATCAGCTCACCAAGACGAATTTCAGGCTCCAGCTCCTTTCTGTACCACTGTGTTCTGCAGTGTGCAGCGTGATGTACTGCCAGATAAGACAAAACATAGAAGAAAACACTGCAAGTGAGTGGTGACACCCTGAGTGAAAATATCTGCTTTGGAATAGAAGAACACCAGAAGGAGAAAAAAACAGGGGAAATGGGGAGGCGAAGTTGGTTCCAGAAATTAGTCCAAATTACCTTTTCTGGAGGCAGGGCAATTATTCAAGACATCATTAGTAGTCTGGAGAAAAAGAAAAGTATATTTTAAGGATAAGAAAGAGTGCATATGGTAAGCCTGCCTCCAGTGGCTGGCTGGAGGCTCAGGGAGCTGTGGGAAGGGAGCAAAGATCTCCACGCAGGAGCCCAGTGATCTCCACCAGACACACATGCATAGGAACAGGGCTCTGGCACGTTGCAGGAAGCACCACATGCCAAGGGCAAGCCGGGAGCCCGGCCTGACTCAAGTTCTTCCCCTGGCCCACTGCCACAGCAGGGGAGTTTGATACTGCGTACATCTAAAATCACTGTGACGATGCATGGTCTACCACTATTTCAGGGTATGTCCACGGTGGAGTCTCCAGTAGCCAAACCTGTGCCCGCAGTGCTGCAGATGGTTTCTGCCTCCGTTGGTGCGAGGAGCTGCCTTGCGAAGAAGAGTGATTTCCAGAAGTAGGTTCCCGATGGAAGTGTTTTACATTTCTGAAGGGCTCGTTAGTGAGAAATGAGAGAACAAACTATTAGTCCTTTGAAGACAAATAAAGCTTTTCTAAACCACATCAAATAGAAATGGACTTGAGCAACACTGTTTGCACTTTTTAATTTTGTGTAAACTTCCAAGGTGTCTTGCTCTGGGCCCCTCTCTCCTAATAGGTGGTCTGAGGCCCAGACACTCCCCTTCATTTTGAAGAGTAATCTATTGAAGAAAAGCTATGTACCTCTTCCTTTTCTAAATATTATTCTGAACTCCATTTCTTAAGCTTCTTCATCTGTAAAATAGGAATACTATTTTCTTCACTATTTATTAGGGCTAATTAATGGATGATTATGCATGTATTTAGCTATACAATACAAGTTACTCACGTCCTATTTTTAGGCTGTGAAAAATGCCTCTTCTTTTCCACCAGAGTTACCCAGAGGTGGACAAATAGAGCTCATCCTAGAATAAGTCGGGACCTCTGTGTTTAGTTCAGCAGGGTTACAGCACACTTCGGCTATGGGCCTCTGAAAGGTCTAATACCTGCTTCTGTATGGAAAAGTTGCATGTAAGTAATAGGGCTGAGGTCAGTAGGAATACAAAGAAATTATTCCAAAACCCAATAGCTTTCATAAAGAATAATCTACTTTCAATGTATTTTAAAAATCATATTAAATTCTTCAGTAATGCTGTATGTTTCTAACGTATTCTACATGGTGGTTAGGAAAACCTGGGTGGGAAGGTTATAATTTTCTCTGAGATCCCCGAGTGCTTTGCAAAAGACACACATCAGACTGGCACCAAAAAGTTGCAGTTTCAATGCTGGATGTAGGATCTGAGAATGGATAGAGGAAAAGGAGAATTTGCCTGTACTAAATTGGGGACTCAGTCTATATACTAATTCCACTTGATTTTGTGTGCTTACATCAGTGTGAAAAGCCGATGTTAGCTACGAGGCTTGCCTGCCTCCTTTCTGTCATTGTCTCCTTGTGGATGACAATTCTGGCAAGCGATGACACTGAGTTGGCAGTGGAGGGTCATTAAACATTGACAGTCCTTTATTCATGGAGCAACAAGATGGAGCAGAGTTTAGGTTTGGGTTTAGCGGAGCTTGGCTGCCTGAGTGGCCACATCTCTAACAGGCAGTCCCTCCTCGGGGACCCTGCAAACACACACTGCAGGGTACTTACCTGTGGTTTTAGTTCTTTACATTAAATGAGCTAAATCCCACCATACGCATAAACTAAATACATCATGTAAGGGCAGATAATGGCAACTGTGATCATCTGATCTCATCACTTTTGTAACAAAGGTCATAGGACTTCCCTGAATTAATTAATAAAGCTTTTTCATAGAAGAATAGGTTTTCTTCCCCAAATCAGAACCCGAGCACACTGGAGACGGTACATCTCCAAGGGACTTACCCGACCTGCAATGCCTCACCTGTGAGAGAGGATCTTGTGCATCCCCCAAGCTCCAGGCAGCAGCAGGAGCTGCCAAAACCTGCTCTGCATGGTGGGTGACTGCAGGATCAGTGGGGAGGGGGGGAGATCCCTCTGTCCTCCCTGGGCAGCAGGAGGAATGAGCTTGGAAATCCCAGAGAAGCCTTGGAAGGCTTTCCTTAACAAATTGAAGTTTTTCTGGAGCAATTCTGGAGCTTTTGAGGTTCTGCTCAACTCTGAATTCTGTTTTATTTGCCAGCACTGTAGGACACTGAGCTTACCCCAATGCACACAATGAGAAAGATTTCTCTTTTTTGTGTGATATGAAAGATCACACCACAGTTACTACCCCCTCTTCCAGAGGAATGAGTGCAATAAGACAAAGCTTATAACCATTTACAACAGCCTAAGGGCAAGTAATTTCTAAATTTTCAGGAGAAATCACTGCTTCTTGCAGTACTGCATGCGCTGGCTGGTATGTTGTTTAAATACCATACATGTCCATTGAGAAGGTGGCCATGCAAGTGTTACAGAAGAACATTCTTTTAAAAAAAAATTCAAAATATTTTGTGCTGGTAAGAGGAGCTACTTTACTGTTTAGGAAAATGCGTGGGGTCTTTCAGTATGTATATGCCTTTCCTGAGACTGTCACCAAGGCTTTGAATGCTCTGGCAGAGTTTTAACTGCAGAGACAAGATAAGTAGGTTAAGACATCCGCCCATTTCTCTTACAAATATTCAAGAAGGCTCAAGTTGCCAAGTCATTGTACTAAGAGTCTGAGCCAGATTTGGATTGGTGACCCTGGAAAGCTGAAGTACAAAAAGGGAAAACTCCTGCACTTTGGGAAGCTTGCTTTGGAGGTACAGCCTGTCTTGGCTGCTGAGCCAAGCTGAGTCACAGGTGAGCTTTTCACAGAGGATTCCCAAATAATTCCTCTCTCTTCTGACTCATGGCTGCATGCTTGCACACATGAGCTTTGCCTAACCAGGCAATGTACACCACTTTCTTCTGCGTAGGCTTAGTCCTGTCCCTTTGCCATCCCCACAGTAACCCTCTCCCACTGTCCCAAATAAGTGATTCACCGTGACAAGGGCTGCCACATCCAAACCAGTAACTGCCACCACTCTAGATGTGGCTCAGATGAAATACCTTGCCATGAAGTTTCCTGTGGTACCCAGCCCGCTGCAGTCAGGGTCTGGCAGTGCCACGGGGAAGCTGCATGTCAACTCATAGTTGCACAACACTATGAGTTTTGGAGGCTTTTTTACTGGAAATGTTGATTAAAATATACCTTTTCCTCTCTGATAAAATAGTTCTTGGTAGACTCTTAGCAAATGTGATTGATGATTGACAGTCTGGCATTGAGTAAGGGATTATCTCTTATGGTATGAGATGAACACATGTTCCACTGTTTCCAGGAACAGCTCTTAAGGTTCTGGCTTACACCTTTAAAGAAGTGGTCCCCATGCCAGATCCGCTCTAAGCATTACTTAAACTAAAGTCCCCTATGAACCCAGCTCCTATGGAAAACAAGGCTGGAAGGGACATGGAGGACAGACCCTGCTGCCCCAGGAAAATGCATCAAAATTTATTGTTTCATAAGCAAATTAAGCAAAATGCAAAAACAGGTTTACGTCTCTAGCAGTACGAGTACATGTTAAAATACCTCACTCCAACAGTCAAAAGAAATTTGCTCCTAATTTCTCGCCGAAATTTTTTCAAGGATAGTTATTATGCATTTGTTTTTAAGTTGGTATTTTCTCTTGGTTGTAACTGTCTCTTTTTTCTCTTGGCATTAAAACACTCTGCTTCCCAGGCTATTCACAGAGAGTGGGTATGTCCCTTTCTCTGCCAGCGAAGGCAAGAAGCTGGGAGCCTGTCACCTAGGGCAGGCTACTATTGCCATGGCAGTCCTAGGAGCCTCCCTCTGGCCAACTCCCAACTGAACACCTTCACTAAACACAGGAGACCAGACCTATATACACATTTCCAGATGGGATCTCTTCAGTTTTGCACCCTCTGGCACATACAGATATTTCCCTAACTCTAAAGACACCACCTACAGTTGCATCATTCTTCACAGGTTATTATATTTATGCTTAGCAGAGGGTCTCAGGGCTTTCTTTTGTTGCCATCCAACAACCTTATAGCAGAAATGTTTGTTCCCCAATTGAGTGAGTGACCCCTCTGTATACAGCATCAAATCCCACACCACTGCTGTTAGTTCCATCCACAGTTTCCTCTGGTCCTTCTTCTGAGATCCTCACATCCCCTTCAGTTCCAGCAACGCTTCCTACAACTCCAACAGCCACCACTCAGACCATTGTAATTTTTCATTCCTCATTTGGACAAAGAATGTCTTCACAAAAATAGCAAGAGGAAGTCTAGATGGCTGACTGCATTTTTACACTCCTTTTCATTCCTGTTTGCAGTTTTTTGACCAGCACACAGCTCCTTTACCTCCTCCTCTGCCACATTAACTTGCATTCCATTCCTCCCTCATCCCCCACCCAAGCAGACTTTTGTCACCAAACTGATGGCTATTACGACAGCTTGGAATTTATATTTTTACTGTGTAATCAAAGTCCATAAGCAATCTCACAGAAACCATTTAGCATATACCTGATCTAAGGAAAAATCATCTTTCTCCTATGCAACAGAAAGAAAAATGCTAAAAATCTATACCCAGCCTCTCTGCCTCCTCAGATTTATATTTCAAATATGTATTTAAAAAAAAACAACTGAAGAATGTCTGCCACTGAAGACATTAAGTCACATTCAGCTGGGAAGTTAAGTTTCCAAAATGTTATGAGCCCACTAGGAATGAAGTAGCCCTGGAAAACATGAGGTTAGGATCTCACTTACCAAGGTTGGCATTTCTCATCCATCTTGGGTCAGTGGACAATCCTGCCTGCTTGGAGCAGAGCAGGAAGAGAGAGGGATGGAGCTCCTCACAAAGGTAAAGCAAAGGTGAAGGCAAGGAAGATCAATGTCTGGAAACTTTTACAGATACTGTAAAAATGAGTCCAGGATCAGCCCGCTTAGGGCCTTCTGCACATTATCTTTTTCTTGACAGTATCATTGGATCCTTCAAACAGCAACCCATGAGGGACAAGGCAGAGCCCTGCAGCAATGGGAGGACAAGGCACTGTCATCAAGGAAACACAGGAAGGTCCTACCTGCACCAGCTGCATCATCTTGTATCAGTTCTACTTGCAGCACCCGGACTCTTGCTACTTGCCAGAAAACCCTGGTGGTGTCTCTTGCTGTGTGCACCACCAGGGCCAGGAGCTACGTCGAGGTTTGCCATCGGCCACACTCTAGTGGTGGCTGTACATGAGGCAGAGTACCTGAGCTGTTGATATCTTCACTTTCTATGCTTGCAAGAAGGGGTCTCACGTCAACGGCACACTGCAAGATCTGCCACAGACGCTTTGGGCAACATGGGCGTGTAGGAATCAGATCAAACACAAAAGCTACAGAGGTTCACATTTGTTGGTCTACGAGGCCTTTGCAGCCAGAGTGTGCCAGAGGCACAGATGTTCCCTAATGCCTGCTGGGACCCACAGCCGCTCCTTCAGTGACACTGCACACGCACCTTCATCATGTGCAAAAGCCAGGCTGGAAAGCACTGGAGCTCTTTTGGCACCTGTATCCACCCAGACAGACACGGCCATACTAGTTCTGCCTTGGGGTATGGAGACTCAGGGCTTCCCTCCAGGATCAGTTTCTGCCTCTGAGATGATGGTGGTGGGTGTGTGCTGTCTGCCTCTCTGCTGAACAATCCAGCAAAGTGGGCTCCAGGCAAGAAGTCCATCTCCCCAGGGACCCGCTTGCTGCATGCTTGCTGTTGTGGGGTAGGCAGACACCCAAGTCGGGGGCTTGGTGTCCTTAGATATAGCTGTATGACTGTATGCAAGCAGCATGCCTCCTGCCATGTGCCCTGAGGTGCCAAGTGGGGCCGTCATTAGTTTACAAAGGATTGCTGTTGCAAAACATGTCAGCATCAGTGCTCTCCCTAGCACAGTTTCATTGCTTCTTACTTGCTTTGATGTGTCTCAAAGCCTAACAGGAAAAAAATCAAAGAGCAAATTGTCATACACTGTAAGAGCAGGAGGGCTTTTGGGCTGTCTCGTCTCCTCCTCTGAGTAACATAAGTTGTTAAGTCTCCTGTGGATGTTGTTTCAAGTTCGGAGTCTGGACTGACATATTCAAGCACACGGCGCCCGGTAGCTGGAATGGGGGGTTCATGGTGTCACTGTGCCCTACAACTGGGGACCCATCAGCTGAGCAGCTCCCTGCAGGAAGGCCATGATCTCCAGCTGCTACTGCTGATCCAGTCATTCCTCTGCACCTGAATCCCAGCTCTTGTGACCAGCGTGAACCTGAGCTTGTGAGACAGACCAGTCTTCCCAGGCACGGGACGAGCTTCTCCAAGTCCCACGGCAGCACCGGCCATTCCTGAGCCATACATCTGTCATCTTGGAGCATGTCTTTGTATATGTGGCAAACGGTCACAATGCTGTAATTTCCTTTCTGGGCCTTTGTAGTTATTGTTGTGCGTGTCCTGTTTTTCATAATTATGTGATAGCTGGGTCAGTGGGAACCCCAGTCATCAACAGCAGAGGAGGATATAGCAGGTCTGACACAAAAGGAATCCAGTAATGAGACTTGTGCATTCAGGTTTAATTGTTTAGCATTCTTTGTCCAGTGCTCATATTATTTTCTTCTGTTACACAATGGTCATCTTCATAGAACAGATTAGATTTCTATCAGACAAAAATGACTAAGTCTATAATTAAACACTAAAATATATATATTATCTCCATATCCACATGTACACAGACACAACAAATGGCTTGACAAAAAGGACATGAAGTGCACTGTGTTTTCCATTACATGTGCCACTGAAAATGCTACAGGAAAATGTATTCCCATGGTACTATAAGTGAAATGAAAGATAATGCCATAGAAAAGAAAAATGAACAAAAACCACCTGCTGAGCTATGCTAAAACACAAAATGTAAGGGACTGATACCGGCCAAAACAAAATTAGGAGTGGAAAAACTTACGGAAAAATTTAGACAAAAACTTTACCCCATTGATATATTTTTAGCATGAAAACCTGAAAAAAATACACCATAACAAAGGCTGTTGTGTAGCAAGGCTGAGTAGAGCCTCTGTTGCTATCATAATTGCAGAGTTGTGTACAAAATGAAATAGAGAGGACACCCCTGTATCCCATATGCGCCAATATCCAAACTATCTGCCTGCTTATAATTACAGCAGTTGGATTAAAAAAAAAAAAAAGTTGTAGAAGGAAAGAGGAAAAATCTTTTTTTCTCTGCACTTTTTTCTCCTGTTGTGTGTGGCTCATTTGAATGATAGTGTATCGTGGTTTGTAGCAGAGGATTTTGTGCCTGGAATAATGAATTGTTTCCTAGCATGAAATACCTATCCTCACCTTCAGCATCCATTGAGAAAAAGATGTTAAACACTGTAGTGATATACTGCAGCAGCAGAGAATTTCATATTAATCATATCATATGGTGCCAAAGGCCCTGCTGACATCGTCTGTGACACTGCTGCAGAGCTACTGAGTTTTTCATTGTCAGTGTTGATAACTTTTACTGAATTCAAATGTAAATACTATAAATAAACTCCAGATTAAAATATGCCAGGAAATCCTCTCTCCTTTAGAAAAAGAAAGCTGATATTTAAGTCTTAAACAAGCTGTTTTCTTCCTAAGATCTTTGCATACAGTGCACGAACAGCTTACCACAGGCTAAGCTGGGATGTGAACAAACAGGATGCTGCTGGCTGCTCTGGGTAGCCGCCCATGGGGATGCTCTTACTCCAGGGCAGATGTACACCAGCGTCTCTCTCTCCCCTCAGGGAAAGAGTTGCTCCACACATACCATGGGCAAGAGCATACTCACAGCCTGTAATCAAGAAAGAGCTGATGTGGTCTATCTGCATGCCCAAAATACATCACAAGATCTTTGTACTGGAACTGTATTCCAGGCAAAGATTTACTCTGACACCATGGGGGATATAACCTCTCCTTTTGTTCCCTGTCTATTCCCACTTCTCGCTGCCCTTCCCCCCATCAGTGTGCTGGTGTTTCCAGTATGAGATTGTATCCTCTTTCTAATTCCCCAGTTTCAGACAGGCATGGAAGGTGAGCACAGTGCTGGCGAGGGCCCATGCAGTCGCAGTGGAGGAAAAGATGGAAAGTGAAGGTATTAACACTTCTTCCTGGCTGAAGATGTGTGCCACCAGCCTTTCCCCTTACATGACCTGTCATGCAAGGACACCCCTAGTAGATCGTTCAAAACAAGGTGTGCTTGCATCAACCCATGTGCCTTCACGATCTATTCACGGAGTTGTGTTAACCCCAGTGTGTCAATAAATATCTAATATATGCAATAAAGACTTTAAAAAGCAGAGGTGAAGATAAATCCCTTAGAGCAGTCACATCCTTCCCTGACATTGCACTGCTGTTCCTTACATTTTGAAGCTGAAAAGCACCCAATTATGAGCTTCACACACGTTCTTGGCATATTGTTCTACTTTCACAAGCAGGAAATATTTTTCTAATCTTCATCTAAACTTACTCAAGCTGCTGTTCCCACACAGCTGATAACAAATCTTTGGAAACTAGTACTCTGTAATAACTGCTTCGCAGATTTCCCCCTCCAAACTGCAGGCCTGGATTGTGGTGATGGAAAGATCCTGCCTTAGAAGTGTGCCAGCACTGCGGGGACGTTACTGTCGCAATCAGTGCTGAGACCGGCTGCTCGTGCAGATGTACGTGGGCAAGGCAGTTTGACAGTAGTTTGACTTGGGTATAGCCAGCAGGATGTAACAGCAACATGAAGCTCAGCACAGGCAGAAAGCCTGGCGGAGAGCGTGGGTAAATGGTGAGGCTCGCAGCTAACCTGGTTAGAGCTCCCGGTTTTTGCAGTCACTCTGCTTGTTTCATGCAACCTAATTTAAATTGGTCACATCCAGCACAGACTTATTCAAAGCCAGAGATGCATTGAAGGAATGCCCTTAGGAAGGAGAAGAGCCTGTTCAAAATCTGACAGTGATATTTTTCTGGTAAGACAAAGGATGGTGCTGAGAAAAATAGAGAAAAAAAAGTTTTGATTTCTTCAGTTTAAAAAAACCAACAATGAAAGGATGTATTTTTTTGAAGTTTCACTCTTGTTTTCCCTTCTTTCCAATATATCATAGCTAGTTTGTACTAGAAGATAGAATATAGTTATAAATGGGAGAAAAATTTCCTTTGCAACTTTTGCTTTTTAAAAACCAGGTATTTCTCTGTTGTTTATACACCTTGTTTTGGTGTATATTTGATTTTAAAACATGCTTTTGAAAATGTAAATAGACTTTCGGAGGGCTGATATTAATGATTCCCTACCTAGTCTCACATTTCAAAGTTTCATTAATGGTTGTCCTTCAATAAGCTAAAATGCAGGTAAAATTCTGCTTAGCCTTGAACTCTGGCAGTCTGTCTCCATGTTGAAGGTACAAAGAAATGATAGACCATGTCTTTCTTTATAATTTTCCCTAAATAAACTGGAATAACTTTAATTTTATTTTTTTTTTCCATCTTAAAATTCTTCACCTCCTCCAAAGAGGAACCTAATGCGGAGAAGTTGCAAAAGAACACTTTCGGTTAGGAAACAAAGTTTGGGGGTAAAGGGATGAGATATTTTTCTGTGCCTCATGAGGACTCACGGGTCCTTTCTGGGTTTCTGTGGCTTTCTTAAAGATTGCTGTTGTAGTTCTGTTCGGTCCCAGGCAGAGCTGCTCCAAGCAAGGACAACTGTCAGGTTGCTCAGGATACCACATTTTCCAAGAGGAAGTGCTGTACTCAGTTTTAGTGACAGAACGGCTGAGACCTCTCAAGAATTGGCCATGGGAGCTCTGGCCCAAATTCCTGAGACAACGATAACCTTAGAGCCCTACAATTAAAGGCAGAAGTATAGGTTTTTCCAAAATCCCAAGCTGTTCCCCTCAGACCCCTTTCTCCCTCCATAATAATCCAAACTCTCTTCCCACAGCTATAGCTCCTCAAAGGAGGTAATACTGGCCAGAACTGTTTTGTTACCAAACCACAAACGTGGAGGTCACACTTACTCTATAACGCCAAATCATAATACAATTTAAAGACACAGCTTCTTCATCAAGCCACTTGGCAAACAGTTCTTCATTTTGACGTGCTTCTTACAGGCATGAATGTAAAAGATGGCATGATGACTGCATGGCACTGCAGCCTGTGACAACACACATTCAGATAACAGCCAAGCTCTCTTGCAGTGGCAAAAGGACAGAGGTTTGAGGGAAGAAGGCAAAATCAACCAGCCTTTACCATCCAACTTTGTGGTTCTAGTAAAAACACAACCTGATCCAGATTTCTGAAGTGTTTTGAATAAAATCTAACAGCTATACAGCCAGAGTACATTGGAACTCTGTAAGAACTAAAGTAAAATAAAGTGTGGTTCATCTTCCATCACATCCCAGAAGTTTAAAGGTTTGTGCAAAGAGAACCCAGATACTCCAAAACACGTATGATTTCAGATCACCAAAATGAGAAAAACAAAACTTCATGAACCTGACTTTTGTATTTTTCCAATAAAAATAAAATCACGTATCAATGCTGAATGCCAGCAGATTGTGCAGGCTAAATATCTGAACGGAAAGCTTTTAGTACAGACCTGGACTTCAGACCTTTCTGGAAGCAGTAACTCAGCAGGGTAGTCAATAAGACTTGTAAATCCATTTACTGCATCTTTTAGATCAATTTCTTGCTGACTTCTTGTACAACATTTAAAACCTGCTGAAGCCCCAAGACATTCTTCTCCTGTGGTGCCTTTAGAATAAACCACTCAATCATCAGAAAACATTGCATATTTTCCTTCACAGCCACAACTTGTGACTGGTATTTTAAGCACTATTAAAGCTAAGGAGCTGAGTGCTGGAAATAAAGCAGTAAGTAGATCTTTCACAAGTTCCTTCCTTTCTCTCCATACTGTTGTTTTTGGCTTACTTTCAAACAAATGACTGATTCAATTTCATGTTCTTTCTCCCACTGCCAGGTCTTAATTGTGAGCCAGCAACACAGTGGCTGCGTGGACAAAATTAAAAATGCAATCAAAAATCAATAAAAGCATGTGCAACTTTTTACTACAATTTACTTACCTGGGTTTGGCTTTATGACAAGTTATGGCTTGACAAAACATGGTCTAGTTTTTCTTGTTTAAATATAAATCTGCTGTTATTCTCCACTGCCTTTCAGTAACTTTTCTAAGGTTTTGCCTCGCATCAAGTAGAAACATGTTGAAAACAACAGGGAAATTTGCTACAACAGCCATAAGCTTTAGCCCCTCTCCTCTAGATCATAACGTGGGAAATAAAATTCCAAGGTGATGGTCATGAGCTATTTTTATCTCAGAGGTTTGGGGGGTTTTACCCATACAATTACTTTTATGGGTACCTTAAGGGAAGAAAGAATTACTTTTCTGCTCTGTTTGAATATGTGCTACAGCTTAGAATAAAACCACCAAACGCATGCAAAGCTGTAACAACCTCAGGTTGACATAAATAAGTACCTATCTTGCCTGCAAGAATTGATTCAGATGTGTGTTGCCATTAATTCAAGGCAAATCTACACACAAAGGTCTCAACACATACGTAATGTGAAGTGGGGGGGATAGGCTGGAGTCTGAGTACCCACAGCTCCTCAGCCGCAGCTGGGTCACCATGTGCTGCAAACCCCGGATGGGTGCCATGCAGGTGGGGTGGTGCCCAGCACCACAGCTGGCTCTCTGCTGTCCACGGTTGGCACTGGACAAGTCAACACGGAAAATGAAAATTACTCAGAAGGTGACTTTGCAGTGAAGGTGTAGCCTCTGGGTGAAGTTTATGTAGTCTGGCAACTGCTTCGTCACTTTGAGTGGTATCTACCACCCACTACAGATTGCTGGACTTGGATTACTGTTGCTAGTGCACAGTAAATTCACGTTACATAGACCCACAGGTTTTCTGAACAGCTGCTGCTGTTCTTCGCTAGAGCTGGGTCAGCTTCTCCTATTGAACAATGCATTTAATTTGGTCCCTTGTATTACATCTACACACAGATTTCAGTGTTTTCATTATTTAGAATTATTCACTGAATAATGCATGGGAACATCTTGCA
Organism: Himantopus leucocephalus; assembly: GCA_003993805.1. Lineage (NCBI taxonomy): Eukaryota > Metazoa > Chordata > Aves > Charadriiformes > Recurvirostridae > Himantopus > Himantopus leucocephalus. The sequence goes on along the minus strand of RSEF01000031.1, from coordinate 20,055,822 downwards.
GACTGTGTACTTACTTGTGAATGCTGTGCCACAGTTGTTGCTTGCTCACTAGTTGGACTGTGTGATTGGTCACCAAAGACAAACAGCATTTTTTTTCCCCAGACCAAGAAGCATTTTCCAGTTGCCTGTTTTAAAAATGAGAATAATCAGTCATATGCACTTTTTCACCAATACCTATAACATTTCCAATTTCTTTGCACATTCCTAAGAGATTAAGTTTTGTGTGTTCACGTGTGCAGTCAATAAAACGTGAAAAAAAACTGCAAATGTAAATGATAAAATAAAGTCAGCTCTTAGCCTAGTGGGCAGAATACTTAGCAAAGAAATGGGAAATCAGTGTTCAGGTTCCTTCTCAGCCTGAAGGTGTGCAGTCAGGTCCCCACAGCTCCCACAAGGCCATGCTTCCCCAGCTGGGTCCTCCAGGGAGGGACGTCCTTCACCCTTCATTTTGAAATTTTCCCTTTCACCAGTCAAACTGGTGACTGTCTTGAAGCCAGAGGGGGAGGTGAGGGGAAGAGGAAAAAAAAAAAAACCCAAACCAAAAAAACCCTCAAGAAAACCTGGTTTTGTAACCTCACTGCCTGGCAGCTGGGGGAGAAGGTGGCCATGACCTGAGGCCCTTTTCTGGAGAAACCCTCTGAACCGCAGCAAGGGTGATGGCAGAGGGTAGCACTGGCATGGCTAAAATCATCTCCCAAGCAGCAAGGCCTGCTCACCTAGCATCAAGGTGGACACTACACTCCGAGTCCTGAGGGGACGGAGGGTACCCAGGGTATAGCTCTGATTCAGGCACCGGGGAGGAGCAGGAATGGGGGAGGACATCTGGCTTCATGTCTCCTGCTTGACTGGCTGCCCGCCTGCTGCCTAACCGACACTGGGAATTTGGTGATTACCCTTTGGAGCTGTGTTACCCTCCCCATCAATTGCACAGGTCCTGTTTTTGACCTCCGAACCACCCTGCTGGTGTTGGACACCTGGATTTTTAGGCCGCGCAAGGTCTACACGGGAAGTCCTGAGCAGATGCTCTGAGTCTGGCCCCTTGTTCCAATGTTCTATTATTTGTCTCCCACTAACCCTGGAAAATATTCTCACATGTCACTCCTCACTGCCAGAGGGGAGGTGTGGTCCATTGTAGAGCCTCTGGAAGAGCTGACAGAAACTTCTCTTCCCTCCAGCTCTCTGTGTATTGTGGCCCAGAGTGCGATGAAGGCACAGGGCAGGGCAGGGGACAGGGGAGGACCTCCAAGGCCAGGGCCAAGAAAAGGTATGAGACGATCCTTCACATTTCCAAGGAAAAGTCAGGTTAACTTTTTAACAGATACTTTTTCAAAAGGAGAGGGAAGTGTCGCGACGGGGAAGGTCTTCCAGAGCTGCCGTAGAAACAAAAATGCCAGAGGTAAGGAAAGGCCAGGGATAAGCCGTGAAGGCAGAAGTTTTATAGGGAGGAAGAAGTATAAACAATATTTGATGGGTACATTTTTAATATAAAAGCAACAAACCAGTGAAATGGATCAAAAAACAGGCCTTGTGCAAGACCCTGTGTTTCTAATAAATGGTATTGATTTTGTAGGTGTCAGGGGTTTGCCCTCAAAAAATTATGGTGGTTTCTGCACTATCTCCTGTGCTTTGTTACCCAAACATCCAACTGTAAGAGGCAGTAACAGAGAGAGATACTGAAAAACTTGCTTGCATTCTCTTCACCTAGTGTGCTTGGCCTATTGAACTACAACACGGTGTAAGATTTTTGTGTCTTGAATAACTGAACTCACATTTTCAATTGCCTGCCTTCACCTGCAGTGTCCACTGAACAAGAAATAGGGAACATGAAGACAATACTGTGCAGCAAAAGATGCTGTCAGAGGAATGGAGCTACACAGTGAACGGCACTTGCAGCAAATCCATCTCCCCAGAACTGTCTTGGTGTATCTCCCTCTTCATTCGGTGCGTTTGTTTTCACAGTCACATCTTTGCTTTGTGGCAGTTAGTCCTTCTTTTTGCCGCTCTTTCTTACTCCATCCCTTTTTCCTGCTTCCTCTTGGTTTACGTCCTTCCTTCTGCACTTTGAGTTTCTCTTCTCCTATTGTCCTTCAGAAGAAAGGGAAGTCTCATGTAGGGAAAGGCTCGATTTGTCTCATTTCCTCCATAAAGGCGATTGGATGAGTCATCCCTTGACCATGCTGCCCTCCAGCACCCCATCCTCCCTTATCTCCCAAGAACCAGGAGAATAATTTGAGTTTCCTTGGTTAAATACACACTTAACAATGTAATTCAGATGCTACAAGGGTTTTCTGATATTTGTACAGACCCTAAAAGCACTGTGTAGCAATAGCACAGTAATAACTAATCTCCTTCTCCAGGGGTGCTGCTGAATGAGGAGCCAGGGGAGGCAGGAGCCACCCCAGAGTGGACAGCATGGCTGAGGACCCAGCCCAGGCACTCCTAGCAAAACCAGGGAGTGAAGAGCAAAAGAAGGATCCCCAAATGCTCCTCATCCTGCTGTGGAGACATAGAAAGAAACCTTTTCTCCAGCAGCTGGGAATAGTAGGACAGTCACAAGTTCTGCTGGTGAAACTACAGTGATCTTGCAACACATTTCAAGCTTTTTTTGACAACACACAGCCCGGGTCTCCCTTTAGCTGGAGGAATCCCACCCAGCCACCTCCGGCACTCCTAGGATGCTCGAATGCATTAGCTTGAGCACATTTGTCCTGCTTTGCTGGCAGTGAAATGTCTTGTGTGTCAGCATGAAGATGCAAGTGCCCATCAAGGCAATTAGATGGCCTCTATGCTCTCCTGCTCAGTGGGGGACATCAGTGCTGAGAAGCTGCTAGATCAACACAGTTTCCTGCCACATCTACTTTGTTTCACATTGCTTAGGAAAGTCCTTGAACACAGCCCCTGTGAACAGAGGTGCAGATGCTTTTAAATTGCCATCTGCACTTGGTGGCACAACACAAGTGCACGCTAATGTTCTCAAGTTCAGGCCCCTCAAGGCTTGTATTTGAAGACAACTCCTTGTATGTGTCTATTTTCCATCTGTACTACAAAAACCACCAGCTATTGAGAAGCACAGTGAACAGCAGTATACACTGAAATTAATAAAACTTGGAAAGTAAAGCAGCAGGCTCCAGCTTAATAACTGAACCCCACACACTGTTGAATGGCAGGTTTGGTTCAGATGAGCTACCTTGGGTCATTTGCTCCCCCACCTCTGGGGAAGAGCACCACAGTCATGGCTCCCCTGCACCCCGGGTGGAGAAAATGGTGGTTTCTGTGATGGACCTTATGGATAGCAATATAAAAAGGCATTCTGGTACTGTCATCCACACCAGGCAGGCCTGTGCCTAAGGCCACCTCGTCACACCTTGTGCCCCTACCATGTGTGGCTGGGTGCTTGAGGACATCGCCAATCTGTAGCAGATTCAGGCGTCCTCCCTTTCTGAGGATCGGCAAAGTCAAATGCAACACCAAGTTCATTTTCCAGCCCTTGACTCAAAGCAAGCCTTTCCCTTGAGCTGTGTGAATAATGGATTCACTCAGTTTGCTGGTGACACTGAGAACATGCTTTTTGTTATGAGTCAACCTAAAGCAGTTTATCTGTTTTTTGGCAAGGGAGAATCCACTGGGGATTAAAATGCTTAATTTGACCCCCAAACAAGATGTTTCATTTCATTTTTTGGATGGGGGAGGAGAACTGTGTTTTTTTCTCCAAATCAGGCAAAAAGGCAGAGGGGGCATTGAGAAAGCTTAAGGTAGATGTCTTAACATGAAACAAAGAAAGTTGCTTTACGAATCATTTTGCTTCCCAAATTTAATGCAGTTCACTATTCAGCGTGAGAAGAAAATGACTCTTCCTATGATTCATTCTCATATGAAACTCAAAGGGTGTAAAAATGTGCCTGATTTTGGAAAGTTTCCTATGTTGCTACATAGCTTTTTAGCTCAGGTAAGGTGTTCAGTAAGAAAGCTAAACTCCAGCAAAGACTTCTGACTATGGGCAATGAGAGAAATCCCAGGGTGCAGGGTGCTGCAGCACAGCACGGTTTGCAATCTCAGAATAGCATGTGCAATTCTGGATGGGGGTGAGGAGGTGGAAAGAGAAGGAAAGAGAATGGGGAAGTCTGAAGAAACACAGGATGTGCAAGAAGCACCAGCAGAGTGAATCAATGTGATTTTCTGGTAATCATGAAGTTACAGGATGGGCAAGGGGCAACGCCCATACACAAACTCCAAACTCTTGAAACTTTCACGCAAGGGAGGGGTGGTGGGACCTCGGTCACAGATTTGGGGTTGAGTTGTTATGTCTAAGCAGCACAGCCATTTGAAGAGTCCATGAACTCCTTTCCTGCCTTACTTTCTCAAGCATCCTTATTTCTCCCCTTTCAAGGAGAGGTGCTCAACCATATGTGTTTCTATACCTAATAAAAACATGTGATTAGGTTAAAAAATATCTAAACCTGTTACAGCAAGTGAATAACAATAATAAACACACTACATTATTGCATTCATTATAACGGCATACACACAAGCAAGGAATGAGTACAGGGTGCATCCCTGCTTCCCTCACTCCTGGATATGAGCTAAGAGCAGGAGCAGGGTTCACAGTCTTAAATGAAACAACCAAGGTGCCTGAGACAGGCCTGAGGCTGGCTGCTCACTGGAGAAGGTTCACCATGGCTTCTAGACCATAAATGACACTGTAAACACAAGAATGACATTACTGGGGTGTTAGAAATACGAGCACTTGGACAAAAATTTCAGCAGGAGGATAAATAGCTGCACCCATCTACAGAAAGAGCGTTTCTATCTTCCAGTCCCTCAAAACCTACTGTAGCAAGTCAACACATTGGGAAAAGGCCACTGCTGACTGGGCAAGAAGTATCCTCTGAGCCTGCGGTAAAGATCTGGCCTTGTGTAGGACCTCAAGCAAATTACAGGGCAGAAATGGAGGATGGAGTCAGAGCTGGGGCTACAAAGGAAAAGCAACCCAGTAATGCCAAACAGTGCTGCTCTTCAGAGGTGGCCACAGCTGTGCAATTGCAATTCAGGCTGGGGGAGACTCCTTCCCTGCTAGCACAAACCAGGAGGAGTACAGCAGGTAGGTGACTGAAACATGTTCACTCCTGTCCCTGGGCCTGCAGCAATATGAGCTGTTCCTCCAAAACATATTCCTAAATTCTGTCCTACCTCCTTGACCAAAGTGAAAGCTGGTTTCCCGAAGTAGCATTACCCTCATTAAGAGATTCCACGCACACCCGTCATCCTGATACAGATCTACGGCCTTAAGTGAAGACTAGAGCAGCTGCAGAATATTTGATGTTGCAGCGGAAGTATAAATTTTAGGTAATAAGAAATACTTCTTTATCCTAGATGTTGACAATATTTCAGTAGAGTAAATAAGAAAATAGCCTGCAAAATAAAGATTAGAATAATACGTGCTAAAAGCAGGTTCTCAGAAAATTGTGGTGTTAGTAAGTTATCTTTATTTCAAAGCACTAAGGGGGGAAACTACATCATCCCTTTGCCATCGCATACAAAGAGTCCCTGTTTGGGATCAATGAATAGGCATGTGCACCGAACCTTCTTGCAATTGCCTGCAGGTTATGAATTTGGAAGTGGGTGGAAAATTTCAGATTGAGCCTGAACGTTCACTCGCATCTGGACTTTAATGTAACAGCCTAAAGGGAGTGTTGCTCTAAATTTTAAATCACACTGAACTTGATGAAGGGCTTGACATGATCTACAGGAAAAGGTCAGAAAAGCTGTAAATGTTTATTTCAATGGGATTAAACCAGTGCTTTCAATCTCGCTTTTACACTTCTATGTATTCACTTAGAATCTCTGCAGAACCCTTCTAGTTCTTTTCTGTCCTAAGAAATCTTTAGCATACATGCACTGAAAGGCAACATATGTGGCATATAGCCCTGTAAGGGACCAGAGTAGTGGAATCTGCGGGCAATAGCATTGCAATTGCAAACGTCAATTCATTGGTAGAAAAACCAGATGGGTGAGAAAGAGGAAGCTTGGGCTGATTCAGGAACATTAACTCTTTTATCAGGAAGGCTAAGGGCTAGCCTGATGATGGCAACACATAACGAAAGGTACCTTCACTGTTGAGAGACTATGAGTAATATAATGGACAACATAGCTTCATGTAGATCATGTAAGAGACTGTCCAAAGTGGATGTGCAACTGGGAAGACATCACACTGCACTACAAGTACCTACCATTTGGGGAGGAAAAAAACAAAGAAGAAAATGAGACTAGACAACACAGGCCAAATCATTACACTCTTCTCGGAGAAAAGAGATATCAGTACGTGCTGAGGTACTCATGAAGGGTGCAAGACTTCAATGGCAATGGACAAAAGAGGAACATTTTATCAACTGTTTGGGCTGGTCACCTACACACATTGCAAAACACATATGTGTCTGCCCTGCAGCACGCTTAGGAAAAAGGCATTCCTGATCTTCAGCTGTGTCTACTCTGGGCTATAAGCAGCATTGCCAAGCTGTGTTTGAACTCTGCTTAAATGGCTGAAGATTTCTACAGCCAAACTGCTGGAGTGTGAACTCAGCACTGTGCCCCATCTAGGAATTTGGAACCATGGTGTCTAAAGCCAGCTGAAGTGTACACCTTCATTCTTTACACTGGCTGCTAAAATTATCTGGTATAAGGAAAAAAAAAAGACGACGGGGTCTGATGGTAAGGTCTAATACTATTAATGATATATTCTTACACACAGAAAAATGAGACATTTAAAAAATAAAGGAAGTTTGTGTTTATACTGCAAGAAGATGACACTTCAACTCAAAAAAAACCCAGAGTTTAACCCTCGTCTGTTTGACACAACCATTTTATAACTGCATGGAGCTACTTGACATTGACATGTGGTTCTTGTTCTCCTGCCTTAGGATATTACTTATAGCAGTTTTCCATATTATTTGCTGTGTGCACTTTCTTGACACTCAAATCACTGAACTGACGTGCACTAGTAACTTACCAGCTTCAGATTTTTCCCCTGCTTACCATGCACAAAGTCTGATCTTGGTTTAGTTTTCTCTATACCCTCTTCCTCTTGTTTCCATCCACGCTCTAACATATGGAATTCCTGGTCTACAAAGCAAAACAAGTAACCTGTAATGCAGCAGGAGGAAGAAACCAGTGAGTGTGTGTGCCACAAATGTCAGGTTGTAGGATCAAGTCCAGGCACGACTGGCTGCATACATATCATTTGTTAAAGCTATGCTGCCTCTGAGAAGTATTTGCCGATTTCCAGTTTAGGAAGTTACACTGCTGCTCATTTAGGCTTGCATGCAGAAATGAAGTTTATAGGTAATATTTGGAAAACAGTTACTCGGGTTAGCTCACTGCATTTCCATAATGACTACTGCATATATATAATGACCATTTTTTAAGCCATTGAGTATTTTGTTCCATCTGGACATTTTCTATGAAATGGTTCTGTTCGTATTGGCTACTGAAAATGAATGATGGCAATGTTCTCCTGGGTCAAAAGCAAACCTCATGCAATGCCCACTCTGGTCACTTTGAATTAATAGGGATGTCCTGCTGTGACAACAGGTCCACAAAGCTGAGGTGCTGTAGCTAATGCCATTCATCATCTGGGGCATCTCCAGTAAAAAGAGGATGCCTGTAGGGTGAAAGCCAGTTTGAATGATATTTAAATAAAGGTAGCAGTTTTTAGTATTATGATGCTGGACAAAACTAAAATCTCTTGACTTCAAAGAATGAATAGTTTCATATCTCAAGCATTTCATGCCAAATGTTTGCCAGGATTTTTATCTTAGTCCAACTATTTACAGTAGCTCTAATGCTATGTAAAAGACTGTAAGAAGACATCCCCAGGGGTTTATATTACTATTTGGCTTTATACTTCTTTCACTACTTCCAATAAATCATGAACTTCTTCAGATGTGTCAGAGGGCATTCCATTTCCTCAACTGCAAATGACAAATGATGAATAATACACACTGCTGACTTTCCCCCCCACCCCCGAATTTCTATCTAGGTCTCCAGTGACTCCAGCTGTTGCATTTGGTCGGTTTTTGTGGATGTGTCCTGCACAATGACTGTGAATCTCTCAGATTTCATGTATGAAGATCATTCTCTTTCAGTTACACATATGTATGCATTGTAGTCAGCTCATTTACTTTAAGTGTAATTTAGCAGTTCTTCCTTCCCACTTGAACATAGAGAAACGTGGAAATAAAGGAAATATATGGAAATAATTATTCATTGTTCTGTTGAACATAGGCACCAAAGTAATCATGTGAGTAAGCATGTAGCACGCCTGCTTTGTGTAGTCTGTGCTGAAGAGCGTGACTTCACTTTCGCTATCCAAGCTAACTAAAACTAGTGCAAATATGCCTTTAAAAGCTGCAATCATGCATTCCAAAAAGTTAAAGCCTATGTTTGTGGTAGCTATAAATGAAATATTTTTGCTCACTCTCCGTATTAAAAGAACACCAGTGGAGCTTGCATTTTAGGGAGGACTGGCTAGAACAAAAGGACACACATACGTCAACACATGCAAAGAGAGGAGTGACTAGTTCTCTTGCATTCAACAGTGGCTACGATGCAAAATAAGTTATGAAGCCTAATACAAGTTTTATCAGCCTGTGTTGGCTGTGGTCTTTCTGGGCACAGCTTACATCATTTGTGAATTTGTGTAACAAAGCACACCTTCGTGTTCTTCCAGCCACGCAGGCTGGGTCCCCTGGGAGATGGTTTTGTTGACTTCCTGCTGCAGGAGAAATCTCTTGGGTAAAATCAACCTCCTTTCCCTGCAAGACCCTTGGCTGCTGTGTCATGTATGGAGTACGCTTAATACCTGTGAGTGACAGAGATACCCCTCTGTCCCATCCTGGAAACTCTTATGAGCTGAATGTTATGCTGATGGTTGTCTATTTTAAAATAGGTACCCCTAAAATCACCCAAGAACTGAACACGCTTCAGCAAAAAAGGCATGATATAACCCACAGGCACCCTCCAATCTGTCACTGCCTGGTTCAGTAGGCATCACGAAAGCCAACCTCTGCTTGCTAAGGAGATACTTGTAGCACTACCCTCACAGTGCTCTTAGGGGGAGGGTAACTGTTGAGAACAGTCTCTTCTGCACATGCCTTTAGCCAGAAAAGTTTCGAATTGGGAATGACAATACATGTTTCTGGACAATAGACTTTAAAACATTTGTAACCAACAGACAAGGTTCCTCAGCTCCCCTTTGTGTTCTTGTTTACAATGTCTTATTTAGTGCTGAATATGACTAGTTTTACCTGTAGGAAATCTGCCAAGAGATCCTACCATGAAGGAAAGTTTTCTTTCCAGCCAGTCTCTTCAGGGGCCATGTCGCGGTGCTTTTCTCATATATCACAAACTTCCTGCCACCTGAAAGGCACCTGTCAGCTCTCAATCCTGGGAAATTCCCGAAGCTTAAACCTGAACCGGTCACTGCCCTGGCTGGCTACCTTCTGCTCTGTCCTTTAGATTACAGAGGGCTACTCTGGAAAAACAAAACACCTCATGACTTCCTGCTAATTTAAAAGTCCCGACAAAGCAGACCATAGCATTTGATTACTATCATTTTCAGAATAGGCTGCTCAATAGCAGGTAATTCCCACAGTCAGTACTGGTATGAGCTGAGAGGACCATGCAACATGCCATAGTTTAGGGAGAAGAGATTAAACTTGGTCTTTCGAGAAAGGTACACAAGAGAGGAAAGACTGGTCAAGATCAGCTGAAGACATTACTTCTGCTAAGTAAGCCGTATCTGAGGCAATTAATTTTAATGCGATCCCATCAGGAACAGTTTAGAAGACCAACTAGTCACTCAGCACAGCTTTGTCATAAACATCACTTAGTTTTGCTAAGCACAGACTGTGTTCAAGTGGAATTCCCAACCTGCATTTTATCAATGGACCTCAGAGGGGCACAGTCTGGGAATGTGGTTGCAGCATGCGTGGTTCCTAACAATATTACTCAAGTCATGCTGTAAACATGATGGGATACTAATGTTTTGTAACTATATCCATCGTTAGAGCAGTTTCTACAGAGCAGATAAGATCAAAACAAAAGCTCGTTGACCCTCTTCCATTTAAAGATTCCATTATCTTTGTTATAGAAATCCCTGAATGCAGCTTACTTCCCATCACATATTTAAGTCCATGTTGTCTCTGACACTCTTTAATTCTCTCAGGATCTGAAAGCACTCTTTCTCTATGCTTATTAATTTTACATGGTACTTTGAGACAAGTTAATAATAGGATCCAGCTCATGCACTGTCCCACCATTGGGGAACCAAAATGCACGGATGAGAAACCTAGTGCTAACGGCAATGTTATTCAGATAAAGCTGTTTTTATCCAGCTGTGTCAGAATGCTGCTCCCCATCCCTCCAATCTTGTTATGTTCTGTGGAAGATAGTAAACAATCCCACAAGTATTACCAACTTATAACTTAATTTTCCTTCCAACTACTACATAAATTATGTTATTGCAATTTATATCTGAGGTTCATATGCTACCACACTGATACTATCTGTGCAATGGAGACATAGATTGATTAGCCAGAATATCCTACACAGCAGCAGCCATTCTTCTTTCTTGGAAGGGTACCAGGCTCAGGAAGGAAAGGAGGTGCCAGGGAAAGGCCATATAATTTTGAATGTTAGGATTCTTTCTGCGCCTCCCCATGCCTGTGCTGGAGGCATAGGTGATGCAAGGAGACACGGGCCCACGCTGGGGTCTTTTGATACCAGCACAATACAAACATTTATCCTTGTCTGACAACTTCAATTCAGGAATTATTAGTTATCCCAGGAAGCCACAAACCAGCTCTCAGTGAGTGATTTATTCAGGTAATGTAGCCACCACTGTATTTGTGACTAGTCTAATACCAACAGTAGGTTTCTCGTCATTATTCGCAGTTGTGAAGTTTACTGAAGTAAACTCCCACCATTCACAAAATTACAGCCTTGTTTAAAGACTGAATTTGTTGCACAGGTTTTGCTTTTTGTTGTCACCTGAGTCACATGCTGTGTGTCCCTCTTGGGGTGACATTTTACTTAAGAGTAAGACCCTAACCTGAGAAAGCCATCTCTTTCCAGTACAGATGCAAAAGGCAGGCAGGTTAGAGGGAAAACGGAGTCTTTGGAAGGAAAACCTGCTAAACAAGCTCATGGAGTTTCAGGATATTGAATTAAATGTTCTGGTGCTCTTCTGCAGAACAGACCACGTTAGATCCACATGCACGAATCACAGACTTTCAGGAAGCTGGTGCCTTTGTGGTGGATGTGTAGGGTACTTTGCAGACTACATGCTCTCACCTAATGTTTGCACAAAGGAATTACTTATGCACATAGGTGTGAAATTGTAACTGGAAACACTGCGGCTGAGCCCCTGCCTGGCTTGTTGAAAGGACAGAGCTGCCACTGTCGTGAGCTGATGGTGCTTGTGTTCATCCCACCCTGCACTGTACCGTACCAGCCTGCAGCTCACATCTCTGGCCTGAGGTTTTGAAGAAGGTTGTTTTGCTCCCCACTCTGCCTGTCCACTGACATGGCAGCTACCTGCCCTGAGCATTCTTGTGCGTACTGGAAATTAGGAAGCTTCTGGGAGGTTTGCAGGAGGAATTTGCTCACGATACGAAAGGAGTTGTGTGATGCTGCACCTCCAGCAGACGGAAAGCAGTCAATCATCTGCTTCTACCAGACTGTTTTCTACTGCTCCAGTTGTAATAACCACCAGTCGCATCACACCTCAGAAGACACAAACAGTGTGAGTCACCTTGTTTCCTCTGTCACAGGGATTTTTCAGTATCTTCCCATCAGCACCCAGTTGAGCATTTCACCCCAAAGCAACCTGGCCCCCTTTTCACTTCCCTGTGAAAGCATGGCCCCAGAGTCCAAGCGTGCAACACTCCCTGCCTTGTCTTTGAGCCTCCTCAGACATACTGCACAATTTTTCACCCTACGGTCAACATAGTTTCATCCCACATGGTTCACTTGGGGCAGGAGGCTGCAGTGGGCTGCTGGCACGCACAAGGAGACCCTGCACCAGGGGACATTTTGTTCTGTGGGGAACAACAAGGAAACACAACAACAACAAAAAAACACCACAGAAAAGAATGTGCTGTCACTAGACCTCATGCAAGAAAAAGGGAAGGCCACAGTAGTGAGCTCCAGGAAAGGCTCCAGCAGTGTCCAACAGCATAGCAGCACTCCTATGTTTAACACCCCTGTTCCCTGCTTGGGCGGCTTTCCAGAGTGTGGGTGTTATCCCCAGGACCACAGCTCAAGTTCAAGCTGTGTCACCATACTCAGGCTACAGATCCGCTTTGCCGTCTGGAGCATGGCAGGCAAGCCTCATGCCCCTGAGCAACCGAGCTGTGCTGCACAGCTGCCCCACTCCAGCTCTCTCTTGCTAGTGACAAGGAAGGATCCCCTCCAAAAGCGCTCGCAAGAGCTTGGGTGAAAGGTTTTAGCTACAGCTAATGCTAATGATGTAGCATGTTTCTGTCTACTGTTGTCTATAGGAAAATCAGAAGACTATTAAAATCTGTAAGAAAATTATTAAGAATAAAGTTAATGACAAGAAGGTAGGTCTCCCTGGGATGAATTTCAATAAAAGCAGGAGTTTGGTGATTGCACCCAGTATACAAAAAGCTAGAACTGTTGCTCCGTATTGGCATTTATTGCAGGAAATAAGAAGTATGGAAGATGCTGGAATGCCTTTATGCACTTTATCACACACAGATAAAATTACATGTTCTGAAAAGGGCTGTGGTTCTCATATTGCAATTAGAAAAGCTTTTAGATATCAAACACGTTATTTTGCTATATACTGGCACTATCTGAAGTGTTACACATAATCCATGGCTTCTTAGATGCCATTGAAGATTCAAATGGTTTGAAGAACAGAAATGACAAGCTTCATTTAAGGCAGAAGTCAGTATATCCTCTTCCAGAACAACAGATGTATCTTTTAAGACCTTCATGGGATTTATTATGGTGGTGCCTATTAGCATCAGCATATTTAAGAATGTGTCAGTGTTTCCATTATAAACCCCTATTTTAAAGTGTTTTATAACTCAGCTGTAAATGCATGGCACTTGGCAGAGACAGACAACTCATCTGTTTCTATACCAGGACTTTAAAAAGTGTGCACGCACACACACACGTAAAAGCAATTGTGGGATCCCAGTCTTTACTGCAGTTTTGTAGCCCAAAATGATCTAAATCAAGAGAATAATTTGTCTTCCGCCTCTGACATAGCTCTTCACTTTCACTGCTCTCCCATAGTAGCCAGTTTGTTTTTTAAACTTTGAAAGCAACTGCTGCTATACCCTACCCACTTCTCCTGAGGGTTATAATGTTACTGCCATGGGAGTTTTGCCTAAGGAGGGAGCCTCCCTCATCCTTCCCATGCATATTTCTGCAGCAGGCCTATAATGAGGTATTTGGTAAACAAGCAGCACTCTGAAAACCTCCTTTAGTAGGCACTTACAAAGGCTACGTTTAAATAGAATTTTTTTTAAACACTACGCTGCGAAGAGCTTTGATACATTTGTAAAACATCAGCAAGTGAAACAGAGATGCCAAGAAGCAATTTGTTTATTTTTCACTCCTGTTCCACTTTCTATTTTTAGCTGTTAAAAAGAAAACACAGGAAATTAAATGAAAAGCTTCTCCATTTAAGAAAGCCCGTCTGTTCCTTCCCAGAGTACTCCCTCATGTCCATTTCTGACGCTGAGGAGCGCTGTGTCTCCTACAGGTCTCTCCAGCCAGAGCAGGATGGGCTCCTCCAAGGGACCTGTTGGCGGAGCTTTGCAGCGAGGGGTGGAATTAGGGACTCAACCCCAGCAGGTCTGGGCAGATACCTCCAAGAACAGCGTACTTTGCACAGATGGCCGGACTCCCGCTAGCTGCTGTAGAAGGCTGTGCACTCCACTGTGCTTCTAAGTCCTCTTTTTAGCAAAGTACTTTACGGAAGTGAGAACCACCATTGACCTCATAGGGACTATTCACGCAGAGAAATTCAGCTGTCTGCTCCCGTATCTTGCTAATCCAGAGACCTAAATCAATAAGACTGTTCCAGACTTACATCTGGTCTTCATGTTAGGGATCCCTGAGGTCTGCCGTGGGAACTGCTACTTCCCTAGTATATAGCTTAAGAATTTGTGGAAAAAACCAAATGCCAGATGTATTTAGTCGTTTGGAGTTACAGCTTCCAGAGACCTGTGTCTGTACTTTCTGTAGTGTCAAGAGGGCTCTGCAGTTGTGCTGATCATGAAATAAACGCAGCGAGCTGAAAACCACCACTGTTTGTAAAAGCCAGACATCGAGAACCCACTGAACAAGTCAAGGAATATTCTTTATAGCAGAATTCCAAAACTCTACCATTTCTGAATTTAATCACAAATCCACAGTGTGGCAGTTCAATAAGCAGTTTAATTCCTCACAACTCTTACTTACAGAAAAATCACCAGAATTGCTGGCAAGTTGCAACAACTACAAAGAGCCAAGAGCTGCACAAAAGAGCATTCACTTCAAACAAAGGCAAAGAGGCAGCAGTCACTCAAGGGCAAGGATGGGATGGGATGTGGACCCAGCACAGGGAGGCCCTAAGGAAGATCCGTGATCTTTCTCAGTCACATGACCTGCACAGGGCTCACCTTACTGCCACGTCCAGTAGAGAAGCAATTAGTACTAGGAAAAGAAGAAACAAGCAGTTTCTCCAGGGCTACCTATGCCCATGGTTTATCAAGATGCGTAGTTGTGGACAAAAGCAAACATGTTGCCTGGTTGTTTTGTCCCCCTTGCTGTCCTCTGGCCCAGCTATAGCATGTCCTTGCAGGATGTACATGCTGCTTGGAAACATCGAAGCTATGGATATCAGCTAGTGAGACAGTCTGTTCCATACATCAGTCCACAAGTATTTCACCCAATGGCAACACCTGAAGAAAAGCTTGGGCCTGTGCTTAATAGTCATATTTGGGCTTGGACATCTCCCTTGTCCCCACATCACAAGGTCAGTCTGTGTTTGCCCCTGCTGAACATGCTCGCCTATAAGCACACACTTGGATAGCAGCAAAGACAAAACCCCTGCAAAATTACTGGCAAATTCAGGCCCTGAACTCAGCAGTTGCTAATGCTCAGGCTTCTGCTCAGACCTAGCAGTGCAGCTGCACATCTCAAGCACCAGTCCAAATGCTAGAAATGTCTTTCATTTTATCTCCCATCAGTAGAAAACAGAGACTCAGGATTGCTGCTGGTAACAGATAACCTAGATGTATTGTAAGTAACACAGGGTAAGCAATGAGATAGCACAGGGAGACTGCCAATGCGGCAAGTGTGCCAGAAATACATGTTATTCTCTAGTTCAGCAGGACAAACAGGTGCACAAACTAGCATTTTCACACTGGGCTAAACAGTCAGTGCCATTTTAGTGCATCCAATTAGATCTCCCACCCCACCCCCCCCAAACTAAACAGACCATCTGGGTACTAAACAACGGGCAACTAAAAAGACCAAACCACCCTGCTGGTTTGTCTGGACTTTTCTAGGAGAACTTGTGCCTTGGCAGTGTATATGCTTAGTGATGTGCTCCAAACTCTTGTCAGTAATTACTGTTTTCCTGATTCGATTTTGGAAAATCTTTCCTTTTACAAAGACATTCCTTCTTGTTAGCTTCTGGCTTTTATGGCCTTCATTTACTGTGTAAGGAAGTCTATACGCTCACAAAATGAATGACATCAAACTCTGAATGGCATCATACCATGTCCTCATGAGACATGGTCGCTTCTTCCTCAACTGAGAACAGAACATATAGTCCCTAATGATCTCTGAGATGCAGGAACTGACCAGTGTAAGGCTCAAGGTTTCCAGACAAAACAAAACCAAACCAAACCTGGCCAAACTCTTATTTGGTACATTAAGGTAACACGGCCCAGCACGAGGAACACAGTATACTGCTGTATACACCTTGGTTAAATAGAAAAAGAGAATTTCTGAGGTATGGAAGAAGTCCTGGATCATTCCAGATGGAGAATACAGAGGCAACTGGGAACCATGCAGGCTTTGAAGCCAAAGGCACTGTGCTAGTGCAACAGTTAAGCTTTCTCATAAGGAATAACCTTCCCTTAAAAGACTGAGAGGTTCAGAACTGCTTGAAAACTCTGAGTACAGTCTCCCTCTACAATCAGCTCTTCATAAGGCAATGCTGAAGTTTCTTTTTCGGTATTTAGGTATCACACAAATTTCCCAACATGCCTGTTAGGCTCCTCAGTTGCCCATTATAGGATTTAGACATAGTACATGAAAGACCTCCTAAAAGACTAAGTAGCAGCCAAGCAATACTGCTTACAATAGAGTATCAAGAGTCTTGTAGCACTTAGTGTTTTTAACTACATTAAAAACCCTGGATTTGTGAGAATGGTTGGAGAAGCTCAGCTTTCAAAACAGAAAGTACCCAGAGCTCGCAGCATGACAGGAGTGGAGACAGCCTCCTCAAGGATGTAAAAATCAGTGTGCTGGAGAACAAAGTATGCATTGGGTCAGACATTGGTATTGACCCACAGGGGTGGTGGAGCAAAGACATCCTCAATAACCGGGCTGAGTCTTCCCAAGGTTACTGCTGCATCCACACCATACCTGTAAATCAGCCATCAGGTGGTTAGAGAAAAAAAGGCTTTTAAACTCAGGAAACAAAACATCTTCCAAAACCAGCTGGAGAGGGGTGATGGTTGTCACAGTGCTGTCAGTAAGAGCTGTCTTTCACAGTTCTGTCTTCATGGTGAGGCAGGCAGAGCATAACTGTGAAGAAATTCTTCTTTAAGTACCTTTGCTACTTTCAGCAACAAGCTAGCAGGCCAATCATGTCTTCCACTTGGTGGTTATCTTGGGATATTTTTAGTCACCACACTGATCTAAACCATACTAAGTGTGTTTAAAGTGTCAGTTAGAGGCACAAAAGAAGTAACATTTTCTTCAGAAACCACGATTTCCACTCATTTAAGTGAGCAACTGCTGCTAAGCACTATAACAAACAGGATCTTGCTGGGAAAGTTTTTCATGCAATTTTCCCTGTTGCAACCTTAGCGCTCTGAAATGGTTTGGTTGAGCAGCTAAGGGTTCCTTAACATGTAGGCAAGATGCCCCAAGCAAGGCCAACCTTTGTCCCAGACCCCTCGTTTTCAGAGGGGACAGAGGGCTTCAGCAGTACCATATGTGATGCACCTGATAAGAGGTGAGTTGCAATCTGCCTGACTTGTTTCCCTGTGCATTGGAAAAGCTAGGCGAGAAAGAAAGCATTACAAATAATCATTGTGCTGTTTAACGAGATTCAGGTCATCTGGAATTGGAGGCCACAAACCCCACATGATTTTTCCTGCCCACTGACCAGGCAGAATTTGGCACTACTTCTCTCACCACTGTTGTTCTTGTAACTAACAGGCTTCCCAAAAGTGTCTGCCAAGATTAGCCTTGATGTAATTCCAGCAACTTCACCAGAGGAATATTTAGCTCTGTCCTTAATCATCCCCATCCATTTTTTGACTTTCCAGAAGTCTTCTACGAACAGCGATTTGCCTCTGATTCCTGGGACGCCAAACCAAGACTTCTCTGTGGCTGAACAAGCAATTCCAAGGTCAGAGCGGTGGAAAGGCAGACAGTGCTGGCTCTGCATGCCAGCTGGGGCTGGTGCCTTAGGTCTCAGCTTACCAGCCCCTACAGTAAGTGTGACTGAACAGCTCACCCTTCTCCTTCTCTGCTCCACAGGTACTTCCAACACCATGGACCATGGTTACCAAGCAATAGCTCAATTGCTCATTTCATATCATCAGACCACAGGCACATCACCTTCCAGGTAAACATTTTTCCAAATACAAAGCTTTTGAAATTACATATACAAAAAGACAAACGCTAAAGAAGAAAAGAAAGTTACAACAATGAAATTCAGTCAGTACAAAACTCAGCAAAAGACTACTCACTGGCTGGCTCCTGGGGCAGTTCATGATTGTGGTACTTTCTAGATGTAATTGCTCTCATACAATAAGAGCTATAGAAATCTGTCAAGGTTGATTTTAGAAGTAACTTGTGCTTTGTAGCCAATACATGTTAATAGAAATCTTTGATCCCACAACCTTGCAGATGTCTGCAAATATAGCAGCTGAAGTAATTTTCTTTTTAAGGCAGGTTCTTTTTCTCGGAGCACGCAATGCTCTACTTTTACTAACTTTAGGGATACTGATACTACCTGTAAGGATGGATCACAAACATTTCAGCTGACAGCTGGTATTTCTTGACACTGACAGCCCAGGGCACTAGCAGAAGCAAGACTTGTCTTCCCATATGCAGTATGGAGTGTACACTTCTACAAGGGAGGCAAATCGTAGCAACCTCTTCTCTCAAGTAAAGCTATCCCTGACACTTTTTCTTTCCAATTAAAAATCTTACAAAGCTTTTAATCTCATATTTAGTGTAGTTTGCAACATTCTGTAATACCCCTAAATCTCTACTACCTGTTGCATTGCCACAAGGCAAGGAATGGATGTAACATTTTGTGGTTTGTGCTCCTTCCTTCCGCAGTTATCCTTGCAGCAAGTATACTTTCAAGGGGACGGACAAGCAGTTAAAAGGATGGGAAAATGTGTGCCTATGAACACTTTCTCTCTAGCCAGTACTGTAGAGCAAGAGAATACCTGAGGGTATCATACTTACCAATTCTGTAACGTTATCAGCTATATTGCTGTTTTTCCAAATGATACCCTGCATTAAAAGTAGATGAATTACCAGGATTTTTGTTTTTAAGTCAGAAACGGAAGGCTGGATGATTTTTCAGTAAAATTCCGTATTTTAATCAATTGAAGGCATCTTAGTGAAATAAATTTACTTCTAGTGCAAATCGACTCTGTGGAACTACAAATCTAAATTGGCACAACTCAGAGAGCAAAATTTCTCTCCATGTAAGCAGCACCCCTGTTTTGATGCACTTACGTTATTTATAGCCACTTGTATGAAAAACTTAATTGCTACTAGACAAACCTGAAAGAAAATTGTAGCTTAAACTAATTTGACAGAACACTAAAGCATTTTATAAAGTGACTTTCACAGAGACTTCCGAAAGCTTGCAGCAGGAGAGTTTGTACAGATACACAAAAAGAAAGATGTAATAAGGGTTTTCTATAGAAGAGAAATTTACTAATGTGAAGCACTCACAGTATCTTCTATCCTTAAAAATGCTATGAAGCCAATTTTACTTTCTGATAGTCAAAAAAAAAGTCCTCCAAAATTTCATCTGTACTGCAAGAACTCTCGATTGGTCATCCCATCTGTTCTACGAGACAACCACGATGGAATGCAGTCCCAGTCTTCTCACTGCAGCTCAGAAGATTACCTGCAATTTCTCTCAATCAATCTCATAAATTCCTTGTCATGTACACGCAATCCAGGTTGAGTTCCACTGCCATAGCATTAAAACCAAAAGATTTTGAGAATAAGACCTGAAGTGCTCTTAGGGAAGCGGTTGTGGATTTCAGTTGCACTTTAAAGTCTGAGTCTCCCATATGTGCCTGCCTTTCTCTTTTTCACACTGAAGAGTTGTGCAGTTTTCTCTAATGGGAAAACTGGATGTGGAAATGAAGTAAGTGTTGAAACACTAAAAAGCTAAACAAAGGTATTGTAATTTGTGTAAGTAAAATCTCTCTGGCTTCTGTTCTGTCAAATCAATAAAGGAAATCTGAAAATGAACTTATGGGCTAAAGTCAGCTTGTTGGGCTGCAAGAGAATCTCATAACATAGAAATAATATCACATCTTTCAGGATTTCACTCGACTTACCAAAAGAATGAAGATTCAATGGTAGCCTATGATGCAGAAGAATCATGCCCAGTTCCCTCCACTACTGAATAGCAATCCTGGATTTTAAAAAAGTTCTTACTTAAACAAGCATTGAAAAAGCATTCAAACACTTGGAGACAATGATAGCAGTGGCGTTCAGTTGTGTATCTCAAATATACGGCTCTGAAGAGAAGGAAATTAAGACATTGTATTTTGACTAGGCTTCCTTATGCTTCAGAATTAATTACAATGTAGTTTTAGAAATTACATTAGAAATATTTGATCGGTTTTCACCAAAAGAGCCCTCAGGCTTTTTTTTGTGGAATCCCATTCCTCGGTTCTTCCTACCTCCACAAAAGAGCAGTACATATCTAGACATGTTTGCTAAGGACCAAAAGATGCTTTGGCCGATCTCTTTGAGGGCTTTCAACATTGTATGAGCTGCACTGCGCACATCACTGTGGACACAGAAGATATTTCAGTCATGAAAACAAACCAAATAAGCTTCTATCAGTTCTAAAAGAAGAGTAAGCCATTGTGCTCATCAAAAGCAGGTGGCAACTATCAGGACTGCATTTAATTCTAAAGCCTGGTCTTCAGGTAGGCTTCAGTTTTGCAGTCTACATAACCCACCATATCCTTAATACTGAATTATTTGTAAGAGGCAAAAAACCCCAACCCCACACAAACCCTCTTACAGAATGGAGTATCCCTCTCGTTCCTTACTGTCTGTAGCTAGGACAGAGTAACAAAGCAAAAATGTAATGAGGGACTCAATAATTGAAAGGGATGGAAGTTGCAGAAGCTACAGAAGGTTAGTACTATTAGGTCAGGAGAACCCGGCTGTTAGCAAGCCTTGGTGAAGACTCCTATTTTACATGACAAGTTGTAAAAGGATTCAGACCTTTTCCTCCTCAATCTTCCGGTGATGCAAGCCTCACTGTCAGAATTCGTGGTTACACTGGCATCTCTGATAGTTGCTTGCTGCATGCTAATTCTTGTTTCAGCTGAAGATACTAAAAAGAAAAAAGTGAAGGTGTTCAAGTCAAGTATGACATCACATAACATTCCTAAGATGATAAAGATGTTGGTAAAGCAGAAATATCCTCTTCAATTTTCAACCATGCCATATCCCATTCTTCACTAGGGGCTGGAAAACTCAACTCCTACAGAGCAATGGCTCCAAAAAAGGAGAAATGTTGGCTGTCAGCTCACGAGCAGTAACTCCATGCTGGGTTGAAGGAGGTGCACAGCTCAAAATACACAAAATACCTTTAAAAACCCAATCCAAGAACAGCAAGAGCTGTCCTTGTATATATTTGCATCACATCTCAACCCCAATGGTCAACCAAATAATCCACTGAGCGGGAACATACCACTACACACTCTACCACCCCACCAGGAGAGTATGTCAAGGCTTACTGTTCATTGTACAGACCACATCTTCAGTCACAGGCAGCATTTGGTCCCTCCTCTGATGCAACAGGTCGTCTTCCACCAGCAACTGTGAACACTGCCATTCCTCAGCAGATTTTTGAGGAACAAAACGTTTATTTCCTGGGCTTGGTGGTCATACTGCTTACCACATAATGCACCAAAGTTGCAAGCTGGGCATTTTAAGATCTATGAACGATCCGTACACAATTCAACTCCAGTAACAGACACCATAAAGGAGGCAGAATCAACTTTCAAAAAACTAATTTTAATCAAAACAAAAAAATTGTTGATCATTAACAAGTTTATAAAACAGTGATTTAGTTACATAAATAAATTGGTATCAGTGTATCAAATCTTAATTACTTTCAACGTCATGAGCATGTTTACATGGGTGATGAAGTACAACCTTTTTACCTATTATAATAAATAAAATGGAGAGCATGAAATACTTTTTCTAAACAAAATACCTACAAACATTCCTCTAGCATGTTCTCTAATGAATGGAACAAGAGACACTGGACAACTTTNGTTTTTCTAAACAAAAATACCTACAAACATACCTCTAGAATGTTCTCTAATGAAGGGAACAAGAGACACTGGACAACTTTTGCACCAAAACGTAAAAACTGCTTTAAAAAGCACAAGGATACAGAACCATCAGCTAAAGTAAAGACACTATACTGTAACCAAAGTTGGTATTTAATAATATAATGAACAGTTTGGTAGTTAGATCTCCAGTTTGGTTATTTTAAAGCATTAAGACAAGGCAAGATAGAAGGCTGCTTTTGTTTGAGTAATTCTAGAGAAAATAAAATATTTTAAAAAAACAAACTGAAAAGTAGAACAGTCATACCTACACAACTTTCTGTCCTGCACAAAGTCAAAATACCTATGCAGAATATATATATATAATATATATATATGTTATTTGTGCACAAAGGTTAGCTTATTATTAGCTCACTGCAAAGGCGTAATGTATCATGTCAATCATTTTGGAAAACATTTTGCGTTTTGTGTCAAAAAGGATATTTAAGTCTTCTAGGCTAGGAGGCACAAACCCCAATTCTGGCATACTGTATTCTTANATTAAAAAAAAAAAAAAACGGAAAAGTAGAACAGTCATACCTACACAACTTTGTCCTGCACAAAGTCAAAATACCTATGCAGAATATATATATAATATATATATTTGTGCACAAATGTTAACTTATTATTAGCGCACTGCAAAGGCGTCGTGTATCATGTCAATAATTTTGCGTTTTGTGTGAAAAAGGGTGTTTCTTTAAGTTTCCCAGGCTAGGAGGCACAAACCCCAATTCTGGCATACTGTATTCTTAATGCTAAGGCTTGCTGCTCTGGCTGTGTATTTTTTGTTGTCCCTCTTTACTATAGTGCCTGTTACAAGCATGCGTGTATGTGTGCATACATATACATGTATACACGGGTTGTATAAATATATATATATAAAATTTTCCCCAATAGGTATCAGTCCAACCATGCAATCCAAGAGGTGGCTCTGCATAGATGCCCAGCATATAGTTCACCACCTGAGCCAACCCTGAAGCAAGGCGCACTTTAGTCCTTCTGATAGGTTTTTTTTTGTTTAAAACCAAGCTACTGCAGCTTCAAGTATTTTGCANCGTGTATGTGTGTATACATATATATGTATACACAGGTTGTATAAATATATATATATATGTTTCCCCCAATAGGTATCAGTCCAACCATGCAATCCAAAAGGTGGCTCTGCATAGATGCCCAACATATAATTCACCATCTGAGCCAACCCTGAAGCGAGGTGCACTTTAGTCCTTCGGATAGGTTTTCTTTTTTGTTTAAAACCAAGCTACTGCAGCTTCAAGTATTTTGC
>RSEF01000031.1:20004780-20032559 GCA_003993805.1 Himantopus leucocephalus | reverse complement strand
ACTATACACATATAATACCGGTGTGGCTCTGTTTCTTTAAGTTCAAAAGGGTACAAAGGCAGGCTCAAGTAAAAACACCCCTCCCCCCCACGCATTTTCATCAACCAAACCGCTCACGAACCAACATCATCAGTTTCTTTTTGCCTTTGTAGATTTGTTTTAGGTTGTCAATAAACTGTGTAAACTGGATGTGTCCATCATGAGCCATTAAGAAGGTCTCTCGGGCCTTGCTGAGGAACTCAATAAACTCACTATAGTGTCGCGGGCTGATGTGAGTGAGACGTGAATGAGTTGTATTAATGTAGGCTCCAATCGTGGCATCCAAGAGTTGTCTTAAAGGGGCTTTGTCCAGTGACATGAGCTTACCAGAGTTCCTCCTTCCATGAAGTCCCACCATGCCAGGAGTGGTCAAAGTACACCTACGCAAAATATCTGACAGTACTGTTGCACATTTGACACTTTTGACCACCAGAGGTATTATAGCTGCTAGCTCATTTTTCCCAAGGGAGTGGCTGAGCGCACATGCCCACAGAACGTCATTAATGGCAGGGTGTGTGTCCTGATTGTAACTCAGGTTGAGATGCGTCATGGCCAAAGTGGCCAGCTTGTAGGCCCGCATGGGGTAACCACGGTGCTCCATGTATCGTGCTATAGTAAAAAGCTGCGAGTAGCTCATGCCAGTTGTAGCAGCATCTAGAACAATTTGGTAAGCGGTCTCAAAAGCTATGTGATCCTTTTCACATAAGGTCAGTGCAGAGAGGGCACAGTTTTGAGGATCCTTCATGGCACACTGTAGAGCAAGCGTCCTAGCACTGCTGGCCAACTTCTCCTGCTGATGGCAGTCCAGATGTAGACGGACAATGGTGCTGTTGGACATCACTGTTGTAGCAACAATACTAGTGGCTTCTGTTGGAGTGAAAAGCGTAAACCAGTTTTGCANTTTCAGCACAAGATTACATTTGCAGCAAAGTTTAAGAGGCTACCAGTACATCCAAGGGGATGTGCTTCAGCAAGAAGGGCTAAACCAGATAGCGTGGCTGGAAAAGGATATTAAAACAAAGGTTACTGTGAAAACTCTGTAGCAATCACAAAGACACAGAGAATAACAAAAACAGCCTGTAAGATAAGCTTTAATCTCCTGGTGTGACAACGGAGCTGTTCTACTTGTTATTTAAGACAATTTGGGTAACAACTTCTGGCTCATTTGGTCTCATCACATCACTCAAAAGCAGCCCTCACACTCAACACTTTTACAAGGCAATTTTAACTTCTTTTCTCACTGTGCATCTTGAGGCACAGCACATACACAAAAGAATATGAAAGTATGCTAAATGGCTTTCTTAACAGAACACCATGGCACACCTTAGTGGAACACACTAAGCACACCTTAAAAAAAAAAAAGAAAAGAAAAGAAAAAATCCTAACCCTGCCTCTTCCCAACAGGCTTTTCAGACACATCTTTTATCAAATATGTGCCTGAACATCAAGATCATTATTAGGGAAACACTCTGAGCACTATGAACTACTGGGTATTGTCTGAAATAGGTATTTGCCTTAGTATCACTTTATTCCTGGCATATGTGTGTGTGTTTGGCAGGCAGAGGAAAGGGGAAACAGTGACTAACGGGTTCCATAAATTGAACCTTATAGCCAACTAGAGTGCCTTATTACTGCTAAAGGCAGTTTACACACATCTGTGAGCCCACCTAAACCACACCCAGAGGTCCCCATTTTCTCTATAGGACTGATGCTTCCTGTGCACCCCTTCACTCATGTGCAACAATTCAGCATAGCCAGAGAATACCAGATCTTCATTTAAACAAACAGATTCCTTGCTTTACCAACTTGATGAAGTCTCAAGAGTACTTTGCATGACATTACAGGTTCTTCATGTGATACTTCTATTAGAATATGTAAACTAATTTAAAGCAGTATTAAACCCAGCATTTTATTTGCCGATACGCACAAAGTAGTACCCAGCCACTAATATCTGTAAGATAGCCTCAGTAATAATTATCTTAGCAAAGATAAAAGCAATAAAACAAAAGCTTTACACAAAAATTTGCAGACACAAACCACTTTCTGGCTGAGGGCATACAAAGGCAAACTGTATTTTCCCATGCTACTGACAACATTATTTTCCTAGTTAAGCATAAAGTACGGAATAAACTAATCCAGAGAATAAGCAGCAGCAATACTCTGAAGTTCTGAAACTCAAGAAGCATCTATGCAATTGTCTTGTTAGAAGTAGTTAGAAGAGGCCTAGCTAAGAAGCAAAGTTACTGAACAAAATTGGTCCTGTTTTACCTCAAACCAGAACAGCAATACAATCCAACTCAGATATATGAAAAAGAAATAAATACAGTCGGGAAATATGCTTTCCAGAAATACCTTTAGTGACAATAAAAACTGCTCCCTTATTGTAAGTACTTACATTGTCCCCACTACCACATTTCTTTTTTATTGTTACAGCTACACAGTTTTTAATGCACTCATCTTCACTTTCAGATTCTGTATCCTCATCTTGCAGATGGTAAACAGGAATACAGAAGCTAAGGGACGCCTCATCAAGACACATAGGAAAATCTATGGCAAAGCCCAGAAATAAACACAATGTCCTGCTGAGTGCACTATTCTCCTACTGCTGTCCGTTAAGTATAAGGCTGGTTCTGCTCCCACCTTATTTTCACCTTATGTGGTTAACGATGGGTGCATTGGTATCTGGTTTGCTTTCCAGTGCAGACAAGAGGCCTGCACAATGTCATAGCCACATAACAAAGACATATGACACTCTAAGCCTAGATTTACCCAGGGGCTTAAGAAAAAACCCCTAACAATAAGAACCCCTTCATGAGATCCTGTCTGCCACACAGTAGGAGGCATCCTCAGCATTTCATTCACCAGTTTTCTAGTTCCTCTTCCCACAGCTAACCAGATAGCTATCTCGCCCGCCTTTCAGAGCCTCACTGGTCTTTCAGAGCCAGCAAAGTTGTAGCACAGTGCAAAAGCCCATAACCATGAGCCTTTTCTCTACTGCAGCCTCAAACCCAAACCCATCATGGAGGGGACAAGAGGAAATCTAGGTATTTCCCATGACATTATGCACACCCCCACCTTGCGGGGGAAGCAGTCACACTGCATTGTCTCAACTATTGTCTCATTTGGTCTGTGCCTAAAAAAAACACCCACTGCCATAATGTCTTCTCATCAAAGGAACTTTACAGATGAATAGAAAGCTGGAGACATTTGCAGAACCTGGGTGTTGACAAGCAAGATCAAGCCCTCTAAGATTAGCTCACAAGAGAAACATCTCAGAACATACCTACTTCTGTTGCACATGTTACCAACCACCTCACCATTTCCCGCCGTCGCCAATTCAGTGTTGACAGCGTCATTCTCATCACCTATTAAAACAACACAAACAAAATACAAATTAATCCTATTGCAAAATAAGGCAGTATACCAACAATGAGGCATTTTCAGTTACTCAAATATACTGACGTTCAAAATGGCAGTCTCTTCCCCTCTCCTCTCTGTTACCTCTTTTTTAGCTGATATGTCAAAAGATTTGAAAAATATTGCTCAGTTATCTTAGAATAGCATGCAGAGAGTAATTCCAACTGCAGATCCTTCAAGACTAGAGAAGACTGTTTTATCGGGGGGGGGGGGGCAAAAAAAAGCCCCCCCCCAAAAAAAAAAAAAAAAATCCCCCCAAACCCCACAATNAAAAGCCCAATTATCAATTATTCGAATTAAATCATGTCATGTCTCTTCCCTCTATGCGGAGTAGTCTTTGAAGTGGAAATGTGTCAACTCTTGTTGGGCAAACTAACCCCTTTAATTTTTCAGCCATCTGCATTTCTTTTCATTGACTTCAACAATACAAAAAGGAGTTAGTGTACTGTGATTTGACTGGCTGCTTATTCTGCAAAGATATATGTACAATTCCAGATATATCCAGGTAATAAGAAGTCCATAGCAATGATTTCTCTGAACAAGGAGATCCTGCAAAGAAGTTCCATCGTAAAACCATCAAAATCCTACAAAAAGGACTTCAAGCTTTGATTGTAGTGCCCATATTTTATATCACTTGCAGTTACTGCCTATGTTGTTTCTCAAAACATGGGCACGTATGTTTATTTGGTAAAATAAATCGCTGCATAGAAACTGCACGCAAAGCTTGCTTCAGCTACCTGGACAGACCCCACAGACACCTAGATGAAGAAAGCAAGCCGTTTTTCACCTTACAATATCAGTGAACATACTATGGTATTACTATTTGTAGCAATTAAAGAGGATAATAGGTCAGAGTTCTCAGCAATGATCTTTACATAAACTCAACAAATGCACTCACAAACAGGTTGGAGTCAGCAGCATTTTTAAGAGGGTTCTGAACCCATATCCCCTCCCAATCCTAAGGTGATTTCAAAGAGGCATGTAGCCCTCTGTCATACTAGTTACTCCTGCCATCTCCTCTAGTCCTACGCTGCAGGTAGGATAGTTAAGACAAAGATTGCCGAGAAGCACAAATGCACAATGACCTTTAACAAGTCTGGTTATAAGCAACCATGAGTGGTTCCAAGCTGGCCTCCAAACATTCCCACCTTGAGACCCTGGTGATTGGTTGTACATCACCCAAAGTTACAGGATAAGGCCAGCTTTGTTGGCCTCAGACATTGTGGTATCATTTTAACTAAACTGTAATCTAAGTGCTAGATTGGAGAATAGCATTTTGAAAGAAAGCAAACTGATCTGTAACAAGCAACCCAACACATTTTAAAATATGAAAATAT
Source organism: Himantopus leucocephalus (assembly GCA_003993805.1). Lineage (NCBI taxonomy): Eukaryota > Metazoa > Chordata > Aves > Charadriiformes > Recurvirostridae > Himantopus > Himantopus leucocephalus. Next base: position 20,027,766 of record RSEF01000031.1, on the reverse strand, counting down.
GGATAAGGTAAATCACGGAACCAGTCTTTGCTTGAAGTCTTTCTGGAAGAAAAACAGGCAGCCTCAAGTCAAAATACTTCGAAATGCAATTATCTTTCCCATTCTGTCCAAAGAGAAGGAGTTTAGGCGACTTCCTGTATTGATACACATACAAACTGAAGGCTAACACTCTTCCAATATACATGATGAATTTTCAGCTTCCCCCAAGTAGACTGAATCCAAGAGAAAATACAGGGTTATCGACTAAATTCTGCTACTGGTAAGGGAGGGAAGGAGGTAAAAAAAAAATAATGGTGTGAATGACAACTTCTCTGAAAGTCTTCCCTGATCAGTTCCCTCACTGTGGTGGTCTGTAAAAAGATCAGCAGTCACAGCACACGTAGTAGGCCTAACAATAGTTCCAGTGCAGACAGTCCAAGCTTAGAGCAAAAAACAGTACCATATCTAGTTTCCTGACATGGAAAAGTTTCCTGATTAACTATTCTGGAATTAGGTTCCTTTCATTTAATTAAACTGACAGGCTGAGAACAGCAAGACGGGCACTTCACTGATGATAAAAACCCCAAGGACTTCAACCTTTGAGCACAAAAAACCCAAGGATTTCAACCTTTGAGCAACCTGGTCTAGTAGAAGGTGTCCCTGCCCATCGCAGTGGGGTTGGAACTAGATGATCTTTAAGGTACCTTCCAACTCTAACTATTCCATGATTCTATGATTCAAATAAAGCATGTATCGATGTTCTGACCAAGGAGCAGCTGAAACTAATTTATGCTGTAGCACATGTACCCAAAGAACTATTTAACTTGTGCTCAATACATTCTTGAGCTACCTCTTCCTAAAAGGGAGTTCCACATCTGTCCAAGATCTACCCAAGATCCGTGCCATCAATTGAAGAGAGCTTCTCAACAAGTCAGGAAGTCTGAAAGTGACAAGAGGCCCCTGAGAATTACATCTCTTATCTGAAAGCCAAGCTCTCTACACACAGAATAACCTTGACTTTGTCTTGATGGATGTTTATAAGAATTTCTTAGTTTACAGGAACAGATGATCTCACCACCCCTAAGAGATACAAGAAATGGCTAACCAACCATTAGCTCCCACACCAATGCGAAACCTTTTTGTCATGCACATGGAAAGGAGGTTTACTGATTTACTCATTCATTCACAGGTTTAGGGCGGAAAGGACACCACTTGCCAAATATGCATCAAGTGATCACCTGCACTAACTTGCTCAGCAATTCTGCCAGCAGTACCTGTTTGCATGTGTGTGGTAATACTTACTTGCACTGAGGTAGCACACAACAGCTAAACAGAGGAATAGAAGCCCCTCCTGTACCTGCAGATCTTACAGTGTCTGTGCCAGTAAGGTTCTGAAGGACAGAATACACCTGAGATGCTCCATGCCCATTTGGCCATGCTGATGACCTCTTTCCACAGCCAGTTTAAAAGCCTTCCCTCTGCTGAGTCACATAACACATGCTGCCATTGGAAATAGGGAGAAAGAACCCACGAGTCCATACATTACTCCCATATCTAGAACAATATAAGAGGCTTTTCTGTCATAGAGATCCCAGCGAGTTGTGAAATTGTTGGCATCTCCTCAGCCCAGCCAGGCCAACTTGTCATTGCTGTAGCTGAGGCAGAACAGTATACCTGTGAGGACACTGCTGTTTAGTTTACCACGTGAGGGGAGAAAGTTTTCTAGGGCACATAAATGTCATAAGTAGTCAGATACACGGTAGTGAATAGACAATCTAATTGCTATTAAGCTGGGGGGGTACAAGGAAGGGGGAAACATCTGTATGCCACTAGAGACAGTGCTGACACATGTTTTTGCAAGAAAAGCATTACTGTAGAAATCTACATAGCTGTAATTACTCAGTAATTACTACCAGAAAACTGCTATGCATCTTCTTTCTGGAAAGCAAAGTCTACCCCAGTCTGTTCCAAACCCTGGGACTGAGAAGAAAGTATGCATTCATGGTATTTCTTTCACTAGAGCTCACTGAAAACATTCTGATGGCACCATCAACCACAAAGGGGTATCACAGGAAGGGCCTGTGTCACAATCCCTGGAGGTATTTAAAAGACATGTAGATGTGGCACTTAGGGACATGGTTTAGTGGTGGACTTGGCAGTGCTAGGTTAATGGTTGGACCTTATGATCTTAAAGGTCTTTTTCAACCTAAATGATTCTATGATTGTATGAATACAGTGATATCCAAAGTGTGCTGCTACTACTAAATGATACTTTGTGAATGCCTGAGGTGACACACAGGTCAATCATAAGGATCTTTCTCTCTCAAGTAAACAAATGTTTAAGGCAGAAACATACCAAGATGTGAAAAAAGAAGCAGATTTCCACAGCAACCTTGGGAATATGAAAGGTTAACAAAGCATAGAGAATCTCAGCTTTCTGATTAAAGACTTTAGCTTCTAAATGTCTAGAATAGGCAAATAATACCTTTCTTTGGCATGAGAAGCAACTGGGGTAATAGCCTTTCCCCAGAAGTCTTTGGACCTTTGTTTACTGAAGCAAAGTAATAAACGGTTTTCTGATCTTTGTATGGTTTTTTTGAAGAACTCCCGGAAGAGGAATGAAGAGATTTATTTTTGCTGAAATGAACTGTGTAAACTCCAAGATTCAGTGTAAGGCAATATTACTCCAGATACCTAAAACTTAGCTGTCTCCTTTTAATTTGCAAAGTCTCTCTTAAGACCCTGAAAACTGATCTGAGGTTCTTGTACACCTCAAGCTGAGTCTGATGCATCTGACTGTCCCACAGCTTGTGGAGTACAGGATTTTGATGAAGGAAGTGAGAGGGCTGCTGTTAGCACAGTCTGCCCTAGAAACTGGTCATTGCGGTTGACCTTGGCTTTCTCTAGTAATTCAACAAACACCTACCAAATCCAAAGGGGAAAGGAAGAGAAAGAATGATAAGAACCCCCTCAAGGCCATGCAGAAAATACAGTGCATTTCTGGCATGCAGAATAATTTTGCCTTCTAGCCAGTCCTACATTTACTCCTGAACCCATTGCACTGGCCCCCTCTCACCCCTGGACAGAAGACTGCCCTGCAGCCAGCTGCTCCCAGCTCTCTTGAACCCTAATGGCACAAAGGCCTGTGCAGACCCTTGATCTGTGTTTACCAGTCCGTTGAGCTTTGTATGAGAAAAAAAAAAAGAGTCTAAAAACTCCAGACAGAGCCCAAAGAGGGTATGGTCCTCAACACTTAAAAGCTATACCCACCAACACTGGGTCAAATTCCTTTCTTCTACTATAATAATAAGGAACAAGGGAAATACCTGAAGGCCCAACTCCAGAGAAACTTTCAGAAGAGTGATGTCTGGCAAGCTGTCCATGAGTGTTGCTATTTTAAATGCATCCTGGGCAAGTTTGAAGATGTGTGATGAGGAGTGGATATTTTTCTGGATGGATTCTAACACTGTTTCCAGCCTCCGAACATCACCTGCAAGGTGTAAACAGAATCACCAAAACGGAACAAGCTCCAAAAACATCCAGAGATGCATTGTAATTGAGCCTGCCGTTGCTATGCAATAATATGATGTTTCAGTTATACACATTTTGGTTTTAGAAACCTTCCATAATTAAATCATATATGAACAGAAGATAGAAGACAGCACAAATGCCTCTAGTGCCTGATGGTGTTAGGGCAGTACATGACCAAAAGTCATCCTGATTAGTGAATTTTAGAGGTGATTTGTCCACTCCTGGGTCTCAGTCTATGCCGTGGGTCAGAAGAACAAAAAGCTGTCTCATCAGCCTCAAATCAAGCTCATCTGGCTACCACCTAGCTAGCTTAATTACTCTGCTAGAAAATTAAGTGACAGGTTTAAGCCAGTTCAGTTTGTTGCGCGCATTTCAAGCTCCTGTCAGACTGCAATTTGGATTCCTAAACACAAGTTTTATAATCTGTTTACTCCACGTGGTATTAAAAGCATACATTTAGTTGAGTACATAACTGACAGCAATGTACCTTTGGCTGCTGTTAGCATGGTCGATGCCAGCTCACACTGCTGGGATTCGATGTGACTTAAGGTGAACCAGCGGGGATACCGGTTTGGAACAACTGATGCAATGTGGTGCGGGCGGGACATGTCTCCCGAAGGAGCTGTAGATTCCAATACTAGCAACCTGAAACAAGGAAGAAATCCTCTTTCATTAAATCATTATTACATTAGCTTACTCATGAGCTAAACTAAAGCTACAAGAACAATTGACCTTGTTTATGAATGTGCCTTTTTGGTTATAAAAAAAGTTTGGAAAACTACTTCTCTTCTTGGGAAATCTTAAAAACCCATTTGCCAAGCTTGCCTACCTCAGTGGGCAACTGCAGGAATCCACGGGGCAATTAAGCTACCCATTAGCCAAGGCAGCAGAGACTTTCTGCATCATGCATAGAGCTGAAGCTTTTCTCCCTGCCTTGTTTCAGTCTTCAAACTACAGTCCTCAGGAAAGAGAGTGGAGTAGTTCTCCACTGTACTGAGAACATGTATATATTTTTCAGTATTTGCAACATACTTTCTTCACTTACAGATACTCAGAGTAAGGGGGAGGGATATTCAATAAATAATTCAGATTTTGACCTGACATAATTCAGACATGAATTTATGCCCAAAAAAGACATTTTATTGTTCAACTATGACTACTTTTGAAAGTCCTTAAACTTTAGCCTACCAACATTTTACATTGTACCATAATCTGATGTTAGGGTCCCAAACAAAAGTGGCAGAGGAAGTTTCCTTTAAAGTTACTTTTCAGACTACATTTTTTAATCCTGAAGCAAAAATTTGAGTATGCATCAATCTACAACAGTCTTATCCACCAAGGAGAATTCATACTTAGAAAATTCAAATTAACGTTTTGTTGTTGACTACTGCAACACAAGTGAGAGCCCACAACAGAGACTCAACTGATGGCCCTTACAATACATTTGATATAACCAGTACACTAGATGCTACATAAATGCCAGTGCAAAAAGTAGGAGTGAACAAAACCAGGCATTTTTATTCAATACAATTAAGCATAGTTTCAGGACATGAATGGTTAATAAGACATCAAATGATAGTAATAAGACAACATCCAGAAGAAAAGCCTTTCCGGTGCTTAGCTTCTTGATCAGGGTTAACATCTGAGTTCTGTTTCTACCAGCTTTCACATGCAAGTGATTTTCTAACAGAAAGTCATCTGGGAGGACAAAGGAAATTGGATCTCTTTTGTCAATAAAATCGCAACTACTGAATATTGAAAATCCAATACATCGTGATTTTCTGTGATAGAATCTATCTTATGGAATAAGCTCATTTAAACATGTTACAATTTCTTGCACTTTAAACAAATACTTAAGTTCTTTAAGTAAGTAAAGGAGTGCATGCCTTTTTTTCCCCTCACAGTAAGATAGTTAAGTTTCATCAGTTTTCTGTAGGTTCCTGAAGCATAAGAGCATCTTTAAGAATACCCTGAGAAAGGTAATTTTCAATATATGGGAAGGTGTCTAGCAGGCACATATAAATACAACACACTATGTAAATAACTATTAGCAGGTTATATTAACATTTCCAGACACACATATGTGCATGCTAATGCATCAAATCTCTTCCCTAATACTACTGAGACACCTCTTTATATAGCTTTATATACATAAAAATGAAATACACAAACTCTTCAGCTGACTTTTTCCAAGCATAGAGAGAGAGTAAAGGGAGAAATGCATTATTAGATGGTTTCAATAAACAGTAAAAATCCCAACTACCTAATGCAGAAAGGGATTATTAGGTTATGAGTAACAGTCAATAGACAAAGAACACGAAAGAAAGAGGCTGTTTTGGGGAAATCTTTTGTCACTTTGAATTTCATTGCCAGCTTCTATGTTCTGTTTGCTGTGAAAAGAAATGCTGTTGTGAATTGGTGGCTTTCATGCAGTTTTGGCAAGATTAGGGAACATCAGAACAAGCACAAGCAGATTTAGCATTCTTCAATTTCGCCCCCCCTGCTTCAAACATCAATTATTTAGCTAGGTTTTAGCAAAGCTACCTTGTGATTAAACATCACCATTAAAGTCTGGCTCCCAGAGCCCGGGTGAAATTCAGGCTTAACAAGGGATCAGCCAAACTAAGCCAAACATCCAAGTTCAGATTTCAAGTGAGCAGTCAACTAGGTCACTGCAGATCCACATTCTCCAAGGCTCCACTCCGTATGTTTCAGTACTGCAAGCACAGAACTGTAGACAGAAGTGACCACCAAAGATAGCACAACTCTGTCCTTGCAGACCTCAGGTGTACACATGAAAGGTTTTATGGTCTCAGCTTCCATTGATTTCATACTGAGTGTTCCACACACTAAAACAGGATTCAAAAAAATGAAACAGTAACAGATGATTTTGAATACAGAGAGGTAAAATACTCCAGAGCAGCCACCATGGGTCATTGACCTGTATACACTGACAGTAAACACTTAACGTCTGGAGAGCAACTAGCTGGAGTCTTGGGAAGTTAACTTCCTGTTATAAATGTTGAAGTGAAGACAGAAACATGCTCCACTTCTAAGAGTATGAGCAACCACACAGATTTCTAAGCAGCACCTTTACTAATTTCCACATGAGACTTTTGTTCTTGCCACAGCGATTTTTTCCCTACCATGGAAGAAAGGATGGTCAAGTTTTCCCTTTCTGATCCAGTCAACCCCACAACCGTAAGACAGATATTCAATCTTCATGTTTGCTTTCTTCTTTACCCCCTCAAGGCAGTATTAAACTACTTTTTCATTTGGTTTGTATTGGGAGTCCTTGCTACACCGAACTATTGCTTTGTGCGAACGGAAAGATTAACCACCCTTCTTCTGGAGAATTTTAGAAGTGCTGAGGAATGCAGACAAACATGGAATAGAAAGTGTCTAAATCTGTCATCACCACAGTTCAAGGTAGCAGTCCACATTTTTGAAGAGTGCCAACTATCAAAATACATAAAGACTGATTAGTGTCTAAGGCTGAACTTTCACCTGCCTTATAAAGTCATGACAAAAAGGCTATGGAGAACAGCCCTGATTACGCTGATGTCTCCTGTGATTTTACCAGATGGAAGTGAACAGACAACTCTTTCTTATACTGGTCTGTTTGAAAAGTAACTTCTTTGGCTGAAATGATAGCTTCATACCAAAAGATAGCTGGAGCTACCCATGACTAACTGGAGATTTCATCATTTGGATCTTTCAGTGTCTTGCTTGTTTTTCCGGTTGGGAAAGGAAACTTCCAGAAAAGAAGTTTTCAGTTATGACTGGTTTCTGGGGAAAGCCCAAATCCTTTTTCAAAAGGAATGGCATACTGCCGTCACATTCACTGAAGCGTTCAGTGCACTGTGTAAAGCTGCTGATGGATGTCTATTCCAGCCTTTCAGCATGGTTTCAGTAGTTTAGTTTAAGGAGAAAAACTCCACACAAACAGTATCTGAGAAACACTTTAAGGTAGTAACTGAAAATAAATACAAGGACACAATTTATAAAATTGACCTTCTTTTCTAAAAAAACACCCAAACCAAAACAACAAAAAAACAAACCACCAAAACCCCAAACAAACAAAAACCCCACCCACCACATTTTGTACTATCGTGCTGATCTGGTATGACCAGGGTTATTGATGCACTTAACTTGTGATAAAAGAAGTGTACTTAGATGGCCCAGACAGCTTGCTGATCATATGTTTGAATGTTCTCAGTAATGCACTTTTGCCCTCTCAATCTATTTCCTAAAATGCTAATCATACGCAAGTATGCAAGGCCACCCTTCATATTTCTTAGACCTTTGGCCTGACTTGATAGTACCTATGTTTTGTTCTTAAGCATGCCCACCTGTTTAGTCCTTTGAACATAGATTCATGTTCTCCCCATTTTGCTTTTTGGAGAAATTAGCTCGAGAATACACACCTCCAAAAAACTAGGACACAACCTGTCTGATGAAGCTAAATACTACTTCTGTGGATAGTGTGTCCTTCAATTACTATGCAATCACTTGTGATAACAACGACTAGGAAAACTCAATACCTTTTTATTTTAATTTTAAATCTGGGACTGGATTGCTCTTAGACTTTAGTTGTAGCTATGCTTTGTCAACCATCAACTACAAGGTTCTTGACAGCAACCAGAATCCAGATGGGACCAGTTTCTTCCCTGCATTGTATGTGGACAACAGATTTATCGCTGATCATTTATGCCCTTGAAAATTCCTTCAGAAGGCTTTTCCTAGCCACCATTACCAATCTGGCCTGCCTTGAGGTAAAGCCAGTACACATTGAGCACTCCCTGAGAAACATCTTTTTCCTGACTACTGAAGACAAATGAGACGCAAGTCAGACATTTTGTTGTTGTATGACATACTCCATTTAAATCCCAACATTCACCCAGAAGTGGGCAAGACTGCTTTGTTATGAAGCACAAGAAAAAGTACTGGCTCAAACGACACCATATGGTTTCAAATCTATCATTGAGCGTTAATTTATAAAGAAGGCCCGTGGAACAAATAGTCCTACTGAACAGGCTAAACAGCAGATGATCCTGAGACTGCTGAGAAGATGCCTCTTTCCTCATTTCCTCGCCAATACCATCACACACACACAACACTACATGGGTGAGAGAACACACATGCTAAAGCTGTCATTTAATACAAAGCTACGTGCCCCAAGAGTGGGATTCTAGAAGGATTTGTTAACAGAGAATGCTGGTTTACAGTTGTAGAGAAACACTAATTGTACATCTATAAATGATACTGTAGTTACTACAGACACCGATTGGTTTTATTATGCAGATGACAGAACCAAAATAATTTCTCCTTAAAGGAAAGAATGCTTGTTTTAGAAAAAAACCCTAGGTCTCGATTACCAAGCTTTTTCCCCTTTTCCCAACCGCTACTGTGCTCTTTCTAGATGACTCATGAGTACGTACCGCATGGCTCTCAGTGCAGTTTTGTATGCCAATTCAGCATCATGAGGTAGGAGAGACGTAAAGAGATACTTGGCAAATGTGTGCATTGGAACGCTCTCTCGATGGACGACTTCGCCTAAACCACTATATGGTCCAGCTGCAGCAGGAAAGAGAAAGAGAACGTCAGTCTTTACATACTGTTAAAACCCAACTTCTGAACCTTTAAAAACATTCACTATACCTTCAGTTAGAATTGGTATTCAGAGACAGAGATGGATGTCCAAAAGATAAAGTTATATTACTATTTTCTGTGAAATACATTACACGTATCACATACATACAATGTGTTAGAAGTATATTAAATACTGTATATTCTTTAAGACAAGACGGACTGCAAATTGTATAGTACTAAGCACACTACCAGTGCGCATACAAATGACAGAATGGTTCCAGTGCTCCATGTGGCTCATTCAGCAAGCTTGTGGTATGCAGAAGTAGAAAGTGATAATCCTAGCTTTGCCTCCATGTAGTTACACTGTGCACATGAATCCCTATGCACCCTGTCAGTGCATGAGTGCTTTATCACAAACCCAACAGTTTAAAAAAAAAAAAAAAAANAATTCTTTAACTGAAGTTATGTGACCAATCACCACAGCAACAATCACTACCTGATCCCTATTAATGTTGCCCTTGGTATTAGGCATCTAAACAACTCTTTGGTCTGAACTTGGTCTCCAGAGAAGGCTAGGTTAGATCTTGCATCAAAGCTGGTTTTGTTAGTCCATTATAGCCACATGACCTCAAAAATTGTATTTGTTGTGGGAAAACTGTCCCCATTGCTGGGGCAATGGATTTTGCTCACACTCAGTGCAGCCAGTGTAGTATTTCAGCTTCGTAACAGCAGTATCAGGATTGACAACAAAAAAGCTAAAGTTAACTTTTAAAGTTATTTCCTTGCTAAGTTCTGAACGTTCATGGTGCACATGAATCCCATTTTTACATTCTTCCTACAACCTTAAGACTGTTACTCCTGTTAACAGGAAAAATGTACCAAACAGTTTTTGACTTCAGCGACTACAGGTTCAGGCATTAAATGTTGCAAGATACAGATTAATAATCTTACATTAAGTATCATTGGACTATTATTGCACAGGTAGCACCCAGCAGTCGTAGAAGTTACTGCTACTACTTCTACTAGAGATGAGGAGAAACAGCCAAGCTGTTTCAGCAATGTTTTTCTGACTGGTGCCTTACCACAACATGCAAAGATAAAAATCACTAGGCATGAAAAAATTCTGAGCTCCATAGGTGGGCATTTCTGAAGACTGGGGCTGATTACAAAGGAAATGCCAATGAAGATTTAGTAGGTGACAGTGTGTCTCATAATCATTTCAAATGAAGTTGAATGCCATTCAAAACTAGCTGGCATTGCTTCAATGAAAGAAACCATTTCATGTATGTTTGCCAGTTGGTGGTCCAGTCAGAAACTCAGTTAGGACATGAAGAATACATGACAAAGCATTTATATGAAAATATATTCTGCCATTAACTTAGCAGTCAAGCAAAAAATTAGAACAGTTCTTGCAAAACAGTCTTACATTCTGCTTTCCCACGCACTCAAATGGTAGCTACATACAGCATGCATTAATCTGCATTAACAGCATAGAAATCAGCTTAATATTGGATTAAGTTTTCTTTATTGTATCTACAGGACTTTAACTATAAAAACACAATTGATATGATTAGCATCTTAAATCACTACACGGTTTTTCCTTCATGTAAGCTGGAAGTTTCTGCCCAGCCTGAAGTACACTGAAGCTACTGCAGGAAAGCCAGCGCACGGTAATGCAAGACCATCATTGCACACTGCTCAAAACAGCAACTTTGTAGGTAGTTGTATTAGCAGATTTCCTCCTATGATCACTTGTTTACCACTCTAAGAAAACAATAAGAATTTCAGTGACTGAAGTAGTAAACTAGAATTATCAGAGAACACTTTAGAGAAATCCTGCCTTTTCCTCATAAAGCATCCTTACCAGTAAATAGATGCAAAAAATTGATTTTATAATCCATAGGATCCCTATATGGTGGTTAATAGCTGGATCCAGAGAGCAGCTATTCTTGTCCAAAGGCTGTGAAGCAGCAGTACGGCCACACCATAATGGAAATCAGCCCATTGTGCAGCTTCTCTGCAGTTTCAAATGGCACTGTCAGTAGGTACCAAAGACTTTAAGGATCTGGGCAGAAATAGTGACTCAAAGCTGAGAACCCTAAACAACATACTGCACCTCTTCCATTAAAGAGGAAGTTTTAAAAGACAAACGTCTTACAGAAAGAAAGCAAAACCTGACTGCTGTGTAGCAGTCTTCACAGCTTACCTAGAGCAGTACCACTCCCCACCATCCCTTGAGCAAGCACTCAAAACTTGGACCATGCTTTTGGCTAATTGGTTCCTCTAAAGTTTTTTCTTCCATTTAAAAAACCAAAAAAAAAAGACAACCTCAGAACCCATGAGACTACTCTCTGAACATGAGGCTTAAGTGCTACATGTTAAGCCTTTTTAAAAGCTAAGGCAAAAGTATGCACTTTTTGGTACAGATCTTATTGCAACACACCAGCTAATTCCCAAACACAAATTGTTTGTCTTGGTCAAAATTAAGTCACAAGACTAGAACGTAAGCCTCAATACCTGACCACGTATTTCAGTTTTCATATATGATACAAACTTCGGAGGCAAGTCATTTTCCTAATTGCTACAAATAAAGTGTTACATTTCTGTGCCAGCAATTCTAAGTTAATTTTCTGAGCTCTTCCCTTGGAACAGAGGTAAAAAACTTCATACATGTACAAAGCTGCCAGTCCATTCTTCAGGATACAAGGAACACTTAGAATTTTGCTACCTGAGGACTACTGATGATAACTGATGTCTATATTATTTAGTTGGCAGCCTGGGTTGTATAATCAGGACACTGAGATTATGACAAGCAACAAATCTAAAGAACAAAATGTATTCAAAATTAAAACAAAAGGCTTATAGGTCAATAGATGCCTTATCTCTACAGTCATGTGATATCTGAAGTATGTTTGATTTTGAGATTGGAAAAAATTTTGCTGGAGTTCTACATCAAAAAAACATCTGAAGTATGTAAGGCAGTTTCCACAGGAAAACTAGTTCTGTGTGCTTGTGTAAGTGAAGACAGTTTAAAGAAGCACTTAGCATCTATATTGAGCTACCTTCTAATAGGAAGACTGCTTGTTTTCGAAAAATCTTCACCAGAGTATCATCCAATTCAATTTCCTGTAGCTTAGAAATGAGCTGCTCCTCATTTCGACAAACCTTCTCTTGTGCATACAAGCCATCTGGCATTATTCGTTGCTGTCCCAGCCCTATCAATGCTACTTCCACAGCCAGCGTTAAATAAGATTCCCCTTCTTCTAAGAACTTGTGTGCAGGCAGGTGCTGGTACTCCAGAGATTTGCATTGCCCCATGTTCTCTGTAAGGGGTGACACAGAAAGAAAAACACGTCATTCTAACACATAATCTGCCTATAACACCACATATACAAGTGCTTCCTCTGTTAGCATGATTTTTTTCAAATTATTTGAATAGCCAGCACAACCTCAAAATTCAATGATCTAATCTCAAATATCCCATCCAATTCCACACGGCAGAAATACACAAAACAATTAGGGCTTTAGATAACCCAGTCAAGTAAAAAGTTTTCATTTTTAAACTGCACAGTTTTAGAGAAAAGCAGTTTCTCCAGCTTTGTGTTAATGAGACCAAAATTGCAAGATCCATTTCAACTTTTTTTCCCCCCATCCATTTCTGTATCTCCTTAAAGCCCTGATGTGTAAGAGGAAAGGAAAGGTGCTTATACACCTGCATAGATTTCGGTTGAAGCTACTATGATTGTGCAAATACAATAGGCCTGGGAACTCCACAACTTTAAATCATCCTCTCTTTGATAGCACTCTTTTCAGGATTTTTTATTTGTTACAATTGTATTTATGATAAAAATGTGTATTAACACTATAAGTCCTACTTTTAGTAAAGATTACATGTCAATTCCACACAGACCAAACCATAAATTGCTTTAAAGAGCACTACCAATTTTTTTGGCACTTCACAGACACTCCATATGACAAAACACTATTCCAACCTGTAGCAGTTTATAGTCTAATTTGGGAACAAAATTTATAATGGACAGATGTAAGGGGAAGGACAACTGCAGCAAATGGAAAGGCTGAATACATTTGGTAGATTGCATATGCACATCTAAAAGGAAGTTACTTTTCAACACACATTGTTTTTATTATCATGGTGTTGGGTTTTTTTTTATAGTTGCAAAGAATCTGATTGCCGATTTCTTTTAATTAAAAGTTCTTCCAGAATTGGTGAATATGGGATTAGAAGTTTATTGAACAAAATCTAATTGAATAAAAGGAGTTTTGAGGCAAACCCCCAAGAAGATTGTGGATGTACATATAAAAGAGCTGCAGGTAGAGGGTTGAATTCAGTTTGTGTCCACACAGGTGTTGATAAGAAGCTACTGCAGAGGTGGAAAAAGACTGACAGTAAGGAGTTAATCAGTTAAGCTCCTGGGAAGTGAATACTGAAATTAAAATAGGTGTACACATCCTATCCTAAATCATCTATCAGTACTGCAACACTGCTTTCCAATCCACATAATTTATAGACAAGTATGTTACCAGTTTTAAGTGCTTTGTCATCAGTTTGAAGTATTATGTACTGTGTAGCTAAGAAATGCAGTAACATCCAGGGCTGCATTAGGAGGAGTGCTGCCAGCAGGCTGAGGGAGGTGATGCTTTCCCTCTGCTCAGCGCTGGTAAGCCCACACCTGGATTGCCATGACCAGTTGTGGGCTCTCCAGCACATGGACATACTGGAGTAGATCCAGTGCAGGGCCAAAAAGATGACTGAAAGACTGCAGCATCTCTCATATGAGAGCACAACAGGTGGGATTATTTAGCCTGGAAAGAGAAGGCTCAGGAGGATCTTACCAAAATGTATAAATACCCAATGGGAGAATATAAAGAAGAAAGTGCCAGACTCTCCTCAGTGGTATTCTATGACAGGACAAGAGGCAATGGGCACAAACCGAATATAGGAAATTTCATCTGAAAACACTTTCTTACTGTGAGGGTGGTTGAACACTGCAAGAAGTTGCCCAGAGAGACTGTACAGTGTTTATTCTTGGAGTTACTCAAAATCAAAGCGGACACAGTCCTGGGCAACCTGCTCTAGGTGACCCAGCTCTGCGGAGAGCAGGTGGACTAGATGATCTCCAGAGGTGCCTTCCAACCTCAACAATTCTGCGATCCTGTGATTTCCTGCAAGCTCTCAGAAAGAAGACAGAGCAATGTACGAGGAGAGGGCTGATGCTATAAAGTCTTATCCAGTTTTATTTTGAGTGTGAAATACAGAATTGTCTTCAAGAATGAGTAACTGGTAATTTTTAAAGTGCCTTCATATTTTACTTTAAACACTTTCTCTCCCTTGTGTTTTCTTAAGGAATGCAAATGTCAGTTCTTATAGTATAAAAACACTGGCTTTGAAGCTGATTTAGAAAGGCAAGACAGAAACATGCCTCCGGTGAACAAAGACATATAGAATATTGCTGCCTTTGCTTGGCCTTACCCATGAAGTCTGAGAATCCATGGAAGCTCTCATCATCCACCCTGCAGGCTTCCATCAGGCTACTGAAGAGGGTGCCGATGGGGTCCAAAGGGTGTCCCACCCAACCTTCAAGATTCGTTATTGAGGTTACTCCTCTGTGGAGAAGTTCTGTGCCAGAAAAGATGGAGAGAAAAGGGAGGGAAAGAAAGCACATGTTAGCCCCTCCAAACAATTATAAAAGTAAAACTGATTAAAACACTCTCAGTACAGAACTCAAAGTATGTCCAGTAACTTCTGCTAAGAAGGAGGAAATAGTATCTTTCAGGCTGAACTCACTGCCCTATGTTACAAGATGACAAAAAGAAGAATGAAGGCCAAATGTTTTGAGCACTAGCAAGGTGTATTATGGGTCAAAAATCTCAACTGCAGTGTCTTTTGAAATCTCTTACTCAATACCTGTAACTCTTCTGAAATTCTGGAATTTTTTGTAAAATATTCACAACAGTTTCCTCACTCAAAAGGACACAGTATCACTTTTACTTTAGGCTAATCTGATGGCACTGAAATAAATGAAACTATTCTAAAATATATTCCAATTTCATAAATAAAATATGAGCTTATCCTATATCTAAATATTTATTGAATAAACTCAGGATGACAGCTCTTTAAAAAAAGAATAAAATGTTTAAATGAGGTATACAAGAACAAATTGTCCTTTAAGTGGATCAAGTGCATTTTTTGTTATTCTAAAATTTCAGTCAACAAATACCTTCATGGATACTTTGTTTTGCAGTCCTGACCCATCATTTGGTTAGAACATGAAAAAGTGGTTTAGCGCAGTGAGTGAAGTGTGGTTGTGACATTGAGAGATTCCTCAAATCCCTTTTTTTAAGAGTCTTATGACAACAAGTCCCCTTTGACTTCAACTCCCAACACACACACACGACTGAACTACAGAGGTCAGATGCATTATGTGTGACCATTTAAACACTGTATACCAGCCGCTATGGATGCTCTGTTTCTCGGCCTGTTACACAGTAACTTGTACCTGCTTCCACTCTCTTATTCACAAAGTGCCATCTTTCTGAGTAATCGTATGTATTATCACAGAGCTTTTAAATTCTGCTTCTTGCCTATTTAAATGTGTGGGGCTACAAAATGAAACACAGCCACACTGTCAGAAGAGTGGGGTTTTCTAAAGAATCCACTGATACGTGGTATGAAAAACAAACAGGTAAATCATTGTCTTACTGACAAAGAGCATGTACTAAAGACGACAGGCAGAAGCAACTAATATTACCAAAAAAGATTAATCACAGTAACTTCTTACTGAGTTGCTTAGGTTCTATTTATTTTATTGTGCCTAATTATGAGCTTCACTTGTATCATGCCAAAGGCTTCAGTCCTCCAGTGCTATACACATTTAATTTTAAATCATACAAGTGGTTCCATGGACATCAGATGAGTCACATGAATAAAAGCTAAATAGAAGCCTGTGGTGTTTGCTGAACTAAAACCTAAAGCTGGGCTTAGCTGCAGAATTCATCTGCTTATAGAGAAGACAGCACATTTTTTAAATTATACATATAAGAGGAAAAAATCAAGAAGCAGTGAGTAACAACACAGAAACAACACACTTTTGTTTTGGGGTAGGATGGATGGATCGCAGTTCATATACTCCATTCTTTATTTATAATAGCATAATAGTAGTTGACAGCTATAGAAACTGCTCACAGGGAAAGGAAGTCAACAGAAGTATTGAATGTCTAGATACTGCAGTAGCAACTGGGAACAAACAGGAGCAGTACTACGACCAGCACACTTGCAGCAGACCCTTCACACCTGCCCAGCGGTACACACACACACACGCACAGATATAGGCCCCCCTTCTTACTCCCCAGCCTGAGAAGCTAGCAAAGCTGAAAAGCTTTTAAGGGAACACGTAAGGGAAGATACATTACATGATAAAAAAATTTTTCAAACTGTCCAAAGTAATAACAGAAAGTGTTTTTAAGTTTTGTTCAAATCTAGGATCCACAGCAGTGCGCAAAAAAACCCCTTCCTTGGGTACCATAGAAACAAAAAAATGGAGGCACACAGGAACTGCCAGCTAATTCTTTTTCAGTCAGGTGTCTACCTCATCTTCTAAATGCTCATTTCTGGTGAAACACCTGCACACACACTTGAAAAACTTGCACATATGACTTCACACTGGTATTTTTGCCTACAATGCATGAGGATACGCATAGTTAAGAATAGCAACAAAGAGCAAAAATAAAATTTGAATTAAGGGATTCGTGTAGCAACTGAGAAAGTAATTCCAGCTTTTCCATGTGCATTTTTTAACCACAAAGCCATCTCCTTCCTCCACTGTCCCTTCAAACTGACAAAGTTCAGTGTGGGATTATATTGGGTAGGATCACATGCCATAGACATTGTATCTGACAGGGAACGTTCCTTAAAAAAAAAAAAAACCACCACCAAACCAAGGGCAGTCCTTGTCAGAGGAACAGCACAGCGTATTTTATAAAAACCAGTGTTTCAAAAACAAAAAATAAGCAATCCACCTCTACTCAGAAACACAAGAATCCTGGGTTGCATGAAAAGAAGCGTGGCCAGAAGGTCAAGGGAGGGGATTTTGCCTCTCTGCTCTCTTGAGACCCCACCTGGAATATTGCATCCAGCTTTGGAGTTCTCAGCACAAGAAGGACATGGACCTGTTGAAGTCCACAGGAGGGCCACAAAGATGATCAGAGGGCTGGAGCAGCTCTTCTGTGAGGACAGGCTGAGAGAGTTGGGGTTGTTCAGCCTAGAGAAGAGAAGGCTCCAAGGAGACCTTATAGCAGCCTTCCAGCATCTGAAGGGGGCCTACAAGAAAGCTGGAGGGAGACTTTTTACAAGGGCATGTAGTGACAGGACAAGAGATAATGGCTTCAAACTGGAAGAGGGTAGATTTAGAACAGATACTAGGAAAAAATTTTTCACTCTGAGGGTGGTGAGATGCTGGAACAGGTTGCTCAGAGAAGCTGTTAAGACCCCATCCCTGGGAGTGTTCAAGACCAGGCTGGATGCAGCTTTGAGCAACCTGGTCCAGTGGGAGGTGTCCCTGCCCATGGCAGGGGGGTTGTAAGTAGATGATCTTTAAGGTCCCTTCCAACCTAAACCATTCTATGATTCTATGATTTATTGTTTCCCTCAACGTCAACATTAGGCTTACACCTCAGAAATACATTGTTCAGCTAAATTATGTGTCAGACAAAATTATTTTAAACACCTGACATGCCAAATGCAAAGCTCCATTTAAAAGCCTGTAAGTTACACAGGGTGAGTATTTTCACTGTGTAAACAAAAACCCTGATTGAGATAAAGGCCCCATCATGACAGACATCCTGCAGAAGGCAGAACAGAGCCCTTGTCCTGCACAGCTCACAATGCAGCTTACAGAAAACCTCCGACATCGAGAATGTGACATTACTACTATGATCGTTTGGACCGAAGAGTTAAAGTCACCTCTAACTTTAGCTTCAAAACTGGTTTTCTCATGCAAAATTCCAGTCCAGTGTTATTGTCACCTCGGCATGTCCTTTGCCCTTCTCTCTTCCACACATTTACCTTTCTTCTGAGCCCGGAACATTTCCAGCTGTTTCTGCTGCTGCCTTCTTAGTGTATTAACAATAGCTATTGCTAGCCTCAGTGCTTCTCGTGGGTATCCATGAGATCGCAATGCATCCACCCTCGCACAGGCTGTAGGAACATGTTCTAAAATGGAAAAAAAAAATTGAGGAATAGCAATGCTGCCATGTCTGCAACGGCCTGTTTTGCTAGGTTACTCAAAAGGGCTTTTTTGTTTGTTTCTTTTTTTGTTTGTTTTTAAAACTATGCAAGACAGACTTAAAGGACTACTTCTGAGCCAGCATTTCAAGGGAGCCTCTGTTCTTTTTGCCAGGCTTTTCATTCACCTCCCCACCATCCCCCCCAAAATAATGCCATAGAAAATGAACAAAGCAGCAAGTCATGGAAACGTCTTTCCGGTTTAGCCACTTACCATGCCAGAGGGGCCACCCGTGAGAGTCAAAGAGCGAGTTTTCAGTGTCGTCATGGTAACAGTAGTTGGTGTATAGGTCACTGCTGATAATGTGCTGTAAGTGGCTGTCCTGCCAGTGCAGATCGCACGCTTCAATGGCTCGAGTGAACACCGTCCGATGTGGCCTGTTCGATGAATCTGTCATTTTCACAAGTTCAGAAAGCTGCATCAGCTTTTACTCATTCATATGTGAATCAGTCATTCACAGTATTCTTGTCTTCTGCCTATTCACCAACCCCCAACCGACAGCAGCCTGCCTTGCCCCCCCTCTGCACCAAGCAGCCCGCAGATGACATTTCACATCCTATTATTACCCAACAGCTCAGATGAAATATATGCCATTCACTTTGCATTCAGAGAGAGAGATCTACAAACCAGCATGGCTGACACTAAACAGGACTTTGCAGAGGGAACAGCTAGAGATGAAGGACATTCAACAGCACATACAGAATTCCCCTAAAAACAAACTAGAAAGTATATGGCACACAGCTACCCAAGTATCCCCAGCTTCTCTCCTCGTCAGACCCAGAGCTGCCAGAATGAGGGACAGATAAACATCACATGAAAGATTTTTTGTTGTTCTCTTTGAGAAGTGACATTAACTTCCAGCACTTGTATAAACATATGAACATACTGTAAAGAAAGTGAGGTACTGAAGCCATGGGACTGACGTAATGGTTACTGGACAACCTCCTATGGCAAAATCGCTCTGTCGACATGGCACTACATCTATGAATGTAGAGATGCCGTGTCAGAGTTACCACTAGCCTGCCCGCGGTTGGGCTGAACATGACGAGATACAGAAAGCAAAACATCTCTGTAGTCAGTTATATGCTGAATGAACTTCTATCCCTGGCTAGCTGTGAGATTTAAAAATGAACCAAGTCTACTTCCTTCAGCAGTAATCTTCCAAGAAAAAGAAACAAGGAAAAACCCATCTAAGTCCAAATCTGCCACATCCCAAGCATTTACTTTTAACATTATCATAATTATATCAAATACATATCAAAATACTGAAGGGTTTCAGGATTACAAGGGGTTTTTCCCAGGTAAGTATCCTGCATCTTCCCCAGTTATTAGCAAAGTAGCCATATTTGCTTGAAGAGGACTGGACAAGGCTTTTGTCAGATTTGATAACCACGTTTTTAGATTAGAAAGCATGACATTGAGTAAGAAGAGACACCTTCTCCAAGATGGCAGTGTTGCCACTGCACCCCACACACACCTGGCAATGCAGACTGCACATAGAGAGCACATCCCACCGATAGATGCTTTAGTTTCTCACACAAGTTTAATGCAGTTGCAACAGATCTCTCTTTAAATAGGTATCAAAGGCTTTGTAACTGCAAACAAAATAAAAACCCCAACACCAGAAGGAATACAAGATTATAGTCAAGCAAAGAAACAACAGGGTTTTACATGACATACTTCAAGGACATCCAATTTTCATGCAACACATATTTAGAAGCACCAAGTGAAAAGTTAGAAGACCTAACTAAACACAATTACTTGCTTTGAAAACATTGCAGCCCCAGCACAAAACCCCCACCTATTTATCCTTTCTGCAAGGATAGTATTAGTGGAAATAATTTTGGCTGGTCAATCCTCAACAACAAAGTTACTTGTCCCAGGAAAGAGTGCTGAATTCTGCAAGGCTAGGGTATATAAGATAGAGGTTATATTATATGTTGCAGTCAGTGCATATGTTTAGGCTCACCTTGGTTAGCATTTGCACCCTGAGGCAAAGCATTGGTTAAATTGGGCAGCTCGTTTCCATGGTTTCCATCTTCCCAGGGACAAACATCCACACTGTTCCATTTTTTCAGCTGTTTTAGCCAACTGGCCTTCTGCTCCAACTTGCAGTGGGGATTTAAGACTATACACATCCACAGAGCACCTGATTTTAAAAAAATTGCTAAATTATGTTTTCTATTAAAAATGCGGCAGCCAATGACTAATTGCAAACTTCTATACTGTAATACTTTTTCTCCCCTCAAAGGCTACACTGCTTGCTTCCCAGCTACACCTAACACCAGGCAGACTGAATTCCCAATGCAGGATCTCGGAGCCGGCGTGGCCCATCTGAAGTAGCTGAAAGATGGTACCAAGCCAACCTTCTACCTTCTTAATTAAAAGGCATTAGGAGGTCTCTTGTATTAGAAAATCCAGAGTTCACAATGTATGGCTCATCAGACAGGAACATCAGTCAAAAGCAAACAAGAATTCACATAAATTTACAGCAGGAAATTACCCAAGTTTTTCTTCTAATTTTTGTACCAGAAGCGAATGTTGTTTTCTACAAACAAGAACTATGTACCATCCAGCTTCATATTACAGGAACCAAAGAAGTACATTAGTAAGACATATTTTATAAACATGTATTTCCACACTAAAACCCAGCAGAAGTACTGCTGATCATATAACTCATTCCTAAACACATCTGGGTCTCAGAAATCCAGTAAACACTGGTTTTGTGCAGTCTAATAGGACTAAGATATTTTTACTGCAATTACTTCAGTAACTTGGTTACACTAGAAAATTTGTTTTACATTTTCTGTTTACAGAGCTCGAAGGAAAAGCTAATGTGAGCTGACGTTTCACACATTCCATCACTTTGGAACCTGCTCCCAGAGACTATATCGCAGGGCAGGCATAAATGCATCAGGGTCTCTAGCGATAATTTTCAAATGGAAAGATTTTTCTCTAAATCAGCTCTCTCTTCATCAGCGTGAACTTTGACAGAGGCATGAAGATACCCGAAAGTACTGTTTAGCAACAGTTCATTTGCTCATTACGAACATGCCTTATACACTACAAGAGATTTAGAGAATATGCTTAAACTACGCAATCTTCATGATGGGCTGAAAAATAAAAAAAGAATAAGAATGCAGCTGGTTCTCCTAGGATAATGAAATTCCCACATTCAAGTATTCTTTTGCTAACTAAGAATGCAAAATGGATACCCAGAGCACAGGCCGTCACATTACATTCATTCCTAAAGTAACTTGCATGTTGGTATGCCACATCACAGGAGCCAGTGGAAACACAGCTTGATCCTTAAGGTTGCAAGTCCCCAGCTATTCAGACCAATACGGAATGGAGAAGTAATATCAAAGAAATCTAAAAACCACAATGAAATATGATATGGTACAGTGCAGAACACCAGAGAGACACTACATTACTGCAGATTATTACTACACAGTAGTTACATACAGTACAGCAAGTGTTTTGGGTTTTTGTTTTGTTTTTTTAAGTGTTCGAAACTTGCCATGGGAGTGCATAAAGCCAATACTGTTTTTAAAAACTTCTTTTAAAAAGAAATCATATGAGTTTATTTAGACACACTTGTTAACACGCTTCACTCTCCAGAGTCAAATTACAACTGATTCTTAATAATAAGCATCAATGCATTCAGCACTGCCCAAGACAGAACGACTACATTTCCTGCAATCTGCAAAACAAAACAGAAGATGGGGCATAATGGGAAAGCCTTGGACAACAGTCAACTTGGCCTTGCTTATTTATTTTCAAAATAACATATCACTTGAGGGCACTAAGGAGACACTACCTCTCAGCATCTAACAACCTCCCCCCCTCCCAATTTAATACTTTTAATTTAACTCCCAGCATTTTCAGACTGAAGTAAAAGTGAAGTGGAACACCTTAACTGCATTTGGTAAGTATTTCAATTATCTAGTAAGGCGGAACACACATTACTGATTACACCATGCCCCTAGAAAAATGAGTGGCCTTTTCTTTTTCCACATCTCAGAAACACCACTAGAGGCAAAGGAATTCACTCGCCTTCTTCAGAAGCTCCACTATGAGTTTGGTACATCTAAGAGGCAGGAGAGGGAAGAGATACCCCAAAGTTCCAAAATCATTTAAAAACTTCTTTGGTTTAAAGAGGGAAACTATGTCAAGCATAACTTCATTGTTAGCAGCAATTGTCTCAGAAACCCAGGCTATTTTTATGCAAATGAAGCACAAGGACAAGAGTATTTCTAATAAACCTCACACAAACCACTTAAAATTTCAATAGAGTCCAACTATACCCAATGACTTCAGGGCGAGCTTTGTGTAGATCCGAGATCTCAACCAGCTTTCACGGCTGCCCAATTCCCTGCAGGAAGAGGAGTGTGAGACAAAACTTCCCCACAAGAAGAGAAGGGAACAGAAAGCGCCTCAGGCTCAGCTCCTGTAGTGCTACAAAGGCTACCATCTGGGAGAAGGATGCATAATGCCAATGACCCCACACTCTTCAGCCTATTTGGGTTTCTAGGCTTACTGGTTGGGGTTTTTTTTTGTGTGTGTGATTTCCCCCCCCCCC
>RSEF01000031.1:19961287-19977363 GCA_003993805.1 Himantopus leucocephalus | reverse complement strand
GCCCCCCTGCTACCAAAACCTTGCCATGCAAACCCAATACACTGTGATAAACTGAACCTATACAAATATGATGCTTATTAAGGACAAATAATAAAGGTCTTGAAAACTACTTGGTTTTCAGCATTCTCTGCTCTACATTAAAACATTCTTTGTCATCTGACCAGAAAATAGCCACTCAGATGTATTTTGCAACTATAATTTTTGTTTTGAAGTATCATCTTTTTGTAGGAGATTCATCATAAGATTTATTTACATTCTGGGAGGCAATCCCAGGTAAACCTTAGATTAATACCTCCATGCCCCAAGAAACCTGCCTGTGAGAACCAAAGCAGTAGCAGGTCACCTACAACCAATTTCTACTATGCAGAAATCCAAGAAAATCATAGAAATGACCATAACAAAGTTACACTGGTTAGCAAACAATATGCTAATGGAAAGAAAATACACAATTAACAAAGTAATTCTGTAGCTCCTCCCAAATAAAAACAGCACCAATTCCAATCTTCATCCACTAACAGATTAGTATTAATGCTGGTGTTACAAATTCAAGCTTAAAAACTATTACCTCAGAGTTAAGAATTAAATTGTTCCAATTACACAGGCAGGGCAAATGAAGAGTTGTGATTGCTTTTTAATTTAAGTGGTTTTATTTCACTGCTGTTTGGGGTTAAGGGTAGTCTGAAAGTAAAAAAAAGTTAAATAGCTCCCTTTTGATTGTTAGTTGAAAAGTAATTAGAAGCTTCAAAATTCTTAAATTCTCCACTTACATTAGTAAAAAATATCAATACAACACCAACAACGAAACTCCAACCTCACAAACAAGTGCAAGCACTCATTCATTAACAAGCTTAGAAGGATACTCATAAGCAAATAATTTGTATTCTACTTCCAGCCAGAATCACATGAACTACCCTGAACTTCCACACTGAAAAAAGCAAATTATTTCCACTGAGTCCTACTCCACCAAGAATTATTTTGAAGAAAGCAAGTGGGACTTGAACTGCTAGATAGAGTAGAATTTTTTATTTTTTTTTCAACCTTCAACACATGACCACTGTTTACAGCTATTGCCATGTTATCTGCATCCTGGATTAAGAATATGGCTAGCATTTCTTCCTGCTCCAACAGTTATCTCCATTCCCAAGCAAAAGCTGAGTATATTTGACAAGTAAGGGGACAGAAGATGTTTTTTAAAACCCCCCACTAACCAAAGTGATGCATACTGCGCTTGAAATAAAGACCAAGTGTTTCTTAAAGGTACCTTGGGATTGAGCACAAGAAGATTTCTTGGCCCCAGCAGTTGTTTGCTATAAGCTAAACTGCACCTATATCACTGAGCATACTGAAGAGACCCAAACGCTGATGTGCCAATGTATCCCATGGGCAGCAAGAAAGGCAGTTACCACGGGCTCAGATCCAAGCAATCCACTGTCTTGGTCAGAACTTCTTTGGGTGAAGCTTCTCATGCCCAAGAATAAATCAAGTTCTGATGCATTACCTGCTGTGCAAGCCTCTGGTCATTGACATTCAGCTCTGCAGTAATGCAAGTTGTATCTGTACTATTGCACAGAAAGTATAAGATTCTCTTCCATCAGTAGCCTATAAAGCAGTATTTTTTTTTTTTACATGGCCAGGTATTTGTATTGTGCCACATATTGTGCTGTGGGCCAACCAACCGGAAAGCAGCTTCGCAGAGAAGGACCTGGGGGTCTTCATGGACACCAAGTTCAACAGAAGCCCTTGTGGCAAAGGTGGCTAGTGGCATTCTGGGCTGCATTAGGAGGAGCATCGACAGCAGGTAAAGGGAGGTGATCCTCCCCCTCTGCTCAGCACTGCTGAGGACACACCTGGAGTCCTGTGTCCAGTGCTGGGCTCCCCAGTGCAAGAGAGACATGGACATACAGGACAGTGTCCAGCAAAGGGCTATGAAGGTGATGAAAGGACTGGAACACCTCACATAGAAAAGGCTGAGAGAGCTGAGACTGTTTAGCCTGGAAAAGAGAAGGCTCGGGGAAATCTCATCAATTTGTACAAGTATCTGAAAGGAGTGGTGCCCAGTGACAGGACAAAGTGAAACACAGGAGGTTCCTCCTAAACATAAGGAAACACTTTTCCTGTTAGAGTGAAATCCTTACCAGTCTTCCAGGCCATGGCTTTAAACTAGACAGAAATCTCAGGAAAGAGTCAGATAAAATAGTTGATTCCTAAAGAGTTTGCATGTATTACCCTATCAGTTTGATAAGTATGCCCATCAATATTCTTTGATCTTGACTGAGAGGTCAAAATCCCAGAAACAGAACTAGTTTTCTACCTGGATTATCTCTGGGGGAAAACAAACAAACAAAAACAAACCACACCCCGCAAATAAACACCACACACAACCAACCACCCACAAAACAACACACCATACAAAACACTACCACCAAACAAAAACAAGGAGACAATAGGCCTAAACTATATTGATAACTATCCAAAAATTCTAAAGCTTAAATTCAGCTGCCAGCAAACACACAGTCAGAAGTGGTTAATGCCTGCCGAAAGGTTTTAAAAGCTCACAAGAAGAGGGGCAGATTTGTTTTGGTTTAAAAAAATCTCTTGTTAAATCTTGTAAAAATCTCATTGTTTGTGGAGCAGTTATTTCTTGAAAGAAACCAGTGAGGACCTGTTGGGTTTTTTTTAAAAGACATTTTAGTGCCAACAAATACAAACATGCATCAAGTGATTAGCTGTGTAACTACTGTTGAGCTATACATTTGTCCACAGACTTAGGTATTAAGTACTCTACAAATCTGATTCCAACTGTTTCTGGTTTCGGTGAAAATTAGGTTTAAGTTCTGCAATCACTTATCAGCTTACAGTAGGTTCCACATTAGCAGTATATGCCTCACAGCACACGTAATTCATGTAAGCTCAATTTAAAGTCATCTTTAAATCCTCTTTTAATTACCTTGAATAATTGCAAAGCAGAGTAATCTAAAAACAGTGTAAAAGAGCTTAGAAAAAAAGGTGGCTATAACCAATTTTAAATTGCTTTCTATTGTTCAATGAACACATTGCATCTTATCCTCTGTAAAAGCAGCCTAAATGCTCAACTCTGCTGTAACTAAGCTCAATGCCTACTACATGCAAGACATGAAACTCAGAACTGCACTATTTTGTAAGATTTTATGACCAGCACAGAACTGAATTAGATTTAAAAAAAAAAACACTTCAATGAGTATAATAATTTATTCTAATTGGTGAATTTAATTATTTTCGTTTTCAATATTCAATATCAGTTAAAGCTCCAAACAAAATGTTAAACATGGAAATGTTATTTTGTTTGAGATCGTGTAACTCAGCTAGGTTAATACCTCTTTTCTCCAGGAAGCCTCCCAAAGTGTTCAATAGCACACACTTTAAAAGAGGTAGCACATCACATTAGAAATGCTCTTTAAATTAAAGAAGAAAGTAGTTTCTACTATTGGTTTTGGATTGATAGATTCATGACAGTTTATAAACCGAAGTACAAAAAAAAACTGTTTGCCAATTATGAAGGTTGTAATAAAACCTTTTGTTTTGCTCATCAAGACAAATAAATTTACTCTCAGTAAATGAACAAGCTGAATTTTGCAACATTGCCTTGCTCCATTTGTGCAAGAGTTTACTTTCTATACATCATTTAGCTTGAACAGTGCAACTGGGCTGCTTTCTCATTATCATGCTGTTGCACTCAAGTTGTTGTTCTTTGTGCCTAGAGAACTTGATTTGTTTTTCTGCCAGCACAGCCCTCCCCCAACCCAGTCACACGTTAGCAGCAGCTACCCTTCCAAGCAGAACACGCATTTCTCCCGTCACTGCTGAGTTATAAGGTTAAATAGCAGAGTAAACAAACAACTCAAGAGTTAAAGCAGTCACAGAGCTAGATCAAGGGTTTGCGGTAATGGGTTAGATACCAAAAAAAAAAAA
This sequence comes from Himantopus leucocephalus, assembly GCA_003993805.1. Lineage (NCBI taxonomy): Eukaryota > Metazoa > Chordata > Aves > Charadriiformes > Recurvirostridae > Himantopus > Himantopus leucocephalus. The sequence continues at coordinate 19,973,415 of RSEF01000031.1, read as the reverse complement.
AAAANGCTAGATCAAGGGTTTGCGGTAATGGGTTAGATACCAAAAAAAAAAAAAAAAGGGAGATGAGTAGCATTCCTTTAAGGTTATCTAAGTAATAACACATGCAAAATAAGAGGTACTATAGCTGTGGAAGGAGTATTACAAAAGTAAGCACATCAAGATACTGGTTTACAAACAGCAGGGGTTGCTTATTTGAATGAGTATTTCCATAACACCCCTAGATAATGCCAAATTCAAGAAAGCCCAAGAGCTCCAAGATCTAACAGGGTTTATTTAATCTAGTTTAACCCTAGTGACCTCCCCCATTCCACACAAGACAAATCACATCATTTGTGCAAGCACTTCCTTCCCTCTATTTTAACAGAATTATTCTCTGTGCATTACAGCGTATTTTACAACCCCAAAAGCAGCAGCATACAGTTTTATTTACTAAGTATTAACATCCTTAGAGACAATAAGGTAAAAATAAATCCTTGCACTTCAGTAACACCACAATCAGGGGAATTAAGTTTCCAGATGTGTTTCCAATTTGCACTCATGTTGCCAGCTGCCTTTACACTTGTGCTTCTAGAGAAAAAAAGCCTTTCCTCCCCTACTGAATGCATTCTTTCTACCCAGAGGCCAGCTCACCTTACCCCTGAAAGCCTGAGCTTTTGTCAGCTGTTCACATGATAAACAGCTGTGGATGTATGGAAAGCCTATTATTACTGGCAGAAAATGAAAACTGTCAAGTAGTTTTTGTGTTTATAACAGAAGAAAGTCTCCAAGACACATAAACATTTCAATATATTCTGACATAAATTTTTCCCTCCCTCCCACACCTATTTGGTGATAGCCTTCAAAATTAGTCTGTGTAAACAGCATGATAAATATAATTAACCTCCGAGCACCAAAAACAGGCTATCCTCCTGCTAAGGGCTAACTTGAAATGCAAGAGCATTAGCAAGAGAAGCAGCGGTCATTATTGGCACATAGGGTTAATGAAGGTTTTCTTATAGATCCTGTTCCTGCTTTAAGTGAAACACTAGGTAGGCTGATATAAGTCTAACAGGGTAGATTTATATCAACTCTGAATGCTGTCAACAGAAGAAAAAAGCTTTTGTACCTTTCCAGGCATGCTCAAGAACTGCATAACTTTGAACTGATTAAAAGCCACAGATTCCCTTCATCTGCTATGTTTTCCATTCTAAAATAGCCTGCCAATTATCGTACAGTTCCAAGTTTGATATTTTATTTCAGGCATAGCAAACTTCAAATGATGACCAAGATACAGCACATGCATACTTTATCCCATATTCTGAGGAAACATATTTTTCCTGAATGACCAGGTTGGATTGAAGCTATTCCAACTTTCAGCTGCGGTTTCTTTGTGTTCTGTTCACCCTCCCCACATGCATCAAATTAAAGCACGCTTAATCAAGATGTGCCAAATTGTATTCAGAATAACCAGAATGCAAAAAAAAATATTAAAAACTTTGCAATCATCAGGAATGTATTTCAAGTTTTTCGCAATTAAGAGTTGAAGGATTTCAAAAGGTTCACAACCACTGCATCTAATGAGATGAATATCACATTTTGCTTACAAACAGAAGGTCTAAATCTCAACTGTCTTTGTCTTCACAATAAACAGCAGAGTTCAGTTTTGCCTTTGCCTTCTCTTCTTGTCACTACAACATGGTGGGGGGAAGGAAGAGAAGAAAATGAACTGAAACCATCATGAAGCTCAATGAGAAATACAGTATATTTCATCATCATTTCACTATATTTCATCATTCAAGTTAGATTTTTTCCTTCTTTTAAGGAAGGTGGTATTTCCAAAACTGATGCACTGCTTTTAATGTGAAGGCTTAGTAAATCCAGACAATGGTCTAAATCAAGAACAGTCACTCCTACCTGAAAACAGGTTTCATAAGTGATTCCAGTGAAGAATGTTCTGAGGCTTCCCAACAGCCAAGGTTTCAATCATTATGCATTTAAAAAAAAAATCTTTTATTTGCTTTATTACCTGGTGCAGGGTTATTCTTGGGAAGATACTATTAAAGGGCATCTCAAAGATTCACTCTAGTCAATTTTGTGCCTGTTGTTTCTGCCCAAGCATTCTGAGCTAAAACAGATCCAGTACTTGCATTCTGAATCGACAACAGATTCAACTTGATGGAAGCCTATCAAATCACTTTATGCACTCTAAGTTTTTCTGGGATGCGTTTAGCAGAAAACGTGTGGTGAAAGTAGTTTCATGAGTCCCAGCTCCTAGTTTGCACACAATTTTATTTTATCTTTAAAGATGCATACATTTAAAGAGACTGCTAGATGAACTAAACCTGTCATCTGCACAGCATAACTGTGCATTGGGCTTGTGTGGCAAGGTTTTGCTAGCAGGAAGGGCTACAAGGGTGGCTTCTGTGAGAAGCTGCCAGAAGCTTCCCCCATGTCCGATAGAGTCAGTGCCAGCCAGCTCCAAGACGGACCTGCCGCTGGCCAAGGCTAAGACAATCAGCCACAGTGGTAGCACTTCTGTGATAACATATTTAAGAAGGGGGAAAAAACTGCTGCACAACAGCAGTCAAGAGAGGAGTGAGAATATGTGAGAGAAACAACTCTGCAGACACCAAGGTCAGTGAAGGAGGGGGAGGAGGTGCTCCAGGCACCAGAGCAGAGATTCCCCTGCAGCCCGTGGTGAAGACCATGGTGAGGCAGGCTGTCCCCCTGCAGCCCACGGAGGTCCACAGTGGAGCAGATATCCACCTGCAGCCAGTGGAGGACCCCACACCAGAGCGGGCAGATGTACCCTGAAGGAGGCTGTGACCCTGCATGGAGAGCCTGCGCTGGAGCAGACTCCTGGCAGGACCTGTGAACCCATGGAGAGAGGAACCCACAGTGGAGCAGGTTTCCTGGCAGGACTTGCGACCCCGAGGGGGACCCATACTGGAGCAGTCTGTTCCTGAAGGAATTCACCCTATGGAAAGGACCCATATTGGAGCAGTACGTGGAGGACTGTCTCCCAGAGGTGGGACCCCATGCTGGAGCAGGGGAAGAGTGTGAGGAGGAAGGAGTGGCAGAGAGAATGCATTATGAACTGACTGCAACCCCCATCCCCCTGTGCTGCTTGGGGGGATGAGGTAGAGAAAATTGGGAGTGAAATTGAGCCTGGAAAGAAGGGAGGGGTGAGGGGAAGGTGTTTTTAGATTTGGTTTTATTTCTCATTACCCTGCTCTGATTTGATTGGTCATAAATTAAATTATTTTCCCCGAGTCAAGTATGTTTTGCCCGTGATGACAATTGGTGAGTGATCTCCCTGTCCTTATCCAGACCCATGAGCCTTTTGTTATATTTTCTCTCCCCTGTCCAGCTGAGGAGGGGAGTGATAGAGTGGCTTTGGTGGGCACCTGGCATCCAGCCAGGGTCAACCCACCACAAACTGACAGGAACTCTGTCCTGAATTCAAATAGCAAAGTGGATAAAACCAAACAAACAATTTTAATAGTAATTATCTGAACCCAGTATAACCTCTTCCTCATATCTTCAAAATTTAAATCCTGAGAGTTGTCTTAGACTTCTCTACTAGGTCAAACAACCTTGTATAACTGCACACCTACTGCAGCCACAAAAACTATGCAAAGGCACAGCTGGTGGCACATACATCACTCTACAGAAATTGCTCTGGGGGCAGTCTCCCAACAGTGACTGGAAAGTAATCAATAGGACTTTACCCCTTGTTGGAAAGCTGTCAGTTGTCTTTAGGGAAGGTGCAAGATATAGGTTCAAAGAGAGTAAATTACAACAAGCAGCTTCTGGCCACACACCTACAGGCAGGATTCTCTGGTGCAATGGAATTTACGTAATGCTTCTGGAGGGCTTTGGCAAGGATGTCAAGTGCAAGTCAGGATTCCTGAACCAATTCTGCAAAATTCTGAACTTGTGATCAAATTTGTATGCAAAGAACTAGGTAAGCTGTTCTGGTTTTCGGTGACAGAATGTTTTCCACTCAACCCCAGAGTTGTGATGAGAACATCCACTGTGAGCTGTCTGTTCCGTTAAGAAACATCAATCCCACTGAGTTTTAAGTTTGGCAGGTTTGAGGAGGCTTGCTCAACTGTAGGGCACAAAAGTCCCAGGCTTTTAACCCTCTTAAATGCCTTCCCAATTGAAAAAAAAAAAAAAGGCTTTTTTACTGAGGGGGAAAAAAAAAACCAGAAAAGTTTTCCCCAGATTAAAGTCAAAACATACTCAGTTATGAATGAAATGTGACTTAAAATACTTTTTTTAGACTAACCTGAATCTGTGCCTCGATCTTGGATTTGTGTAAATATAATAATAATTAGAAGTACACACATCCACCCATAGCAGATGAAATAATTTAAGAATTTCATGAAGATAAAGGAAGCCTACAAGCACCGCTCCTCTCCTCTTCCCCCATTCTGGTCCTGTAAGCTTTAATCCTTCCTGGGATAGTACTTCTTACACAGAATATAGCTTAGCTGAGCTTCAAAATTGAACTTTTTGTTTTATTTGACTGTTTAAAGAACCTCTTGTGTTACTCATGGAGACTGTTCTTTTTCCTAGTTGTTAGCTTCATGTGAGCAATAGACTACATATAGCTCAGTACACTGTTCTGAACAGCCAGTTTCTCAGATTGTACGCCTTCAAAATAGCAAAGAGGAAGAAGGGGTAGAAGTGGAGGGGTTAAAAGGAAGACAGCTGTGAAACCAAATTAATTGGTACCAAAACTGAGGGACTGATATACCTGACTGCTCTTCATTCACTAAGTGGACAAGAGTTTAAGCTGGTACTTCTTTAACAAACCTGGCTTGTGGAAATCTCAGCCAGCTCACAGAAGTATCACGTTAAACACCTGTGATCAGCCTAAAACGTGATTTGACAGAAAGGAGCCATCTAATTTTAGAAGACTCTTAGCAGTGCAGCAATGGAGCAGGAAAGACAACAGACTGAGTAACTTCACCTTCCTCAAATGAGGAAATATTTAGTTTAGAAGCCTGGATAAACATAAACAATAAACACCAGTAGAGGTTAGGAAGGAAATAGACACTTCAATTGGGGTTGGAGGTCATGCAGGCTTCTTTCCAGCAGGAGACAACCAAGAAAGGTAGAGTACCCTGCTTAAGCTCTGTACAACTTAAGGACTCCATCTCACTCATGCACACCTTAAAAGAGTCCGACAGCCACAATCCTCTAGGCAGACCTGTAGGAAAGATCTAGGAAGTGATCAACCCATATCAATCCTTCCACATTGAAACAGGCTACTATTAAAAGCAAGCCTTGTTGATAAGTTTTAATCTCCCCCAGTGCAAGCAGTTGAGAAAGCCAAAGCATCATATCCCAGACAGGCCTGCATAAAGCCCCATGAAATCTCTTTATAGTAAAGGGAAGCCATTTCTGCCCTGAAAATGGACTCATTCGCACTGTGAAGTGCACAACAGGGCTTCCAATGCACTTCTTCCCTCCACCAGTTACAGGTAAGCTTAGTGCTGTTAGTTCATTCCATCTGGAATGGATCACACATCTGCTTTATTCTAGTCCTGAAAAACAGATCAATTCAGTGAATGTGCCTCACTTACCAGAGCAGCTGTCTGTTATTTAACTTCCACGCTATGCAAGTTATACAAAAGCACCAACATTCTACTCAATTGCTGTTCTACTTGGGGAAGTAGTAACGGTACTGGAACCCTACAAAGCTATTTTAGGCTCTCAGTGACATCCATATCAAAAGTATTCGGTTTACAGGCAATAAGGTGTTGGGGTTGGTTTTTCCCCTACATGCTAGCCCTACAAACTCAGCTTGAGATCTACAAGTCCTGCTCCATCATTTCCTTCTCATACATTACAACCAGTAATGAAGACCATGCAAGCCAACTGAAGTCTCTGCTATACCATCATGACCCTGCAGCCTCCAGTGAGGCTGTTGAGGTGCAACTGATCAAAGTCCAAGAAACAAAGAGGAGATTCCAGCTCATTTGTAGCTATGTTGGCTCAGCAGGCCTAACCAGACAAAAAGCCGTGAAGGCTTAGTTTAGCAACTTAAGTCAACAGCTATGAATGAAAATAAGACAGAACACATTATTTGGTCACCAAACTGTATAATAAGTTGAAAAATTGCCTCGAAAGTATGTATAACTATGCTGAAGCTCAGTACTGACTCAAAAGAGGCAAGATATGACCTTTTGCAACAGCTATGCAGATACAGAGAGAAGTGAACATGCATGACTGGAGTAAATAGTTAGGTATTTCCTTCCCCTTTCCTGTATTCCTAAAGTAAACATTTGTCTGGCTTCCTTTTAACCACTGGGGGGGGTGTGGTAGGGGGGACTTGTCTCTTGGTCAAGGTGTTGTAACAAGGAAAAACACTATGGATGAAGAGATGTGGAAGATAGCTCACTCATACAGGCCCAACACACATCACAGCTCAGGAAAGGCCCATGCTGCCATCTCTAGAACAATCAGGCCACCTTTTGCCAATAGTGAACTCCCAAGCACAGCAGTCTTTCCCCAGGCAGCAGTCAGAACTTCATGATCGCTTTAAGCCAGTCTAAGTGACTGACACAGAAATGAGTCCTGCACTTCTCAGTGTCCCCCTCTTGCAATCTACTCTCCCTTGAATCAGCAGCAGCATTTTTTTGGCCAATAAACCAGGTAAGACTCACCTAGCAAGATCTGAATTCATAAGCAGGCCAGCTGTCTGGCTCACCACACAGCTCCACAAATCCTGGCACAAGGTGCAAGCTTGAATAGAACTGTGGCATCCCTTTGACAGCAGGCTGCACTTAAGCCAGCCTAAAGCAACCACATAACTTCAGGGTGAATGACACACAGTGGTCTTCACAGTGGGTGAAGTTTGCAAATGACAATCACGAAAACACTTTCCAAAATACAAGTTTATAAGCACAGCAACGTGCATTTCCTGTTCTAGGAGTTACACAATGAGGCACAGAGCAGTAAATGAGTCACAGCACAGCAAATGAGTCAAGTTATTTTATTTACCATATTCATGACTAGAATATTTCACAATGGAAAACATTTGTTAGGCCTGTTTCATAGTCTGTCTTTGGACAAATTCACCAAGTGACAAGAGGGAGCAAGTTTGCTGGAATGGGCTCCTGGAGAAGGACTCCCACGCTCACAAGGAAGAGTTACAACCACACTGTGCTGCTGTATCAGCAGCTTTCCTCACAGCAGCAAGCTTGGTTAACAAGGAATGCGCCCACTCCCTAGAAAAAGGGAGGGGGGGAAGAGTGATAACGCTAAATTATAACTGAAAATACAGTTTGAACTTCTCTCAGAGTAAAGGTTTATGGCTTTTGTCATTTATAATCTTTGTCAGGCAACTTAAGGTTACCAGCCTTAGAAAGAAGATAGACATCAGGCTTGTATTTTAACTTTAAACCTGCATTTACTAAGACCCTAGACTACTGGTCTCAGCCTTTGATTAGCACACCACCTTTATAACACAATCCAGGTTTTGTAGGCCAGTACAAGAGTCTCTGAACAGCTGACACACAAAGCTCAAGCTAATGGAGGCCCTTTTATCATAACACCAACTCCTAGTACCTGTATCACTGCACAAGCATGCCCATGTCAGGGCTAACAAGCTGTAACCACCATGCTGGACACTGCCATTAGATACCTAGAGCACATATTGCTAACAAACCTCACAACAGCCTCCTGCTCACAAATATATTCATTCCCACAGGAAAGCAAACTGAACAAAGGCCTGGCAGCGCTTTGCCCACGGAAGAGAAGCTGCTTGGTGCCGAGAGCAGGGTGTGATGGCACTAAGCTCTGCAGGGGATGAGCCTGTCAAAGGCCCCTCCAACCTGTGCTGAACACGCTGTTGGCAGCTTACACTACTTGTACCCAGCTACTGATGGAAGATTAAATTGCAGGCTACCTCAGCAGCAGTCCCACCACCAGCCCACACTGCAAATGTACCCTTCCCACTGTACTTCAAATCAGCATCAGATGACAACAACTGCAATATATGTGGATCTGCTTATTCCCTCACACCACACTCCCCCATCCCCAGGTTCAGAACATTCGTTTCCTTTACCAGGGTCACATGCAATGCTATCCCTATCAAGCTACCAGGCCCAAAACACAGCTACAGATAACACCCCGCTCCCACCTACCAATCAAGATATATGTATGCTAGGCCAATATACAGACTTATTTTTGCACTCTTATGCTGCTGACTCCCCCACCTCATTCACCCATGTAACTTCTGCCTGAGGTGCTTGTGTTATGATATAACACCACCTACCCCACATGACCATCTTCTCACTCCCAGTGCCAAATAATTGAGTACACTGCAGCCCTTGCCTGGAATGCGATTCTGCCATTAAGCCTTTGCTGGTTCCAGTACAGTGCATCACACTGGGATGGCTCTCACCAAGGACCCAGTGGAAAGCTTTTCTGGATGTGCTTCAGAATTTGTATTCCTTTACCTTCCAGTGCTTCTATAAATTGATGATTCTTCTCCCAGAACTTTTGACCTTTACTGGCTTTTATGGCTCTCCTTTTACTTCCTAAAAATCACAGCTCAGTGTCTCGTCGCAGAGTCATCCTCCTGTTTCCTCCTTTCAGTAGATGTTTCTCAACACTTCATCTCTAATTCTTAACTTAATTTTGTTATTCAAGGAGAGAAGGGAAGATGGACCTCATAACAGGCAAGATTCACTGAAGTGCATGCTCATGATTCACTTCTCTTTCTATTTATCCAGTCTAACATTGCACTCCCCATCCTTATTCCCAGGTCAGCACAACATATAGCCTTGAGGGATAGGGGGAAGGCAAAAAAAACCCCTCTTAGTTCTTCTCAAGTCTGGGTACCACAAACATTCACTACTATACGAGGGGGGGAAAGAAAAAAAAAAGATAGAAAACATACCTACTCTTTTTGTAATATACAATGCTTTAAAATTAAGCCATTTACTGCCTGTTGAGGGGAATTAAGACACAATGTGACTATACCTTATAATAAAAGAAATTCAGTTATAGTCTATGATCTTATCAATGCATATTTAACTCTTTGAATAAATCTGTTTCAAACAGTTGTACAAAATTAAGTCAATGGTTTTGTTTTACCACTGTAGTGATGGAGCCTCCACCATAACCCAACAGAAATAGTTTCTGCTTCTGATAAAGTACAGTCTGACAAACACTCTTAAATAGAAAGTCAGCACTTTCTGAAAGACAGTGTTTCCTTTGTGTGTCAGATACAGCTTATAAATAAAATTTAAATTGGGATGTAAGGTTAAAGAAAAGAGAGCAAGAGAACACCTACTTCCTAACTTTAAACATTATTTTACAATTTCAAAAGCTACAGGACAGCTAAGTTACAGTTTGCCAACCTGCTTTCCATTTTGAAAGCTTTATTTCGTTTTGTAGGAAAGAATCTATCAGCTTCCATGCCTTCGCTAATACGCATTGAAAGCGGACCATGTAGAGGGAGCAGTCATTCAGACTATATCCTCCTTAAATACACCTCTTCAGGGATCTACTGAGCTCTTTGACCTCTACCTTATCTGAGGCATCACCACTTCCCACTTCTCTTCCTAGCCTCTCATCTATAAAGGTCAACTCAGGATTTTACTACCTCTCTTCTCTTCAAGTACATCTTATTCAATGAGCCAAACTCTTGTTTACTCCTAAACACTTCTTCACTCCTGCCACCAAACAGCCACTTACTTTTATCATCTATATAACTACCTAGAAATTAAGCCTGTAAATTATTGCCAGGATACATGACAAAGTAAAGTTTTATCACTGAAAACTGTCAGTAAAACTAAGTGGTATGCTGTTTCTAAAAGTAGCACTAGTCAAGTTATTCTCAGCTTCCTTATCCCACCAGACTGCCAAGGCATCTGTTAAATCAAGTCGCATTTCTAGTCACTGCCTACCATTCATGCATTAGTAGCACATTTAGCTGAAGTCACCTCTATAAATTCATGCATTTACATTTGACCAAGAAAGCTGCATGATGGCGCTCTCACATATCATGGCTTGCAATAACAAAGAGCTAAAAACCAGTTACACGTTTATTGACATGCTCATCCCTCTGCTCTAGAAGAATCAAAATTGAAGTTTCATGCTTCTATGTAATGTAGCTACACTAAATCCAGATACAGAATATAATGGACTGATATTTTATCCCCAAGACACTAATTGTAGTCAGTTTGCAAGGTTTCAGTTTACAACCTAAATCAATGGAAGAACTGAGACTCATTTTGCATGTATAACAGCAGCAGTACAGCCAGTTGTCCCAGCTGTCATTGGTTATAACACAGTATTTCAGAATAAAATCATTCCAGGTTTCCTTCTTTTAGCTAATATATTAAACAATTTATTTAGGCTATTGATTTTTCCCTGTTCTTTAACTTTTAAAAAAATCCGCTGACTCAGAACTGTCTTGAAGAAGCACAAGCCATGCTTAGTGTGGTCACTGAAGCCAGATTTGTAAATATGTAAACAAGTGTTTTACTAAGGCTACTTTTCACCCTCCCAAAGCAGTGTACTGTATTTTTCCCTCTTATGTTTGAGGGATAAGTGCTTCATTGAGGCAACTGCTGTGCAAGTAATCAATAGCTTACTGTAAAGTTCTCCACACAACTTCACTGACTAGCTCACGTTTTCCAGAAGATTATCTGTAGACAACTGTTGTTAATGAATTCTTAAACAATCATTTTATCTACCATCCTTTCATGGCCAAAACTGCAGGTAAGTGGCAAAAATCACCAGCCCCCAAGCATATGAAATCCTGAAGACTCTACTATCTGCATTTATTTATACTTTTCATAAATGCACTATCAATACCATCATTAATCACTGAATATGGATTGGTGCTCTATGAGCTTTAGGCCAGTCAAAATATCAAAGCTGAATGTAGAAATTAAATATTAATAAAGCTCACCAGCTGCTCTTGACAAGGGTAGGCTAGAAGCCAATTTGCTGGAGAGTTTGTGCTGCCACCATGCCTTGCACACATAGATGAAACATCGGTATGCAGAGAGAATACAAGCCACTAGTATAAAATAAGAAAGAGTCAAACTTAAAACATAAGGAAACAAACCCGAGAGAGCAAGTGCTGGTAAAAGCCTTTAACCCAAAACCTTGCTGTTAACACAAGTTTAAAAATACAAAAGTAATTAGAATACATGCAAACCTGATCCTCCACTGCATTACAGATTGTAAATTTGTCTCACACTTTATAAAACAGTCCATTCAATTTTAAGTGCCTCAGAAGGTTGGATGTTCTTTATTTTATTAGTCAGTATAAATTAAACATTGTAGTCAGCTGCACAATTCCTGCACCATATCTGCATTACTACCCAGCTGTCAGTAACCAGTTAGCAGTTAAACTTGTAAGAAGTGAAACACTTCATGCACACGCCAAGTCATACAGCTATGCAACATTTGATTTTCCCCAGCCTTTAAAATGATCATTTTAATGTCAATAACTTTGTCCAAAAAGATATATATTAATGCCTACTTCTGTGAAATTTCTGCCTATAGTGCCTTTTTCCCTCCCCTTATTTTTCTGACAATCCCTTAATGTGCCTGACACCAAATAACAATGAAAGATGACTTATGTAGACAGGCAGATTGTTAAATAAAGCAGGATAAAAGGTAAGTTACCTGAATTTTTAGGACATCAGTTCGGTAAAGGAGCTTCTGATTTATCTGATCAGCACATTAGGAGACACTCCAGTCTATTTCTGATTTGACACAATTCATTAAAGTATTTTGTACGACTGCTCAGCTCCTACAGCAGGCCTTTTATCAGTTCTGACTTAACCACAAAGGAATTCTCTACACTTTAGTTACTATCAGAAGGCTACACTCCTCTGGTCTGTTTACATGTATGCAGAATTAAGTTGGAAAAAAAGTATTTTAAGATAGTGACTTGTATCACAACTTTTCTAGACATCCTGCTCTTCAATAGAGGGGCCAAGGCAACAAAGACTGGATGCATATTGCTACCTCATCAGAGGACGGCATGGTAATGCATCACAAGGGCATCACATAAATCACAATAGGGCATAGGCGATCCAGGAGGTTCTTGGATTGTATTGACAACAGCTTCCTTCTCCAAGTGGTAGAGGAGCCAACGAGGAGAG
>RSEF01000031.1:19932069-19949878 GCA_003993805.1 Himantopus leucocephalus | reverse complement strand
AGCAGTTCCCTGTCCTTCTTGAACTGGGGAGGCCAGAACTGGATACAGTACTCCAGATGTGGCCTCACCAGGGGCAGAGTAGAAGGAGACTGTCTACTGTCTACAATCCCGTGGCTGTAGTAGAACCTGACACATATTGCTAAAATATCTCTCCCAATTTGGGACTGTAAACACCTGATTTCTTTAGACTGGTGGTTCATAACTCATTCCTGTTTACACATTTTACAGAAAATTTAACAATGGAGGATAAAGAAAAATACTTCCCTTGCCCTCCCCACAACACCACCACCATAATTGGAGGGTTTAGGGCTTAGTACTAGCTAGAGATAAAGTATGTAGTAGGGTATTAAACAAAGGGGATGATGCAGAGGAAACACAAAACAACTAGCCTGAGAGATGTAAAAGATGACCTTCGGGTAGCAGGGAAAAAAAAAGTTCCTCTCCTAAAATCCAGCAGTCTGTCATTTACCAATTCTTCTACTCATGCATACCAGGAAAAGTTACTTTTAGGTCCAGATGAACGTAAAGTCTTTGCAAGATGCAAAGACAGTCAGACCAGTGATTTTTGATGAACAAGCTGGAATGAAAGTTTATTCTTTTTATTGCTGACCTATTAAGGGTTTTGAGCATGGACAGAAACTTTCGTCATTCACTAAAGGTGTCCCCACTGGCTACCAGTCATGAAGTATGCCTAAGCCAGGACTGCCTGTGATTTACAGAAATGGTGACGTTTATAGCTACACCCTGTTGTTACTAAAAGAAAAAGCACAACTGAATATAAATTTTAAAGCAATAGGGGAAATTTGACGCTTTATGGCACAAATAGTTCTTTACAGGTAAAACTGCATAACACACTAGTCATATGAAAATGAGGATTTGTTCTGTGTGGAGAGTTAAATCAAGAACTGTAAATAAAGACACATTTTCTTCAAACATATCGTGATAGGCACTTTATTTACAGTGTCACATTCTGGAACAGGTCAGAGACTGTGTTTTCTACGAAACACCTTACAAATTCTTACCAAATTCTTGATATAACTAGTTGATATCTGTGCAATCTCATATTCTTTACAAGTTCAAATTGATCCCAAACATCAAGTAATGTTCACACGGCTTGAAGATGAATATAGAAATCAAAACTAAAATACATTAAAAAGTTACAAACCTAAGTAATTGCTCTAAAATACTGCACATGTGTAATATATGTAATGTTCACGGTCAGTATAAAGACATGACTAGCAGAGCCAAACTCACAGGCTTTGCCGAAGGAGTGTGGTTGGTTTCGGGTCTCCCAGCAAAGTTGTTGTCAAGGTCTACGGCAGTCTCTGTTCAACTTTCATTTTTGACAAAATACAGGTCACAATCCCAGTCGCTCAGATGCAGGACAAAGGACTATAATTCTCCAGTATGCAGTGGTCTGCCGGCAGCTGAGTAACAGGTATTAAGATCGCTAGACTCAGACACACACAAGGCACTTAGATTTTTCAGATTAGTTAAAGTAGCAGCTGCTTTTTATTACAAAGTTTTCAGATGCAGAACCTCAGATGGCATAAATTATCAAATCCACTGAAGTCAACTAGAACTATGATAATTTACACCAGATGAGAATCTAAGCTATCACTGGAGATACAGCCCCATGACAGGAATCTTAAATGAGAAATGCTGCCTAGTGAATATAGCAAAAAGTCTGGAAAATCATTTGATCTGATTGTGTCAGTCAGCCCATATGTCAAAAGCAAGGTGTGACAGTCTGGGGAATGCCTGCCAGTTTGTGGATATGATTTCATTGTAATTTAACGTGCAGATTAGACTCACCATTTTGTAGCAGAAACAAGATTATATCTACGGAGCTGAAAGAGCCTCCGAGAGTACCCTAGCCAGGAATACTTTCAGCCTGGAAGAGCAATTAGATTGCTGCTACAAAGAACTAACCGTTATCACAGCACTTTGACGTAAGCCTGGTGTGTATCCCAGGAAAATCTCTGCAGAAGTCTGGAAGACTCGGCTCTTTCAGAAGAGAAACCTCCTTCAATGCAAAGACAGAAAGCAAAACTGGGGAAAGGAAGGTGAAGGTTTTGGCTCTGCTGCCCACAGCCACAAATCAAAATTTGTTTCTTCAGATGCCTGTGAGAAAGGGGGAAATGATGGTCAAGTGTAGCTGTGCGTAGACCAGCAAATGCTGTGCTGCTTTGCTCCTTGTGACCTTGTTGAAACACAAACAATAGCACCTGAGACACAAGATTCCAGTAGGAGATGGCAAAAATCAACTGTGGAGTGTGAGATACTAAGCCATTGTCTTACGACAGCCGTACTTTGGAGCCTCCTGTCTCAGTGAGAGTTGCCAGGAAAAGCCTTTACCATGGAGGGGACACACAAAGAGCCAAAGTTAAAGATGATTCTAAAAAGCACTCAGTCCAAAACGGGGGTTCTCAAGGCATGGACACATAGGACCACCCACCTGAAGGGTTCAGGCGTATGATGTAAGGCCTACTTAGAAATTTGTTGCTTTGCTTACCTGTAGATTTCCGGAGTAGTTTAAGTACAATCAAACAGCTATCTGATGTAAAGACAGGTGAGGAAGGAGTGACACATCACATGTACTCCTCAATGAGTGGTGACCAGTGAAACTACAAAGAACATGCAATGCAGTCTGATGAGAATGCAAAAGATAAAAACTACCCTTAAAAGAGAATAAAGAATCTTCTCAGTAGTAAAATACTGTTCAGGAGCTTAGTGAGCAACTGGCTTTATCTGAACAGAAGTTAAGCCCTGGAGCTACTGACACCAAGGGCAGCAACTAGCAATGCTGCAATGACAAGGTGACCAGTGCTACCTACTACTTCCATGACACTACTGTGCCTCTTCCTTCTCTTGATTTCTTGAGATCATGCACTTTATTAGTTTCTTCAACACAGGACAGGAAAACACAGGGTCCTTTGTGATGCCTTTTTTTTTTTAAACGCATCCCTTCCTTATCCATATCAAAGTAATTAAGGAAGCTGGGAGACTTGTATAGGATACCAAGGCCAATTCTGCACCAGAAGGCTGTTGAGAAGAATTGCTATCAGGTATAGGGCTTCAGCTTGGAGGAAGCTTAACAGAAAAATTCAGATGATCAGTCATAAAGAAAAATGAGCGGCAACAGAGATACAAATGTCCAATTCTTGTTAGGGACTACTTGGAATGATGATCTCATTAAAACATGCTCCCCAACTTATTTTAAATTTCTTATGTAATTATATTCTGTTTTCAAGTTCTTGCCACTGCATAGAGGTCCCTTTTGTATAAGTTCATATTCAGGTCGAGTTCAGAGAGGCTTCATAGCCATCAGAGACAAGACATTGTCCTTCTGCCAATGTGGTTTTGCCCCAAGCTGCAAGAAGGCTGAAGTAGCCATTGTAAGGGGTATTTGCATTTTTATTACTTGCAGAAATGAAGTTTTCAGCCAAGCGAGGATATCATTTTAGTTTTCTATGCACAAAGAGGGAATTGGTTTGCTGTAAAGAATGATAAGCTAATGCTACTAATTGCTTCTGCACTTTTTATTTGAAGGACTAAATACCACTTTACAAACAGCGCCCAAACACAAGCTGAAAGCTTTGGACAAGCTAAAAAATCAGGGGTTAATAAGGACATACCCTTGGTGCGTTTAAAATCATACAGGCATACAAGAGTTAATTCATGAGCTAAGACTCGTAATCCAAAACACTATTCCACCTTCTGTATATGACCGCAAGCTTATATAGTAGCACAGAATCACCAGATACACTGCTAATTCACAAGACTCTTGCTCAGAAACTGGAATAAACAAGAAAAACGATTCCTAAAATTCCACGTGTGGCTGCCTATCCTCTGTGTACATCTTTAGAACACGCTTTTATGCAGTCTGGATCCCTTGCCACACTATACCATTTACAGATGATTATGCCCTTTCCTAAACTGCTGCAGCTGCACTGAACCTCCAGTACAAATGTTAGCATCCATGGACAAAAAAATAGATCATGAAGTAAGCCCATAGTAGAGCTGAAGGAAGAACCAAAACCACTTCAGTCCCCATCAGAGATAAGGCTAGAACATCCACTCTGACCATCTGGGCTGACCTGTTTTGTCATAGAAGTCCCTGAGATCTCCTGAACTATTGCTGAGTTCAGCTAGAACATATCTTTTAAGACAGACATCTCTTGAGGTTAAAACTACCAGAGATGGAAAACCCATTGTACTTTTCATTAAACTGATCCAATGGTTAACTGCTCATTATTTAGGGAAAATTGTAGCAATTGGTTCTAGTCTGATTTTTTCAGCTTCAACATCCGGCAACGGGATCCTGTTATGTCTCTGTCAGCTAGATGGAAAAGCCAGGTATAAAGTTTCTATTTCATTGCAGATACTTTTCGACCACAGTCAATACACCTTTCTGGTTGACAAACCAAACAAAAAAACTTCCTTGTATCACACCATATGAATCAAAGATTTTTCTGGCTCTTCTCTCAACCCTTTCTGTCTACCCACAGTCTTCTTGAATCCTAAGCTGGACAAAGCAAATTCCAGCAAAAATTGTTTCAGTGCCAAACACAGAACTCGTATGGTCTTTGTAGTCCCCAGAAATTTCTTTGTATAGCCAAGAATTACATGAGAGGTTTTGACCAAAACATCGTATTTAGGAGTTCATTCATTGTTACCTTCCTCAACAAATCTCTCTGCACCTCTTCATTCCTCCTGCAAATCCCCAAATAAAAACTTGTTAACAGAAGAAAAATTCCAAACGGCATTTTCAGTTCTTCTTAGGTCCAGCAAAACACAAATTTCTGAACATGAAAAAGGCAACAGCAGCATTAATTTGCCATAACGTGACTGACGATTAGACTATGGGAATTATCTGCAGACATGGTTTTATTCCCTTATTTCTTGCCGATTACACCTAGCTGTTTGGTGCTGCTGACGTACTGGAGGGAAGGGATGACATCCAGAGGGACCTGGACAGGCTTGAGAGGTGGGCCCATGTGAACCTCATGAAGCTCAACAAGGCCAAGTGCAGGGTCCTGCACCTGGGTCGGGGCAATCCCAAGCACAAATACAGGCTGGGCAGCAAATGGATTGAGAGCAGCCCTGAGGAGAAGGACTTGGGGTGTTGGTTGATGAGAAGCTCAGCATGAGCCAGCAATGTGCAATCACAGCCCAGAAAGCTAAATGTATCCCGGGCTTCATCAAAAGAAGCACGGCCAACAGGCTGAGGTGCTTCTCCCCCTCTACTCTGCTCTTGTGAGATCCCACATGGAATATTGCGTCCAGCTCTGGAGCCTCCAACATAAGAAGGACATGGACCTGTTGGAGCAAGTCCAGAAGAGGGCCACAAAGATTATCAGAGGGCTGGAGCAGCTCTCCTATGAAGACAGGCTGAGAGAGTTGGGGTTGTTCAGGCTGCAGAAGCGAAGGCTCTGGGAAGACCTTATAGCAACCTTCCAGTATCTGACAGGCGCCTACAAGAAAGTTGGAGGGGGATTTCTTACAAGGTCATGTAGTGATAGAATGAGGAGTAATGGTTTTAAACTTAAAGAGGGTAGATTTAGATTAGATATTAGGAAGAAATTTTTTACATTGTGGGTGGTGAGACACTGGAACAGGTTGCCCAGAGAAGCTGTAGACGCCCCCTCCCTGGAAGTGTTCAAGGCCAGGTTAGATGGGGCATGAGCAACCTGCTCTAGTAGAAGGTGTCCCTCCCCATGGCAGAGGGGTTGGAACTACATGATCCTTAAGGCCCCTTCCAACAGCTGTACCAATAGACTTGTTCAGAAATGATCTGGAGCAACTTTTTAGAGCTCTGACTCTTGACACTAGTGAAGCTGGGAGAGACAAAGAAGAATGAGTGCACAGAAAGAGTAAGACATACTTTCTTGTCGAGCCCCACTAGTTTTAAGGCTGCCTTGCGTAAGTTGGGCCAGTTAGAGAGCTAAAAGATTGCCTATCATGGGGATTGTCTTCATAGGGGAAAAACATGGTCTGCAAACTTGCTGATGATTAGATTATAGTGTAGTCTTGAATCATAGCAAATATACATATGTGTGAAAAGTCTATGCAAGGCAAAGAAAGGGTAATAGAAGTAGTAATGAATCTATGGTATAAGACATATTTAAAAAGACTGGTTAAAGTTTCAAAATTAGAGTAAATCTATAGCAGGAGGATGTTCTAGCACTACTCTGAGATGCCAAAGTAAAGTTGTGTAAGCATGTAACATAACAACGCTTTAGAGATTATCAGAGCCATGATATACAAGGAAACCCAGGAAAAAAAATTGGAGGCTTAATCTCCCCTGAAACAAAAGGCTGTGTTTGCTAGGTAATTTTATTTTGAGAACACCTTGCTTAACTGGCCTTCAGTGGTTCCAAATCTGGGTGTCTTCTCCATTCTTGAGCTCTGATATTTGCAGGGCAGACCAAATGTATAGGTAAAAAGGACAGTCTGCTTCTACTGTTCACAGATTTACTGCTTAATAGTTAGCCACAAAACACTTGTCTGCTTGCACCCAACTTATTAAGCAAAGTCATCTGGAGTGCATCAATGACTTATCTTTGCTGCTTACTACATGCCCAATCTTTTTGGGTCATCTATGAGTATCATTAATAATTTTGTACAATCTTTGATGTAATTTAAAACAAGTACTAGATAACACATGGAGAAAAGCAATTCCTAAAGTAACTCTAATATGAATATACTTGCTCAGTTAGAACCCTCCATTTACTATTTTGTTTTTGGCAGTCAGTTAACCAATATTCTACTAATTAACAGGTCATGTTGATTACATTAGCATAACACATTGTCCTGGTTTGAGCAACACAGGACTGATTTCTCGTCTAATACTTGGGAAGACTGCACTTTTAAAGGACTCTAATGTCTGAATTTGTGAAAATATTTACTTCATAGCCAGCTATGGTATGTGGGTTTCAAGGTCTCAGTGTTTTCGAGCTCACCAGGTACAGGGATGAGGAGGAGGAAGACCTGGGCACTTGACCCAAGCTGGCCAACAGGATTACTTCATACCATGAACGTCACATTCAAAATAAATTAGAAAGTTTGCTGCAAAGTTCTCTCCCTCCCTTGATGGCTGCCATCATGAGAACTTCTTGCCCCAGCGCTGGACCCCTGAGCCCGTCCCTTGCTCATGAACTGTAGGGCTCGCAGTGTCCCACATTTACTGTCCACTGCTGGGAGTGCACAGCTTCCTACTGATATAATTGGCTGAGTATTATCTTTGCATATTGTTTATTGGTATCAGGATCAATATTGGTTCTTTAGTGCTACTAATGTTAATTATCTAGTCTTATTCTATTAAATCTGTTTATATTTCAACCGCTGGGTTTCCTTGTTTTTTCCCCGATTCCCCTTCCCGGGTGGGGAGGGGTCATCGGGTGATAGAATGATTGTCTAAACAACAATAAATTGTTATGGGTTTCTCAAACCATAACACATAAAAAGTGTCATGCAGTGGTAAGTCAAAATGTTTGTAAGAAGTCTAAGTATTCCATAAACACTATTGTTATGTAAACACTACATTTTTTATCAAGTGTCTTGTTCAACAAAACTGTAGTCAGATCTGTTTTTCATATACCCATATTGACCAACATTAGTTCTACTGCTTTCCTTTAATAGCTTACCTATCAGTTAGACATCTTTTGCCTACATGGATACTAGCCAATAATCATCTGAAATGTCCTCTTTACCCTTTTTACTGGCAGTACTTTAAACTTTGCCAAATCCTCTTGATTGTCTTTCCCAGTTTCAAATTTATTGAAAACAAACAGTAGCAATACAGACAGCTGGTTGGTCGGTTTGAATATAAACACTGAATTAAAGTTATCTGAATGTGTTACTTTAAACTTAGCTTTGATGGCTAAGATGCTCCCAAGTTACTGATGGAATAGGATGTGTTTTCTCACCCTGTGAAGTGACGAAGTTTGGGATTTACCTGTATGCTTCAAACACAGAAAAAAATATGTAATTATTCAGTCTTTTGTGTTTTACTAGCAACATTTCCATCATTTCTATAGATCTGTATGATTCTTAGGACAAACATAACGCTCCCTAAACGTACCACTTCTAGCCGTGAGGGCAGCAAGGGACATGAATGATGCTGTGTTCTTTGCAGGCGTAATTGCCATTTACAGCACTGACTCACGGGAAGTAGTAACTCTACATAAAATATTCCACATGGCTGATGTGTTATCCCAAGATGGTGTGTTGAGGCAATAAAGAGCAGTCACTGTTCTCAGCATCTGTTGAAAGGGCAGAGTCAGCTTAAAATCTAGCCAACTTTCAAAAGTTAGTTAAAAGCAGTTCTATATTTTCCTACACATCTCCTAAACAACTTGTGAAGCTTACTTACAGAAACATGTCTTTCCTGCTATGTGACAGATGCACACGAAAGAAGGAACTGACTTAAACAAAAACAGTGAAGTTAGCCACAGATAAAAGTGCAGGCAGAGTAACCAGAGAATTGTTTTTGTTCAGCATTACTTGCAACAGCTGGTATGACTCAATGAGAGAGGTGTAGTTACGTTGACTCTGCTCCTTTCAGGAAGAAGTGACCTGTAGAAAGACATGAAGCAACAAGCTATTATTCAATCCACCTTCATTCTGTCAGACCGCAACTTCCCATATAAAGGATTTCTGCAAGAACATCACAACACGCAACAACAAAAAATACTTATTAGACTAACTTTATCAACAGTTTATACCTGGGACAGCAGAGGACTAACTCAGATCTAGAATTTCTTTCTATATTCCCTTCCTTATTCCCATTCACCCCACACCTTTTTTCTTTATGTGAAGACAGTAGAACCTTCATCTTCTCTAGGAATTGTTATTCTTAACTTTTTTCCCAACTAAACTTGGAAAGAAGATTTTAACTATCTTTGCACTACAGTTGAGCAAAAAAGGCTAGCGGTATTTGTATTTTTTAAGTATACTTCACACAAAATTATGGTTTGTATGGGGCTAGTCAGAATCATCGCTCGCTATTAGTATTTATATCATTGTGCTTTCACTCATCACGGTAAGATCTATACAAATGATACCACAAAAACTCTTGCTGAGATCAGCGTAAGCCAAAGTAGTAAATGTTGCATAATGCTCACTCTGCAGATGCTGAAGTGTATTCTCATCTGGACTGTAGTCTGAAACATGATTTTTCAGTTCTCAAGCTACCTTCAGACAGTTGTCTTCTGAATGCTAATTTCAGTATCGTGTCAGCAGATCCATACAGAGCATGTCATGAATGTTGCTATGGTTATACTCTCCATTTAGTAAACAGTATGAAATAAACCCATATTCAATGGCAATAATGCAACTAAAGACTAATCCCTAGGTACTCTTCAAGTGACTTTTCTTCATTTACACTTCTTAAAATCTGAGTAAGCAGACATTGCAGTTTTCATTTCCAAGTTGCCAGTATAGGGGACACCATCCCTTTTGAGAAGCGCTCAAACTTAGCAAGCGATTTTTCACTCCTAGGACCATCACTGCAGACACTGCAAGAGATTCTGAGCAAAGGGAAAAAGTTGCCTTCTTCCCCTTAGCAGATGTGGTGACTGCGACTCATGAGTACCAGATGGAGGTTGTCACCACAGCATCAATTATTGGGAGAGGAAACTGCAACTTTTGCAAGGCCGAGAGCTATTTTAGGAGGATTTTCCTGATGCTAGAATTGGTCCAGGGTGGATCCAATTTCCCTGGCAGTAAATGCCATTTAGAGGGTGGAGTTGGCAAGGGACTGGGTTTATACATTCATCCTTCAAATCTTACTTGCATTAGTTCTGCCCTTCTCTTCCTCAGTTCTTCCACTCCTAACTCGTATCTTAGTGACTTCTCATTTTCTTTTCAAAGAAAAGATCTCTAGCTTTCCTAGTGAGTTTCATAAGCAGCCATTCAACTGCAGCCAGTAAATTTTTGTTTTAAAAAAACAAAAATCAAAGCCTTTATGCTTGCAGAGATAAATGGGAAGGTGAGAGCAGGGTGCAAACCAACTCAGTACCAGTTGTCCAAGTGTGCACATGGAGAGCTTTGGTGCCTGCGCTGCTGCCCAGGCTTTGCTGCTGCTGCTGTTCAGAACCACTGAAACCACAGAACAACAAGGTGATTTTTGTGCTGTCTGTAACAAAGTCCTGAGAAGCACATACTAAAACTACTAACAGGGAAGCAGTTCTGAGTTAGGGTGCTGGAGAGATTCTTCCATCTGCTCAGATTGGGGGAGCAGTAAGACAGTGTCGGACCTTCACTACAACTGCATGAACCCTGGGGCTCCATGGAAACCTGTCCCTGCCCAGAGGCTCCATTTTTTGGAACCACTAAAAAAACGTATGAACACACCAGAACAGGTTTCTACCCGTCCTGCTCATGGATCACAACATCCGCAGAATGAGTGATGGTGACATCTGCCTAAGCTCACAGTCACAGTATCTGACACAGTATCTCCTGCAGCGTTTGAACCACACCACACACGGTGCCTGTGTCTATTCCCTCAGAAGGACCTCAATACAGCCCAGCAGAGGACAGTGTCTAGCAGTAAGACAGCTGTCCCATGAGTTCTGCCTAACTGACTGAAGCAAAGAAGCATGCATACGTATTAAGTATCAAGGGGTCCCTTCCTTTTCAGCAGTAGAACTGCCGAACTCTTGCAACTCCTAATACCCCCCTGGAAGAGGCTCAAAGCACTAACTTTCCGGAAATATAAGAGTACATTGTGCCGCTGTTATTGCAAGTGGCCAAGTGCAGCAGAGGCGTATCTCTCAGCTCATCGTAATCCCTGGAGCACTAAAGAGGAAAAAGAAGAATGCTCTCCCTTTCTATTCAGAGCAACTTCAAAAGTTAGATGTTGTTATTCAGAGCAACTTCAAATGTTAGATGTTGTTTAGTGACAGATCAGTAGAGGGAAAAAAAACCCGCTGCTCTGAGTAAGGGATTCCAGTGAAACCTTTGAAGCTACTGAAGTAGAAGGAAGTTCTGATTTCTCTGACAAAATTGCACTGCAGAGTTCTAACCACAGCTCATCTCTATCTTCTGAATTTGATTACGAGGCTTAGCTTGAAATATTAGTGTCAGCACAGTTTCCAAGGCTACAGGATAGAAAGAATAGGAATAAGGAAGGTAAGCAGATGGAAAGTTTACGGGGCATTAGTCGGGCCAGAGCGGTACAGTCTACAATAACCTGGCAGCACCAAAGTGTGGTCAAAGGAAGATGGGAAAGAGAAAGAAGGTATAGAAACAGGCAAGTAGACAATGACAATACTTACAGTTGGGGTACAAAATAAAGGTGAAAGTGTATCATAATCATCCAAGATCTATGTTGGTAAGCTGTGTTTAACTTTGAAAGTTGACTGCTCCAAACGGATGCAGTATTCCACAGCTCAGTGATTGGTGTTGCAGGAAAAACTTGGTAGAACAAGTACACAACAGTCTAAACAGCACTTGGGCTACAGAATTTGAAATACTTTCTAAAGCCCTGGGCCACATGCCCAAGTTTTACTTAGTTAAACTGAACCTGCAAAAGTACTTAAATGGCACTTTGCTTAAGGATGGAGTTGACACCAAATACTGCTATACAGATACAAATAGAAGATGAAATCTGGGTGGGGGGAAAAAAAACTTGAAAAAAACTTCCCCAAAATGTTATATCTTCACATTGGGTCTTTAGTAGTTATTCCTCAGTGCATAGTTCTTTTTGACCAAATGAAGCTTAACTAGATGGCACAGCATCAGCACATGCCATACAGAGAAACTCTCAGTCTCTAATTTCATAGGTCGCCCCAGTTACACAGATCCCTCATATTTAGAGCAGTACCTTGTAAGTTTGTCTCTGATACAACCCAAGAAAAAGAGTTGTCTGTAAATCCTGACTGGGTGTTTCAGTGCCAGCAAAGCTACAGGCTGGTTTGCAATATTGTTCAAACACTTGTCAACTAAGAATTTAAGGACCAGTAGGAATCAAATTTTAAACAGACTGTTAAGAAAAAAATCTTGAAGCCCAGCTCAGTTTCCGCAGCTCGCTAAATGCAATGACTGGTGTTAGGGGAAGCAGACATTCTACCCG
Source organism: Himantopus leucocephalus (assembly GCA_003993805.1). Classification (NCBI taxonomy): domain Eukaryota; kingdom Metazoa; phylum Chordata; class Aves; order Charadriiformes; family Recurvirostridae; genus Himantopus; species Himantopus leucocephalus. Next base: position 19,937,799 of record RSEF01000031.1, on the reverse strand, counting down.
AACTTTTTGAAAGAATGACAGTTGTTTAAACAGGAACCATTTAAGTGTTGCTTAGCTATCTCTGTCTCTTCTCTGCCTCCATACTTTCTGCATGTCCCTAGTTATAATTTATAAAGGCAGAGGAGTTCACAGAAGACTGGCAAGTATCCGAAGCAACCACTGGCCAGTTAGCTATACTTTCCTCTTCCTTGCATTGCTGTCTTGGCTGTGCTGGTAGAGACAAGGAGGCACCAGCACAGCAAGGGTCCTACTGATAACACGCACCACCTCTCTATAGAGCACAGGCAGGAGCTTCAGTTTTAGGCACATTTAAGCTGTTCCCTTGTAAGTACAGCTCTCTTGCCATCACGAATTAATCTGGACTTGAATGAAGCTTCTTGAAATGGGAGAACAAGGGTTTTGGGGAGGTTTTTTGTGTTTTTTTTTTTTTTTTTTTTTNTTTAAAGCCATTCTACCAGCACTTAGCATCCTAGAAAATACACTTCCGAGAATTTCAGTATATGTTGTGTTGTTTCTCTTTCTTTGCCACAGGTGAGAATCCGGCTAAGCAATGCCTTTTGTTCCTGACATTAGCGGACTGAGGTTTGTATGCCCTTCTTCATGCAGAGCTTCTGCCCAAGAATTATCATGCTGCCTGCCACAGCAAAGTAGTTATTTGGTCTAATGCAAGGAAGTCTAAAGTAAAGTGCAGTTTAAAGGGAGGAAGCCTGAGAAGATGAGAAGGAGGTTTGTCAGTATAGGATGCTTATCCACAAGAAGGCAGTCCAATAATGTTTCCTTTTAGACCACCAGTCCATTTCATTTTCCGTACACTACATGTGCTGAGGCGTTCCTATACGTGCTGGTAGACCGATGAGCAGCATTTTGCACCCGATTAGCTTCTGAACTGGCTTATTGCATTTTTGGTGGAGGACGTCTGACCAGAAGAGGATAAAGATTTGAGGAATATTTTTTTTTTCCTTTTTAACCACTTTAGCACAATTAAGTGTGTGTACTGGCAGTAACGACAGAAAATACCTATACTGAAGTTATTTTAAAACCTGGAGTTTTCACCAAATTTGCTTTTATTTCAATATTAGAGAAATAAAATCCTTTAAAAATAACGTTTACAAAATCTTGTGAGAGGAATAACAGTGTTTTTACTTTGAGTGTTCATGAATTCTGCAGCTCAGATCAACAGAAGGTCACAACAAACCCAGAGGGATGTCAAATCTAGATTCCTCTCAGAGACAGGATTTTCTGCTTTTGACTTTTTGTAAATGGTAAGTGGGTAAGTTAAAACTCTGGAGAAAGGTGAGTCAATCTTACTCCTCTATTCCAAGATTTTGAAATTCTCAACCCTCTAAATCAGTTCGACACGTTTAATTTTAAGAAGTCACTTGCACATTATCATTTTGCTTGCAACAGTGATGCTTTTATCCCCAGTAACTTAGTAGTGAGCTAAACTGTCCCAACAGATATCCCAACACAAGGCTCCTTATAAGGAAAAAATAATTCATTCCCAGGGTCTAGTCTCAATAAATGTAAACTGAATGTGCTCATTCCTTGAGGAAATACAGAGCAGCATTAATTCACACAGCTCTGGGACTCTGGCACACACAATGCCCTCCCCTTCAGCCCAACTCAGAATGACTTCATACGTCAAGTATCAAGCCACAAAAAGGCAGAGGACACAGAAATGAATGTCAAGACGATTTAGCTCAAATTAAGATGTTTGTCTCCTTTCATTATTTTAGAACACTGGTAAAGCATGCTTAGTATTTTAAGTACATTTTCCTAATAGCTTTTAGATTCTAGTCTCTGACTCCAGTTTTGGAATCATCGTGGAATTTAACTAGAACAAAAAGCTGGACTCTGAAAGGGCTCATTCAGTGCTGCTGGTTTATTTTCACTTTAATAAAGAGACTCTAAAGAGCTGGCAATATTTATCCTCAAGTATTTGATTTAAAAGGCAAATGTTCTTTTTTTAACTCCTTAAATTAAAAATAGTTTCTGAACATAATGAAGGAAACTATTTTAAGAAAACATTGTAAAACCGAAGATACTGACCAACCACACTATTTTCTTCATTGACCAATCTTAAGATGATAACTTAATTGACACTCATCACTACTATCCGTTTTTCCTGTATTTGAATTTCCAGAGTCACTACACAGGAAAGTGCAATGATATCCACTACCTTTACCTACAGCAGTGTTTTTCAGGCTTTCATGTGCTAAATGTTAGAATACTTTCGGTATCTATAAGACCTATAGCTTTCTTGTAAGAACTGAAGTGCCTAGTTATCTAAAAAAGGCTTAAAGAAACAGGATAAAAAAAGACTTGGTTTAGAGTTGTAAATTCAGCTGTTTCAGTAGGCTCACCAGTCTTTCTTGTATTTGATTGTTTTAGTGCTGTCACCACAAATAATTTTTCATGTGGTTTTTCTTTCTTCTTAAAGCTCCAACTCTGAGAACTTTCTAGTTTCCCTTCCCAAGTTTCCTCCTCTCCATCCCTGACCCCCTACCCTCCCAGCGCTTAGAAATATTTTATGCAGCGCATGAATCCAGATTCATGTTCAGCTTCAATGCAGGAATGCTGAGTCTCATCTTTCCAGAATCTAAAAGTTTTAACCGCCAGCGTGACTCATGTTGGCCAGCATTAGGTTATCTGCCATCCATTTCACTACATTTAGACCATTGTTTGCTTCATACAAAGACAACTGTGCAGCTGTATGCGATCCTTCTTTTAAATTAGCACAACTGGCAGAACGCTCAAGTGTATGTAAGTATGTTTTACTGAAATGAGCAAAAATGACTGCAAGTGGCCTAATGCTTTGAAACATTATTAAGAAGGAGTTTCACGGAATGGTGGCAGAGGATATTTTTCCAAGCAGCTCATAGAATAACTATTGATTACGTGCAGGAACTTAAGCAAGTTAAGGACGCTGTTTTGCAGCCATTCCTTCCTCTCTGCCTAACTCTGGAATACAGACCTCCCAAAACTGCCAGGCAGGAAAAGAGGAAATGAATGCTCACCTCAGCAGGTCTTTCCACAAGAAGAACATCAACTGAAAGAAAAACTAACTACAAATTAAAATCCAATTCGGGTACGGCTTTAACATGTTTTAATTTCTTCCCTGGCATTAACACATCTTCCCACTTGTTATCAGAAAGTTAAAGGAACTCAAGGGGCAATACTGGCAGGACAAAGGAACTTCAGCCTTGGATGACAATTTGCAAGCCATTGTGGTGCTACACCAGTGCAGAAGGAGCCCAAGAAGCACACCTGGTGCTCATGGTGGAATGTCAAGAGCAAGGATGCCATTACCACTTCAGGGGCTCCCTAGCTCAGAAATAAAAAAGCTTCACCAGCATCCTGTGTGGCTATTAATACTCATAGACTTAATGGGAAGTAGCTATTCCTGCTGAGTGGTAGATGGATGAAAGAGGTGGATCTATGGGCTTTTCCGCCTGCTCTTCTCCGGGATTTCTTAAGCGAATCTAATAATTTCTGCCCAGATCTAAAAAGACAGAAGAAGAATGACTAAGTTGAGCTAGCTGACACATAGGCTACTTCTGCTTGCCATGGATGCTTTCTTGTTCACTGGCATTCCTCTCCCTCTTCTTGTTTCTCAACTTTTACTGTAAAGTTTCTTTACTATGACTGGAAGAATTCTTCCAGGGGGATCAGTGTGTTATTTTTATTGCAGCAGGTGGCTAAGACCTGGTAAAGAACAGCCATTACCCAATTTAGAGGAGCATTTTTACTGACTTCCTAGACACTTGTTTAAAACAGAAATAGCGCTAGCACAACACAGAAGAAAGGTTGCTATAAGATGCGAACAATTATTAGCAAAGAGTAAGTGATGGGCAAAAATTAAATACAATTTTCCTCTGCTCTCATACACATGCAATCATGAAGTCTTTCTTTTTTAGCTTGTACATATTTCATTTCCCTGCTCTCAGAAATACTGAAATCAATACCATATTAATAGTAAATGAAAGTATGACATCCTCATCTCTGGCCTGCAGCATTCAGGCTCCCTAACACCTCCAAAATTTAATTGGAGATAAGTTTATAAACCCAGCATACCACTAGTAAAATATATGCCTAAAACGAGGAAGAAGCCAGTTTATGTCCCAGCGAGGTACCTGTGGACTTATGAAACCAGCACCTCAAGAGTAACTGTTCTGTGCTGTCTATACTCAGAAGCACAAGCACCAGTTTATACTCATTTCTTACCCAGAAAGTAGCTCTCAAAGAAAAACAACTTGCAAGGACATAGTTTAGCCACTGCCTGTAGTCCACAGTTTCAACTCCTTGGTTAAAAACCACCAGTCACGAGCAACTGACAGCAGAAAAAAGGCAAAAAAAAAAGTTCTATACCTACTCGTAAAAAAGTTCTCTGCGACATTTCAAATCAGCACTACTGCCTAAGAACTTACCAGCATATAAAAAAAGCCAATACTTGCATATTCTAAACCATCCTCAGGTTTCCGCTGGTCTTTAAAAAACAAAGCCAGCCAGTCCGATGCAGCTCATTTAATTTCCCACACATTTTTAACGTAAAAGGCAGTTTCTGAAAAGCTCTCCAATCCCCCGTTCGGAAAACAAGCTATTGTTCCAGCCTGGGGTTTTGGTGGGAGTAGAAAGATGTCAAGCTTCAGACCTTCGTCGTAGCCCCGAGACCTTCCGCGGCGTTCCCGGAGGAAGCCGGGCACCTCCCCGATGACGTCTTGCGTTGCATCATGGAAAATGTAGTCCAGCTGGGTAAACCCGCCCACCCGCGCGGAGCCACCAGGGCTCCCAAATCACGGCTGCGGCATTCCTCCCGCTGCCAGCAAGTGCCGTCCGCCCTAAAATCCCGGACCGGCGAACAAGGATCGCTTTCAAACTGCCACTCGCCAAAAATGCCATTTCCGAGGTAAAGTTCCAAAACGTTTAATTAATAATAATAACAATAAAAAAAAAACAACCCGTCGATTGTTCTAAAAGGAGACGCCAAGGTCTCTCTCCATAGGAAAGGCGGTGCCGGCTGCGCTGGCCACCCCCGATCCCTATTGCGTAGTATTTTCATAATGCGGTTAATTAGCGGCGCGGCTGCAGTTAGGGCCAGGACACCCCGCCGCAAGCAGAGGTACCACCGGGTCTTCACCCCCTGCTGCCCTCGGCCTGCCACCGCCGTTCATTTGATCATTTCACTACTTTAATTCATCTTTTTTCCAGGAAGGCCGTTTAATTTGAGGAGCGGGTACGATCCCGAATGGCACGTTTTGGGGTTTTTTTTTTTGTTTAAACGGAGACAAAACAAAACAAAGAGCCATCCTTCCTCCCTCACGGCTTGCTAAACATTAACCGGGACAGATGGCCACCACCGGGGCCCCGCCACGGAGCCCACCCCCCCCCCCCNCACTCGCCCCCCGGGCGAGCGCGACGCCTCCGTTCCGCTGCGATTCACTCACCGCCGCTCCTGTGGCCACCGACCCCTTCACCTTGGGCTACCGGAGCCCTTCCGCAGCCGGACCATCTGCGAGCCCAACCGGGACACGCCACCGGGGATAGAGGTGTGGGGGGTGGGGAGGGGATAGAGGTAATACGGCTACCGTATTACCTCTAATAGAGGGGAAATATTTTTTTTTCCCCCCGGGGGGTGACGCGCCTCTCTGAGGTTACCTCACGGGCTTCGTTGCGGGCACGCGTGGGGACACCCACTACCGGCTCCTGCCTCAGAGGCGGGCTGAAACGGGC
>RSEF01000031.1:19897791-19930231 GCA_003993805.1 Himantopus leucocephalus | reverse complement strand
GGGGGGGGGGGGGCGGGATGCGCCGCCGTCCAAAATAAAGACATAAAAGCGGTGCGGGACCCCGGCGGCGGGTGTGCGGAGAGGGGGGGGGATATCCACGAACAAAGGCATTTCTAGGGCAGCGTCGGCGGCGAGCCGGAGGGAGGGGGCGCGATCCGCTCCGCCTGGGGGGGGTGTGTGTGTGCTGGGGGGGGGCTTTGCTTCGTGACAAGGCAGGGGGGGAGCGCTGCTCTTCCTCCTCCTGGAACAATACCACCCCCCCTCCCCTCTTCATCCTCCCCCCCCCAGCCCCCGCCGCCTGCCGCTGCTCTTCACCCGCTGCGGGCGCCCCTGGTTAACTCCTCCCTGCCTGTGTTTAAAGGGCTTCAGAGGTGGGTACCCCCCACCCCGCCGGTGGGTGATGCTCTTTGTGCGACCCGGCCACTTTGTTCTCATTTTCATGTTTATTTGCGTCTTTTTTTATTTTTTTCCCCCCCAGTTTTCTGTCGCTTCCCCTCCTCGTCCTCCCCCAAAAAGGGGAAGCCAGACAAAAGAGGCTGCTGCTCGCCTTTTGTTAGCGGCGGCGGCTCGGGACGGGGTGAGGGGGAGGCCGGGATTCCCCCCCCCCCCCCCCCCCCCNCCCCCCCCCCTTCCCCCAAAAACCTCGGTCCTGCCCGCTGCGGGTTTGACTTGGCGGGCAGCTTGCAGACGTGCCATCAATTTTTTTTCCCCGAAGGGAAGCCGTGTCCCTGCTCCTGGGCTCAATGCCCTTCCCTTCTGCCTAGGGGGAGTTCAATCTTGGGTTTTTTTTGATCTAATTAACTTTCTTATAAGTTTCATCTTTTGGCTTTCTCTTTCCAAAGGTCTGAGGTGCATCTGTGGTTCCTTAGGAGTGGCAAAACCAGAAGTAGGGCTTTTCTAGTTTGGTTGGCAGTGCTGAGATTATTTTTTTTCTTTCCCTTTTGCTTGCACTTGATTCTGTTTGCAAGCGATGAGGAATGACAGGAGTGCACATAGGGAGGGTTTCTTGGCTGATTACATTTAAGCCAGGAATCCACTGTGAAAATAAAGCCAAGGGGTGATAAATAAAAGATGCAATCTTCTCTAGGAGACAGACACCCAGCGTGGGCTTTGCTTCACTTGCTTTCAGCAGTGGAATAGGCCTCAGTAAGTAGTTGTGAGACAAAAAAAGTAACTTTTTGTATGGCTTCAAAAGAGGGGGGGGGCATTGAGTAATGTTGGCAAGGGTCAATGTGAAGAAAGAAAATATGCATAAATACAACTGAAGTGTTGACTGCTGCTTCTGGAGCCCTTAAATGCATTCCAAACAAATACTACACCTACTGCTTGAAAATACATTTTCTCTGTTGTTTTGTGGGTTTTTTTTGTTTTTCCAACCTTATGCGAGCCTCCTTTGGAAGGCTGTGCAAAAATTGTAGTGGAAACTGGTGATATGAAACATGTCAGTTGTTCTGAGAGGCCTTTGGCTTGCCTGGTTGAGGGAGTTTTGGAGCACTTGGGTAGGCTGGGTCCTGCTGTAGGAAAGTTCTTGTGTAATTTGGGTAGGTAGCTGTGTCATTAGGGCTGTCTCTTGCCGGCAGGATATTCATTGTAAAGCAGAAAGGTGCAACTGTGAAAGCCAATTCAACTGGAGTGAGTTATATTGGGCAGAGAATGGAATTGGTTCCATGTAATATGGCTCAATGTGTAGCATTGAGGAAAACTTAACATTGCGTTTATGTAAGTGCATGTTTAGTGACCATATAAATGTGAACTTATGTTCTTTCCAGTATGAGTAATGGAAACTGTGTAAATGTTTAGTATTGTACTATGGAAAAGTGCAGTTATTGGACAAAGTACATTTTATTACATATCAATTGTAACAGCCTCACTTGTAACACTAAGTATTACTATAAACAGGGAATGCAGGATTTGATTTGAGGGAGACGCATAAATTTCAGTTCAGTGGTAGTTAAATGGAACCACTTGCTTCTGAATTTTACACTTTTTTCCTTCACTCTACCCCTGAATAAACATTCAGGCAATTTTATCATGGCGACTCATTTCAAGCGGGAGAATTTCAAAAACCTTGTGTCTACACTCTGCTAAAAAATCTTCATGTCATCTTGCTTTGTGCCCCCCACAACTTCATCTCATGAGTGTGGTGAAAAGAAAATCCTAAATAAACGGAAGGTGACACATTAGTGATACACACAAATAATGTTCTTAATGAAACAGTAAAGTTGTCTGCCAACCTATTTTGAAGTAGAATGATATTGTCCTAGCGTACTAATTAGCATTACTTTGAAAGATTTTTCTCCAAAGAAATAGGCTTCAGAATTCCATTTGCTTCTAATTTATTGATGTTTTTATAGCTTTTTGATAAGTTTCAATTAGACACAAATAATTTTTTTTAGTTTATTTAAAAAAATACAGAATGCAGGCTCCTAAAGCAGACCTTTTCAACTGCATAAAACAGCTTTTCTACCATACGTGTTTTTCACTTACTTCAAACCAAGTATTTTTAGTAAAAATTACAGTCTAAATATGAAAGCACTTTGTGAGTAAATACAACAATCTGGAATGAAAATTAGAAATTGACTGTGTTTCATTTGACCAAATTTGTGAAGATGCCAGGAGTGAGCAGCCAGTTTTAGATGGTGAAGTGTATATTTGGTTTCTGAGGTTAGTCCTGAATTAGTATACAGTACTGTATTGTCGTCACAGCTGTGGCTGTCAAGGTTGGGAAGAGGTGTGATCTCTCAATAGCACAGCTGACCTGGCGAGAGTCCTTAATGCAGCTATTCTAGAAGGAGAAAAAAACCCAAACCCTGTGCCTCTGCTGGTGTGACTCTTCTTGCTTGAGAGACTGCCTTTGCTGTACAGCTGTAAAGCTCAGCTTTGCTGCTGTAGCTGCATCCACATTAGAAGTACTTGAAGTGGTTTTTTGATATGTCATATAAGTACTCCTAGAGTATCCTTGTCTGTCTGTAATTTGAGGTCGGTTTGTCTTTGTTGCATAGACCCTGCTTGCTCATACAGGTCTTCCTTTAAGGTGTTACAGTACTTTCCACGGCAGCATGAGGCTTTGTAATCACGGTAGTCATGCCTCTTAGGTATGAATGGCAAGGGAGCGAGTTGGAGGGAAGAGGCTCCTAAGAAAGAAAAATAATGTAAAGAATTAATTGACTGGCACTTAGAACAGCTCTAGAACTTAACGTTAAAATTGTGAGCTAGAAAACTGTCTTGTCTGTGAAAGAGGGTTCAGCTGAACAGCATCATCAGTGTAGAGCTGCAGACTCATTTTTCTGAAGCCCCTTGGTGATATGTGATCAGAGGGATGTAACCAAAATACTTTTGAGAGGAAAAAAAAGTAACGTTTCTCAAGTATAAGATAATGGTTGGAGCTCCCTGGGTGTTTCTTTTGTTGATTTTTAAATGAAGTTAAAGACTTGCGATTTTTTCCAATTTTCTTTTAATGAGAAGTATTTATCATCTATTGCTTTTATCATCTATTGTTACAGCTGATTATTCCCCCCTTTTCCTTTTTTTTTCTTTTTGAACATGAGCTAAAAGTTGGTGATTGCTTTCAAAACCAGGAGAAGCCATTTTTTCACCAGGAGGAAGAAAAAGCTTTACATGACCATGTTGGGAGTTGCCATGTGAAATTCTAGTGGAATATGTATGGTAGTTGGCAAATTTCAGATCTTCTTGATGGACGATGAGTCTGGTTAATAATTTTTTGCTCTTTCTAGCCGTCTTTACTCAAAATAACATGAAATTGTGGAGCAAGTAAAACAAATGTAATTCCTCTTCTTTCAAGGTTTAGTTGTTTGAGTTGCAACAGTATAATGTGAAACACATTTCTGGTGATAAAACCACATCAACTATTTTATTAGCAAAGCTAGCACAAATGTTCTTGTGCTGTGAGTTGAAACGCCTTTTAGCAGACATGACAGTCTTCACTGGTGCATGCAATATATATCCAATTGTTGATGAAACCTGTAGGACACATGGATTTAGTAAATTTTGTTTAATGCGAGTAAGACCAAGTTAGGTGTCAAAATGGAGGCTGTCATCTGTGCAGATGCAAGCACTGTGCTTTGCATTAACTTGTTGGTGTCCTGTGATACCATATTGTTCTGGTATGCATAGTGACCTTTTTCCAAGGGGAAGAGGTTGTGTTAAACTCCGCTTGTTTGAGGAGGAGAAGCTTATCTGCTGACACGCCAAAGGCACAAGCATGGTTTCTTCTGCAGTCAGCCTGATGTTGGGGTTTGGTTAGGAATGTATGACTAAAACAAGTAATCCAGAATTTGTTAATGCAATATTGTGGTAGGGGAGTAAACAAATGATGTCTGACTTTTTACTGGGCTTTTTTGACTTGGTTCCAAGACTACTAGAGTCTTGCAAAAATATCTTCATTGATTCCAGTTTCAGTTTGCTTTAAGAAATAACTACCAGTATTTCCAAGTTTCGGAACAGAAACAAGTAAACTTGGTTTTAAATATTTCTTCCTGAAAGGGAGACATGTGAATGCATTCCAATTTCCTTGTTAGATTTGGAATGCAGTGCATTAATTAGGGAACACGCAAGCTATTTTCAGTGTGTGTATGTGTGCTCTGATGTACTATCCTTGACCTTGAATAATTTCTTTGGAAACTAAGAAACCCTAAAAAAAAGGGTGAAGAAAAAGAAGTAAAAAAGCTTTCTTTCAAGACCAGATCACTGAACATGGAAAACTCTGTAAATCGGCTCCTGCCTTTTTTCAGTCTTTCTAAAAATACTTAATCTGGATTTCAAGAGAAAGTAAGAGTGATTTCAAGGTATGAAAATAAAACTTCATACTATCTTTCTATGTAATAATAAATGGTAGGATAAATAGGACAGTGTCAATACTGCTCTAGAACTTGTTTAGCTTTTAAGGAGAATTGTAAATCACTTCCCATCACAGTTTTAAAAACAAGGAATCTTCTTTTTGGTAAAAGTTTTTTATGGGGTTGACCTAACAAATTTTTGCATTGTTTTAGGTCAGTTTTCATAGAATCCTGTGTCTTTCATGTTTCATTTTTCCCCTCACTTCAAGGCTTTCCTCACTTCCAAGAAAAAAAAATCCTCATTTTTCAAAGCTTGCTTTCTGTTTTAGAAAGTGATTCTATCTCTCTATATGATCAGATGTTTTGGTATGTAGTAATTCTTGAAATTGAGCCAGTTGTCATGCCAGCAACTGATGCCTGCGCATGCTCTCTCTCTCCCTGTACTCTAACTTTGAGATGAACAATTAATTGAAAGCAAAATCTGTGTGTGAGGGTACGCTGGAACTATTTAAAAGTCATCAGACAAACTGGTTTCCTTAAAAATCAGTAGCTAGCTGCTGTGTTTTGCTGTATCATTTGCTTTTTTTTCAGTGAACCTGTTAAAATCTAACACTTACCTGATACTCCAGTAAAGTTCTAATTTAAAAAAACAAACTACTTTGAGTGAAAAGTATATTATCATGTACAGCAGTTCTTACTGGTGAAGGATAAAGTATGTAAGACAGCATGCTGTAAGTTATGTCTGCACTGGTTCAATTTTAATGTCACCAGCTGTCTAGGTAATTTAGTTCTTATGTCAAGACAAATTTTGCAGTTTTGTAGTAGTGTAACAAAATACGAGTGCAAAGTTATGGTAGTATAGGAATGCAGCTGACATCCATTGACTTGCTTCCTCTTTAGCTGGTTTTCTTTGGGGATTAGGTGGTAGAATTTACTTCATCTTTAAAAAGAAAAAACAACCAAACAAAAAACCCCAACAACAGCCAAAACCCAAACAAACAAAAAGGAGAAAAAAAAAAGAGCACACTATTTTAACTGACAAAAGCTACCCTAATTTATGAATATGCTGTCTGTGACAGGAACTAATTTGAAATTTTAAAAAGCTTTCATGTGCAACAAGGGTACAGATTTAATGTGAATTCTGATTGCCTGGAATGCAGTCAGCCTGACAGCATGTGAATACTTGAGTACTGTCCAACAACTGCACTTGTTGTTCTGGGAGATCTGTCTCCTTGAACTTCCAGTTTTTCCTCTTGGTTTACTATCTAAGAGTACCTATGTAAAATGCTTCTCTCGGCATGGATATGTATTCAGCCCTTGACATGGCTTCATAACCTTCTGTGACCTGGATCACTAGAGATGTTGGCTGGTACTGTACACTGGTTTGCATTCTCCTTCTAGCTACATGCCAATTACCATGATTTATGTGATGCCCTTGTGGTGCATTACCCTGCCGTCCTCTGGTGAAGCAGCAATATGTATCCAGTCTTTGTTGGCTTGGCCCTGCTGCTGAAGACCAGGATGTCTAGAAAAAATGTGATGTAAGTCACTATCTTAAAATAGTTTTTTTCTGACTTAATTCTGCAAATGTGCAAACAGACCAGAGGAGTGTAGCCTTCTAATAGTAACTACAGTGTAGAAATTCCTTTGTGGTTGTCAGAACTGATAAAAGGCCTGCTGTAGGAGCTGAGCAGTTGTACAAAAGACTTTTTCTGGTTTCATGCAGTTCATTAGACTGAAGTGTCTCCTAGTGAGGGCTTTTTACCAACACTTTATTAAACCCTTCTGAAAAATGAAAAAAAAAAATTGTGAAAGAGGGGAATCTTTAACACTGTTAAAAGTATATTTCAAGGTAATGGTGATGTGCACCATCACACACTTTTAAAAGGAGACCTTAATCTTACTAATTTTTTTTACTCTAACCCTCTACTCCTTGTTGCAAGTGAGTGCACTTGACAGTCTGGAAATATCTGGAAATCTTTGCTTTGGAAATGCATGGGCAATGGCTGAGAAGGTCTGGTGTTAATTGCAAGGATGCAGTAAAACCTGTAAGTAAGTTTAAATTCACACTAATAGAGCTAGTTCATCAGATAAACCAGAAGCTCATTTACTGAATTAATGTGCTAAAAATTCAGGTGACTTACCTTTTGTCCTGCCTTATTTAACAAACTGCCTGTTTACATAAGTCATCTTGCATTGTTAATTGGTGTCAGGCCTTTAATCCCTTATGGGATTGTTGGAAAAAAAAGTGGGAGAAAATGGCATAATAGGAAGAAATTTCACAGAAGTAGGTGTTATAATTGTGTCCTTTTTTTGGACAAAAGTTAATTGCATTCAAGTGATCATTGTAAAGGGTGGGAAAATCAAATGTTGTATAGCTGTATGACTTCTAAGAAATTAGACACTGTTGTACACGTGCCAAGTTTAACTGCTAACTGGTTACTGACAGTTGGTAGTAATGCAAATACAGTGCAGGAACTGTGCAGCTGACTACAATATTCAGCTTATACTGACTAATGAAATAAAGAACATTCCACCATTGGGGCACTTAAAATTGGATAAACTGTTTTATAAAGTGTAAGACAAATTTACAATCTCTAGGAGAGTAGAGGATCAAGTTTGCATGTATTCTAATTATTTTGGTATTTTTAAACTTGTGTTAGAAGCAAGGGCTTGGGTTTTAAAGGCTTTTACCAGCACTGGCTCTCTCAGATTTGTTTCTTTATGGTTAAAGTTTGACTCTTTTCTTATTTTATACTAGTGGCCTGCCTTCTCCCTGCATAGCAGTGTTCAGGTACATGTGCGAGGCATAGTGGCACCACAAACTCTCTTCAGCAAATCAGCTTCTAGCTTTTACCCTTGTCAAGAGCAGCTGGTGGGCTTTATTATTAGTATTTAATTTCTACATTCAGCTTTGATATTTTGCCTGGCGTAAAGTTCATAGAGCAACAATCCATATTCAGCAATTAATGATGAGATTGATAGTATGATTATGGAAAGTATAAATGAATGTAGGTAGTGTGGTCTTCAGGGTTTTGTGTGGTTAGTCATTTTTACGACTTACCTGCAGCTCTGGCTATGAAAGGATGGTGGATAAAATCTGTGTTAAGAATTCATTAACAAATATATCTACAGATAATCTTCCTGGAATCTTCTGGAAAACATGAGGGAATCAGCAAAGTTGAGTGGAGAACCTTACAGTAGACTATGGATTACTTGCACAGCAGTTGCCTCAAGGAAACACTTATTTGCTTCTCCTGTTTGTGGAATACAATGCACTGCTTTGGCAGGGTGAAAGGTAGCCTTAGTAAAACACTCATTTGCATATTTACAGAGCTGGCCTCAGTGACCACATTAAGCATGGCTTGTGCTTCTTCAAGGCAAATCTGCTGAGTCCGCTTATTTTAAAAGTTCAAGAACATGGAAAAATCGATAGTCTAAATGAATTGTTCAATATATTAGCCAAAGGAAGGAAACCTGGAATGCTTTTATTCTGAAATATTGTGTTATGACCAATGACAACTGGGACAACTGTCTGTGCTGCTGCTGTTGTACATGCAAAATGAGTCTCAGTTCCTCCATTGACTTAGGCTGTAAACTGAAACCTTGCAAACTGACTACAATTAGTGTCTTGGGGATAAAATATCAAGCCCATTATATTCTGTATCTGTGCCTGGATTTAGTGTAGCTATGTTACGCAGAAGCATGAAGTTTCAATTTTGCTGCTTCTAGAGCAGAAGGTTGAGGATGACATAAAATGTGTAGCTATTTTCTAGCTTTTTTTTTATTGCAGGCCATGGTATGTGAGAGCCATCATGCAGCTTTCCTGGTCAAATCTAAATGCATGAATTAATGGAGGTGACTTCAGCTAAGTCTGCTACTATTGCATGAATGGTAGTAAGTGACTAGGTATGGGACTTGATGTAACAGATGCTGTGGCAGTCTGATGGGATAAGGAAGCTGAGAATAACTTTATTAGTGCTAGTTGAAAATTTTGGAAGCAGCATACCACTTGGTTTTACTGACAGTTTGTAGTGATCAAACTTTACATTGTCATGTCTCCTGGCAATAATTTACAGGTTTGGTTTCTAGGTAGTTATGTAGATGATAAATGTAAGTGGCTGTTTGGTGGCAGAAGTGAAGAAGTGTTTAGGAGTAAACAAGAGTTTGGCTCATTGAATAAGATGTACTTGAAAAGAGGTAGTAAAATGCTGAGCTGACCTTTATAGATGAGAGGCTAGGAAGAGAAAGGGGGGGAAGTGGTGATGCCTGAGACAAGGTAGAGGTCAGAGACCTCAGCAGATCCCTGAAGAGGTGTATTTAAGGAGGATGTAGTCTGAATGCTCGCTCATGTGGTCTACTTTCAATTGGTATTAGGGAAGGCATGGAAGCCGATAGATTCTTTCCTACAAAATGAAACAAAGCTCTCAAAATGGGAAGCAGGTTGGTGAACTGTAACTTAGCTGTCCTGTAACTTTTGAAATTGTAAAATACGTTTAAATTTATGAAGTGGGTGTTCTCTTACTCTTTTTTTTTTCAACCTTATGTCCCAATTTCAATTTTATAAATAAGATGTCTCAGACGCACAAAGGATATGCTCTGTTTATCAGAAAGTGCTGAATTTCTATTTATTTGAAGGGTGTTTGTCGGATTGTACTTTATCAGAAGCAACTTCTGGTGGGTCATGGTGGACACTCCAGCTTTACAGTGGTAAAATGAAACCATTGACTTTATACAACTGCTTGAAACAGATCTATTCATAGTTAAATATGCATTGATTAGATCATGGAATGTAACTGAATTTCTTTTACTGTAAGCCATAGTCAGATTGTGGTTTGATTCCCCTCAACAGGCAACAAATGGCATAATTTTAAAATACTGTATATTCCAGGGCTGTATATTGTGCTGACCTGGGAATAAGGATAGGGGGTGCAGTGAAGAAAGAAAGGAACCTGGTGTAGAGTGATGCGCAGCTTTATTAGGTACTTTTTTAGACAAAGGTAAGAAGTAGGAAGGGGAAAGAGGAAGAGAACCGATGGAGTTGCTACAGTGGTGATCAGAAGGATTGGGGAAGTTTTTCCTGTGGGTGAGGCCATGTGGAAGACAAACCTGACATTGGTAGGTATAAAAGATAAATGGGAAAGATTGGAAACATAGAATAAATGCAAGCATTGTAATCTCAGTAGCAAAGAGATCCAAAGTTTTGTTGGGTTTAAAAGGAAGGACTTGTATATGCACAGGGGGGACAAGGAAGGGTGCTGATGTGGTCAGAAAACTGAATGCTCCCAGTGTGTAGAGTAAGCTTGAAAGGAGCAAGATGGTGGTAAAATCAAAGCTGCTACTTCCTGATTACCCAAAGTGTGAAATGGTAGCTAGTGAAATGTTAGACTGGATGAAATGAAAGAGATGTGAATCATGGGCATGTACTTCAGTGAATCCTGCCTGTTATGAGGTCCATCTTCCCCTCCCTCCTTGAATAACAAAGGAAGTTAAGAAGTAGAGATAAAGTGTTGAGAAAGGAGGAAGCAGAGGAGGATGACTGCGCAATGAGACACTAAGCTGTGATTTTTAGGAAGTAAATGGAAAACCACAAAAGCCAGTAAAGGTCAAAAGTTCTGGTAGAGGAATCATCAATTTATGTAAGTGCTAAAAGGTAAAGGAATCCAAATCCTGAAACACATCCAGAGAAGACCTCCACTGGGGACCTTGGTGAGAGACATCCCAGTGTGATGCACTGCACTGGAACCAGCAAAGGCCCAATGGCAGAACCACATTCCAGGCAAGGGCCTTGGCATATTCAATGACTTGGCCGTGGGAGCGAGAAGATGGTGAGGTGGCATTGCGATATAATACAAGCACCTCAGGCAAAAGTTAATGGTGAATGAGGTGGATGAGTCAGCAACGTAAGAGTGCAAAAAGAAGTCTGTGTATTAGCCCAGCACGCGTGTGGCTTGATTGGTAGGCATGGGGGGGGTTATCTGGAGCTGTGTCTTGGGCCATGCAGCTTGGGAGGGGTAGCATTGCATTCAACCTTGGTGAGGAAATGAATGCCCTGAGCCTGGGGATGGGGGAGTGTGGTGTGAGTAAGTGGGAGCAGATCCACCTGTATTGCAGCTGATGCTGGGGTGAAGTGCCAGAAGTAGTGGGGTGGGTATGTTTGCAGGGTGGGCTGGAGGTGGGAATACTGTGGAGGTAGCCTGCAATTTAATCTTCTGTCAGTAGCTGGGTACAAGTAGCATAAATCGCCAGCAGCATGTTCAGCATGGGCTGGAGGGACCTCTGATGGGCTCATCCCTCGCAGAGCTCGGTGCCCTCACACCCTGCTCCTGGCACCAACCACCTCCTCCTCCACAGGCAAAGGTGCTGCTGGGCCTTTGGTCAGTTTGCTTTCCCACAGGAATTAATGTGGCTGTTGTGAGGTTTGTTAGCAGTCTGTGCTGTAGGTGTCTAATAGCAGTGTCCAGTGGTGGTTATGGCTCGTTAGCACTAACGCAGGCGTGCTGGTGCAGTGATAGAGGGCCTCCATTAGCTTGAGCGGTGTATGTCGGCTGTTCAGAGGCTTTTGTCCCAGCCCGCAGAACCCAGGCTGTGTTGTAAAGGTGATGTGCTGATCAAGGCCGAGGCCAGTAGTCTACAGTCTTTGTAAATATGGGTTTAGAGCTCAAACACAAGCCTGATGTCTATCTTCTTTCTAAGGCTGGCAACCTTAAGTTGCCTGACAAAGATTATAAATGACAAAGGCCATAAACCTTTACTCCGAGAGAAGTTGAAACTATATTTCCAGTTACAATTTAGCAGCGTTATCGCTCTTGCCCCTCCCTTTTTCTAGGGAGTGGGCACATTCCTGGTTGACCAAGCCCACTACCCTCAGGAAAGCTGCTGATACGGCAGCGCAACGTGGCTGTGGGCGCCAGAGTCCTCCAAGAGCCCATTCCAGCAAACTTGCTCCCTCTTGTCACTCAGTGAACTCCTCCAAGGACAAACTATACAACAGGCCTATCAAAATAAATGTTTTCCATTGTGAAATACTCTAGTCATGAATATGGTAAATGAAATAACTGACTCATTTGCTGTGCTGTGACTCATTTACTGCTCTGTGCCTCATTGTGTAACTCTTAGAACAGAAAATGCACATTGCTGGGCTTATAAACTTGTATTTTGGAAAGGTTTTTTGTGATTGTCATTTGCAAACTTCACCCACTGTGTGTTATTCATTCTGAAGTTCTGTGGTTGCTTTAGGCTGGTGTAAATGCAGGCTGCTGTCAAAGGGACGCTGCAGTTCTCCTGAAGCTTGTGGCTTGTGGAGCTGCATGGTGAGCCAGAGAGCTGGCCTGCTTATGCTTTCAGGTATTGCTGGGTGAGTTTTACCTGGTTTATTGGCCAAGAAAATAGTACTGTTGATTACAGGGAGAGGAGATTGCAAGAGGGGGACACTGAGAAGGGCAGGGTGCCTTTCTGTATCAGTCACACTTTGACTGGCTTAAAGTGATGATGAAGCTGTTGCCTGGAGGAAGGTTGCTGCTGTGCTTGGGAATTCACCTGTGGCAAAAGGCAGCCTGCTCATTCCAGAGACAGCAGCATGGAACTTTCCTGAGCCCAGGTTGTGTGTTGGGCCTGTATGAATGAGCTGTCTTCTACATCTCTTCATCCACAGTGTTCTTCTTTGTTATAAAACCTCGGCCAAGTGATGTGTACCCCTCCTGCACTCTGCCAGTGGTTAAAAGAAGGTCAGACAAATATTTACTCTAAGAGTACAGGAAAGGGGAAGGAAATAACTATCTATCTACTGCAGTCATATGTGTTCACCTCTCTATATGTGCATAGCTGTTGCAAAAGGTGCTTTTTGCCTTCAAAGTTCATATCTTTCGTCTTCTTTGGAGACACTGTCAAGCTTCAGTGTACCTATGTGTAACACTTTCGAGGTGATTTTTCTGCTTATTATGCAGTTGTTTGACAAATAACGTTCTATGTTTATTCCTAGCTTTTGACTTAAGTTGCTAATATAAGTGTTCACAGCTTTTTGTCTGGTTAGGCCTGCTGAGCCAACATAGCTGAGAATGAGCTGGAGTCTCCTCTTTGTTGCTTGGACTTTGTTCTGTTGCCACTCAACACCGGAAGCTGCAGGGTCATGGTGGTATAGCAAAGACTTCATTTGTCTTGTGTGGTCTTTATTATTGGTAGTAGTGCCTGAGAAGGAAGTGATGGAGCATGGCTTGGCGATCGCAAGCTGAGTTTGTAGGGCTGGCATGTGGGCAGGGAGCGGGGGCAACCCTTACTGCTTGCAAACTGAGTACTTTTGATATGGACCTCACTGAGTCTAAAATAGGTTTGTGGGGTTCCAGTATCATTACTACTTCCCCAAGTGGAACAGCAATTGAGCAGAATGTTGGTGCTTGTGTATAACTTGCTTAGTGTGGAAACTAAATGACAGACAGCTGCGCCGGTAAGTGAGGCATATTTACTGAAATGATCTGTTTTCAGGACTCAAAGCTGATGTGTGATCTATTCCAGATGGACCTAACTAATGCATAACTAAGCTTGCCCATAACTGGTGGAGAGAAGTGCACTGGAAGCCCTGTTGCACACTTCACGGTGCAGATGAGTCCATTTTCAGGGCATAAATGGCTTCCCTTTACCATAAAAGAGAGATTTCGTGGGGTTTTATGTGGACTTGTCTGGGAGAGAGTGCTTTGGCTTTCTCAACTGCTTGCACTGGGGGAGATTAAAGCTTATTACTGGCTCACTTTCAACAGTAGCCCGCTTCAATGCGGAAGGATTGGTCTGGGTTGATCACTTCCTAGACCCCTCCTACTACGGGTCTGCCTAGATGATTGTGGCTGTCAGAGTCTTTAAGGCATGCATGAGTGAGAGACCAGGTCCTTAAATTTGTACAGAGCTTAAGCAGGATACCTTACCTCTCTTGGTTGTCTCCTGCTGGAAGGGAGCCTCCATGACCTCCAACCTAGTGTCTAGTTCCTTCCTAACCTCTGCAGGTGGTGTTTGTTGTACGTGTTTATCCAGGCTTCTAAACTAAATATTTCTTATTTGAGGAAGGTAAAGGTACTTGGTGTGGTATCTTTCCTGTGCCATTGCTGCACTGCTAACAGTCTTACAAAATTGACTCCTTTCTGTCAAATCATGTTTTAGGCTGATCATAGGTGTTTAATGTGATACTGCTGTAAACTGACTGTGATTTCTGCATGCCAGGTTTGTTGAAGTACCAGCTTGAAATCTTTTCCGCTTAGGAGAATGAAGAGCAGTCAGGTATATCAGTCCTTTAATTTTTGTCCCAATGAATGTGGTTTCAAGGCTGTCTTCCTTTTAACCCCCCCCACCTATACCCTTACTTCCTCTTTGCTATTATGAAGACAAATACAGTCAGGGGAAACTGGCTGTTCAGAACAGGGTATTGAGCGATACACAGTGCTGTTGCTCACATGAAGCTAACAAATAGGAAAAAGAACAATCCCCATGAGTAATGCAAGAGGTTCTTTAAACACAGTCAAATAAAACAAAAGTATTCAGCTTTGAAGCTTGGCTGAGCTATAATCAGTGTAAAAAGTACTATCCCAGGGCGAATGAAGGCTTATGGGACCTGAGTGGGGGAAGAGAAGAGCAATGCTTGTAGGCTTCCTTAAATTAAATTCTTAAGTTATTTCATCTGCTATGGGTGGATGTGTGTACTTTAATCACTAAATTTGCACAAATTCAAGATTGTGACACAGATCTGGGTTAGTCTAGAAGAAGTATTTTAAGTCACATTTTATTCATAACTGATTATGTTTTGTCTTTAATCTGGGGAAAAGTTTTTTGCCTCAGTGAAAAAGCATTATTTTATTGGAAAGGCACTTAAAAGAGGATTAAAAACCTGGGATTTTTGTGCACTGCAGTTGAGTGAGCCTCCTCAAACCTGCC
Organism: Himantopus leucocephalus; assembly: GCA_003993805.1. NCBI lineage: Eukaryota > Metazoa > Chordata > Aves > Charadriiformes > Recurvirostridae > Himantopus > Himantopus leucocephalus. The sequence goes on along the minus strand of RSEF01000031.1, from coordinate 19,915,520 downwards.
AAACTTAAAACTTACTGGGATTGATGTTTCTTAATGGAACAGACAGCTCGGAGTGGATGTTCTCATCACAACTCTGGAATTGAGTGAAAAAGTCTACCCCCAAAACGCAAAAGAACATACCTAGCTCTTTACATACAGATTTGCTCACAAGTTCAGAATTTTGCAGAACTGGTTCCGGAATCCTGACTTGCACTTGCCATCCTTGCCAAAGCCCTCCAGAAGCATTACGTAAATACCTTCACACCAGCTGGAGGTGAGAATGCTGCCTGTGGGTGCATGGCTAGAAGCTGCTTTGTGTCAGCTGCTCACTGTAATTTCCTCTCTTTAGACCTTTATCTTTCACCTTCCTGAAAGACAGCTGACTGCTTTCCACCAAGGGGTAAAGTCCTGTGGATTCCTTTGCAGTCACTATTGGGAGGCTGTCCACAGGGCAATTTCTGTGGAGCAATGAATGTTCCACCAGCTGTGCCTCTCTGCATAGTTTTTGTTGCTGCAGTAGGTGTGAAGTTATACAAGGTTGTTTGACCTAGTGGAGAAGTCTAAGACAACTCTTGGATTTCAAATTTTGGTGATAAGAGGAAGAGGTCATACTGGGTTCAGATAACTACTACTACTAAAAGTGTTCATGTAGTTTTATTCACTTTGATACTATTTGAATTTGGGCCAGAGTTCCTGTCAGTTATGCTGTGCAGATGGCAGGTTTAGTTCATCTAGTAGTCTCTTTAAATGTATCCATCTTTAAAGATAGAATTGTGTGCAAACTAGGAGCTGGGACTCATGAAATTACTTCTGCCACACACTTTCTGCTAAATGCGTCCCAGAAGAACTTAGTGTGTGTATGGTGATTTGATAGGCTGCCATCAGTTGAATCTGTTACAGATTCATGATGCAGGTACTGGATCTGTTTTAGCTCACAATACTTGGGCAGAAACAAGAGGCATAAAATGGACTAGTCTGAGTCTTTAAGAGGTGCCCTTTAATAGTATCTTCCCAAGAATAGCACTGCACCAGGTAATAAAGCAAATAAGATGTTTTGTGCATAATGATTGAAACCTTGGCTATTGGGAGGCCTGACAACATTGTTCACTTGAATCTTGTTTGGAACTTGCATTTAGATAGGAGTGGCTGTTCCTGACTTAGACCATTGTGAACACTCAGTAAATTGAGAACTTAAAAAGCAGTGTGTCAGTTCTGGAAATACTGGCATCCTTAAAAGAAGGAAAAATCTACACTGAATGGTGAAGTATGGTGAATATACAGGTCCACACTGCGCTTCTCATTAAGCGTCATGATAATTTCAGTTCATTTCCTTCTCTTCCTTCCTCTGCCCATGTAGTAGTGATGAGAAGGAAAGACAAAGGCAAACCTGAACCCCATGCTGGTTATTATGAAGAGAAAGTTGATATTTAAACCACGTGTTTGTAAGCAGAATGTAACATTGGCCTCATTAGATGTTGTGAACCTTTTGAAATCCTTCAACTCTTAATTGCTAAAAACTTGAAGTACATTCCTGACACTTGCAAACTCTTTAATATCTTTCTGCATTCTGGTTATTCTGAATACAATTTGGCATGTCTTGATTAAGCCTGCTTTAATTTGATGCATACAGAGAGAGTGAGCAGAACACAAAGGAGAAACCTCAGCTGAAAGTTGGAATAGCTTCACTCAACCTGGTCACTTAGGAAAAAGTCTATTTCCTCAAGACAGGATAAAGCATGCGTGTGCTCTATCTTGGTCATCATTTGAAGTTTATACACAAAATAAAATACCAAATAGGGATCTGTACCATAATTGGCAGGGTATTTTAGAGAGAAAAACATAGCAGGTGAAGGGAAACTATGGCTTTTAACCAATTTGCTGAAAGTTACGAAATTCTTGAGCATGCCTGGAAAGGTAGAATAACTTTTTTCTTCTGTTGACAGTGTTCAGAGTTGGTATACATCTACCCTGTTAGATTTATATCAGCCTGCCTGGTGTTTCACTTAAAGCAGGAACAGGAGCTGTAGGAAAACCTTCATTAACCGTATGTGCTGATGAAGACTGCTGTTTCTCGTGCTACTGTTCTTGCATTTCACATTAGCTGTTAGCAGGGGGATAGCCTGTTTTTGGCAGTCTGAGGTTAATTACGTTTATCATGCTGTATACACAAACTAATGTTGAAGGCTCATACAAAATTGTTGTGAGAAGGAGGAGAATAAAATCTCTCGGAATATATAAAATGCTTATGTGTTTTGGAGACTTTCTTGCATTGTAAACACAGAAACTACTTACCAGCTTTCATTTTCTGCCAGAGGTAATATGTTTTCCATACATCCACAGCTGTTTATTGTGTGAACAGCTGACAAAAGCTCAGGCTTTCAGGGGTAAGGTGAGCTGGCCTCTGGGTAGAACAAAGACCTTTAGTAGAGGGGAAGGCTTTTTTCTGCAGAAGCACAAGTGTAAAGGCAGCTGGCAGCATAAGTGCAAATCGGAAACATATCTGGAAACTTAATTCCCACGATGTGGTGTTACTGAAGTGCAAGGATTTATTTTTATCTTATTGTCTTTAATTCCCCTGATGTGTTGTTACTGAAGTGCAAGGGTTTATTTTTATCTTATTGTCTTTAAGGATGTTTAGCAAATAAAACTGTATGCTTTTGTATGCTGCTTTGTGGATTGTAAAACATGCTGCAATGCACAGAGAATAATTCTGTTAAAATAGAGGGAAGGAAATGCTTGCACAAGTGGTGTGACTTGTCTTGTGGTGAGGAATGAGGGGGTCGCTGGGGTTAAACTAGATTAAATAAATAAACCCTGTAGGTCTTGGAGCTCTTGGGTTTTCCTGAATTCAGCATTATGTGGGAGTGTTAGGGAAATACTCATTCAAAATAAGCAACCCCTGATGTTTGTAAACCAGTGTCTTGATGTGCTTGCTTTTGTAATGCTCCTTTCACAGCCATAGTACCTCTTATTTTGCATACGTGTTATTACTTAGATAACCTTAAAGGAATGCTACTCATCTCCCCCTTGGTTTTTCTTTGTACCTGAACCACTACCACAAAGACTTGATCTAGCTCTGTGACTGCTTTAACTCTTGAATTGTGTGTTTATTTTGCTGTTTTAACCCTGTAACTAGGCAGCTATGCTCGGAGAAATGCATGTTCAGCTTTGAGGGGTAGCTGCTGCTAAGGTGTGTGACTGGGTTGGAGGAGGGCTGTGCTGGCAGAAATCAAATCAAGTTCTCCAGGCACAAAGAGGAGGAACTTGAGTTGCAACAGGATTGTAACAAGAAAGCAGCCCAACTGCACTGTGCAGGCTAAATGACATATAGAAAGTAAGCTCTTGCAGACATGGAGCAAGGCAGTGTTGCACAATTTGGCTTGTTCATTTGCTGAGAGTATATTGCTTTGCCTTGAAGAGCAAAAAAAAAAAAAATTCAACCTGCATAATTGGCAAACAGATGTTTTTGTACTTCAGTTTATAAGCTGCTATGAATCTACCAGTCTAAAACAAACAACATAAACCACTTTCCTCTTTAATTTGAAAAGCATTTCTCATATAACACACTACTTTTTCTAAATGTGTGCTTATTTGGGAGGCTTCCTGGAGAAAAGAGGTTTAAACCTAGCTGTTATGTGATCTCAAACAAAATAACATTTCCATGTTTAACATTTCATTGGGAGCTTTAACTCATACTAAATATTGAAAATGAAAATATTTAATTTCACTGATTAGAATAAGTTAGTATACTATATTAGTTGAAGTACACTTAACTAGTTCAGTTCTGTGCCAGTTGTAAAATCTTAAATATTGTGGTACTAAGTTCCATGTCTTGCATATAGTAGGCATTGAGCTTAGTTACAGCAGACTTGAGTGCTTAAGCTGCTTTTACAGAAGACAAGAAGTAATGTGTTCATTGAACAATAGAAAACAATTTAAAATTGGTTACAGCCACACTTTTTCTAAGCTCCTTACACTACTCTTAAATCAGTCTACTCTGCAATTATTCAACTATGTTGTCTGTAAAGAGCAAGAGTTTGTCAGATTTTAGGAGTCTTTTCTTAAAGGGCATAGTGCATATTTGAAAACTGTTTAGAACAGTTCACTGACTATTATGTATAGGGTTATCCAAACACAGCATGCTCAACACTAAACGATACAGTGAATTATACTATCCAAAATGTTCTTCTGTATTAGAGATAAAGCTGAGCTGACTGACATAGAAAGATCATGGACGGTAATCGCTCTCTTAGCCCTACCAAGCCTAAATGACCTATCTCTATTGTAGACTTGGCACTTTTTTCTTTTTCTTTAATCTCACTTGTGGTAAGCTCTTTGTCAGCTATTGAAGGCACCTTTTGGATTATGTAGAGCAGCATTACTGGAGCTCAAGAAGTCATTTTGGGTTCCCTTAGGGTAGATACTGGTATCAACATGTTTCCTTTCCTGCTCTTTTGGCCCCCTCCCCAGATTTTTTCGTGCTGTGTTCTTCGTCTGTTGCAAATGAATAGTGGGATGAATTCTCTTGTCCATGACCCTCGTTGCTGTAGTTTTTTTTCTTGTTTCATGTCATTTGAAAGCTTGATTGGGTTCTTTTGTAGTTTGATACTTAGATCAGTTCTTTTCCTTACTGTATTCATTATGGGTTGTGTTTTTGAAACTGTGGAAGAAGTCTTAACCCTTTTTCAAAGGGCACCTGCAGTTCTTGAAATGTGGTTCACTTGTTAAAGAGCTGTATGCAGTAAGGCTAACTACAAGTTAGTTTACTTTTCCTTTGCTGTTTTAGAACTTGATTGCCTCTATAGAAAGATGGGGCTGGGTTATACTATGACATATGCCTGCACCGTATATCATTGGACATTCCTGGTGCTAATGTAGCTTTAGCTACATCTGCAGTTGAAGAAAACATACTCTTGCAGTGTTGATGGGCCTTAAATTGAGTTCATGTGAATTACATGTGGGGTGAGGTATATATAGCTAATGTGGAATCTACTGAAAGCTGACTAAGTGACTGCAGAACTTAAACCTAATTTTCACCAAAACCAGAAATGGTTGCAGTCAGATTTGTAGAGTACTTTATACCTAAGTCTGTGGACAAGTGCATAGCTCAGCAGCATTTATGCAGCTAATCACTTGGTGCATGTTTGTATTTGTTGGCACTAAAATGTCTTTAAAAAAACCCAAACAACAAAAACAGGTCCTCACTGGTTTCTTTCAAGAAATAACTGCTCCATGAAGAATGAGCTTTAACAAGAGATTCTTTAACAAAAACAACACTGCCCTTTTTCTTTTGAGCATTTCAAATCTTTCGGCAGGCATTAACCACTTTTGATTGTGTGTTTGCTGGCAGCTGAACTTAAGCTTTAGAGTTGTTGGACAGTTACCAACATAGCTTAAGCCAATTGTCTCCTTGGGTTGTGTGGTGGTTTGTTTTTAAGTGACTAGCTAGATTTTTGGCAGAGTTAGTACAGGGAGAAAACTAGTTACCTTTCTGGGATTTTGACCTCTCAGTCAAGATTAAAGAATATTGACAGACATGCTTATCAAACTGACAGGGACTATAGTGCAATAAGTGCAGGCTCTTTAGGAGTCAACTATTTTATCTGACTCCTTCCCAAGATTTCTGTCTAGTTTAAAGCCATGGCGTGTAAGACTGGTAAGAAAGTCACTCTCAAGACTGGTAAGAAAGTCACTCTCACAGTAAAAAAAAAATGTTTCATTATGTTTGGGGGACACCACCTGCTTTTTACCTTGTCCTGTCACAGGGTACCACTGGCAAGAGCCTGGCTTAGTCTGTTACACTCTCCCTTCAGGTATTTGTACAAATTGAGATCCCCCTGAGTGTTCTCTTCTCCAGGCTGAACAGTCCCAGCTCTCTGTCTTTTTTCCTATGTGAGGTGCTCCAGTCCCTGCACCACCTTTGTGGCCCTTTACTGGACTCTCTCTAGTATGTCCATGTCCGTCTTGTACTGGGGAGCCCACCACTGGACACAGCATTCCAGGTGTGGCCTCAGCAGTGCTGAGCAGGGGAGGGAGGATCCCCTGCCCTGACCTGCTGGCAACACTACTCCTCCTGCAGCCCAGGATGCCACGAGCTGCCTTTGCAAGGGCTCCTTGCCATGAAGATGCCCAGGTTCTCTTCTGCAAAGCTGCTTGCCAGTTGGTTGGCCCACAGCACAATACATAGCACAATACTAATACCTGGCTGCATAAAAAAAAATCTTCTACAGGCTATTGATGGAAGAGAATGTTACACTTTCTGTGCAACAGTACAGATACAGCTTGCATTACTACAGAGCTGAATGTCAGTGACCAGAGGCTTGCATAGCAGGTAAAAAGAAGTTCTGAACAAGACAGTGGATAGTGGATCCGAGCCTGTAGCAGCTGCCTTTCAACTGCTCACGGGATGCACTGGCTTCTTAAAGTTTGGGTCTTGTTCAGTAAGCTCAGTGATGTTGTCCAGGTGTGGTTTAGCTTATAGCAAATGACTGTTGGGGCTGAGAAATCTTGTGCTCAGTCCCAATGAACCTTTAAAAAAAACATTTTTTGTCTTTATTTCAAGTACAGTATGCATCACTTTGGGTTTTTACCCATCCCCCTCCCCCCCACAGCCAAAAGTCTTCAATTTCTTTATTCCTCAAATTCACTCAACTTTTGGTTGGAAAGGGGGATAACTGTTGGAGTGGGAAGAAAAGCTATGTAAAATGGCTAGCCGTGTTCCAGGGTGCAGATACCATGCTGGTAGCTGTAAACAGTGGTCATGTGTTGAAGGCTTAAACTTTCTGCTCTATTTAGAAGTGCAAGTCCCACTCACTTTCTTCAAACTGTAGTTCTTGGTGAAGTAGGACTCAGTGGAAATAATTTGCTTTTTTCAGTCTGGAAGTTCAGAGTAGTTAATGGTGAATCTGTCTGGAAGTGGAATACAAATTACTTATGAGTATACCTCCAAGCTTGTTAATGAATGAGCGCTTGAACTTGTTTGAGATTGGGATTTTCTTTGTATTGATATTTTTTCCTGATGAAAGTAAAGAGTTTAACCATTTTGAAGCTTCTAATTATTTTTTAACTAACAATCAAAAGACAGCCACTTAACCTTTTCTGGTTTCAGAATTTCAGTCTACTGTTAACCCCAAACAGCAGTGAAATAAAAACACTTGCTTAAAAAGCAATCACAACTCCTCATTTGCCCTGCCTGTGTAATTGGAACAATTTCATTCTTAACTCTAAAAGGGAATAGTTTTCAAGCTTGGATTTGTAACACCAGCATTAACACCAATCTGTTAGTGGATGGGGATTGGAATCGGTGCTGCTTTTATTTGGGAAGAGCTACAGAATTACTTAATGAATTGTGTATTTTCTTCTCTGTTAGTGCATTGTTTGCTAACCAGTGTTAGTTTTTTATAGTTTTTTCTATGATTTGCTTGGATTTGTGCTTAATAGAACTTGGTTGCAGGTGACCCGCTGCTGCTTTGGTTCTCACAGACAGATCTCTTGGGGCATGAGGGACCTAATATAAGGCTTACCTGGCTTGCCCCTCTTTGTATCTTTTGCAGGTCCCCCAGTTTATCTTGAATAGAGCAAAAAAAAATGGGTAAAGAAGAATTGAGGCTATCTCTTGGACAAATTTTGGTTATTGTATCTTCTGTTCTGCATACAATAGAAAACTGCTGCAGTTTTTAATAAGTGCTTTTAATAGGAGGTCATCAGTGAGCTCTACAGTAGTTTAACCTTCTGGCTTTATTACTAGCCTCAGCTGAAATTGAAACAGTGGTGTAGGTGGAAAAGGCTATCTGTCAGGATCTGTTCCTTGCCCTTTCTTTTCTCTCACCATCTTCCTTCCATCAACAAATGTCAACATAGCTCTTTCTGACTCTTCCAGAATGTAAATAAGTCTTATGATGAATCTTCTACAACTAGATGATACTTAAAACAAAAGTGATAGTTGCAAAATACATCTGAGTGGCTACTTACTGGTCAAATGGCAAAGAGTGTTTTAATGTACAGCAGAGAATGCTCTGAAAGAAAGCGAAGTAGTTTTCAAGAAAATGATTATTTGTCCTTAAGCATTACATTTTTATAGGTTCAGTTTGTCACAGTTAAAGTGACAGGCCAGAAAAACAGCTACAAAACTACATTTCAGAAGTGAAATTATTTAATGTTCTTTTAACAGCAAATCTTTTCCTGAAAGTGGTCTAACAGGCTCTCAGTTTCCACAAGTCTATGACTTTTCTGTGTACAGTAAGACCTACAAAATAAGCATTTTCATGCAGGTGAAGGGGTAACTAAATAGAAGTATGTACTGATGACTTTTTTCCCTTCCCTAAAGAAAAGTTTGGTTTTCCGTTTGCAGTTCAACTTGGAAGCCAGCTTTCAAATAGAGTGGTAGACAACTGATCCATGCTCCCATCTGCTCTCCCTTCCGTGCTGTTTGAAAAGTCACTTGTATTTGCAGAAAATAAGTAGTGCAGGAGGGATTAAAAAAAAAAATTACCACCTTTTTAAACAGGTTTATTTCCTAAAGCTTACATATAGTGTCTGCTATTGTTTTTATTGTCATTATAATAAATAACTTCAAGTTCTCTTTGTTTTTTGATTACAGCTGAGAAATACAGGTAGGCTGTGGTTTACATAGAAGGCTGGTGTGTGGATGTAAGACTGCAAAGTAGGTGATAAAATTGGTGTAGATACAGATACCACCATGTAGTCAAAGTTTTAGCCCTCACTCTCAGAGGAAAACTTGAAGTGCAGTAATGATACAGCTTTATAGATGTTTGCAGATAATTCTTCCCAAATAAAGGAAGCAAGAAAACATTCTGGAAACAAGTAAGCAGTGCGTCTTTGGCTTTTAACTCCAGTTTATGTGCTTGACCCTGTCCCAGTAAAATTCTAATATATAGTTTCCTTTGCAAATGCTTATGCTCTAAAATGGTTTTCCTTTGGGGGAATCTAGGCAAAAATTCCTACTCCTCTCTTCCACCCCCTCCCCCAAAGATGAAGATCTGTTTATGTCTTTGAACACTTCGTGGAAAACCTCAAGCGCTTTCAGCCATTACCTCTGGATGTGTAAGGATGAAGTCATAGCCACAAACTAATTGTCAAATAGTCACTTCTTGTTGGGTGTATTAATTTAGGTGGACCTAAGCTGACTTGGCATCTGTAAAGCTGTAGCCTTTCTACATACTCTTGAGGGCATCTTGCAGCAGGTGGAGATAAACATGAAGGAAAAGGTCATGGTAGAGATTATGTGGCTGACTCAGTGTCTTGTTTAGAATACATTGCAGAAATACTACCGTTGCTTTTAAGAGGATGTTAAAAAATTAAGTTACAGAAAGACATGGAGTTGACCTTCCATGTAATACAGAAGATTTCATGGTAATTAAATGCAAGTTCATATGTTGTGTGATGGATCACTGAAGATGTGTGACTAGGTAAAAATTTATAATGTTTAGGATCATGCCAGACACAGGAAAGTATCTCAAGTACAGCCAGCCAAAGGACTCATAATTATTACGTTAGTGACAAGTCAGCTTTGCTCATTCATGTTCCCTCTATGCCATGAACATGTTTAGCAAATTTCACCAATTCCATACCCACTAACACTCTGCCTTGCATCTTGTTTCAAATGGTTTTAATCTAGTCATCAAAATTGGTAAGAAAATGTCTGTCTGAGCACAAGAGAGATAGACTAAACTAGATTTTTCCAAGTAAGATTTAATTAGGGAGAATTCAGAGTTTTACAAGTCCGCAGTGAAGTGACATAGTAATGGCATTTAGGGACTGAAGAGCATGTTAATGGGTTTAAATTTAAATACCCAACTGAAAGAGGCAAATGGATGCTTTCAGTCCAAAAGGCAAAGTCATTTGGGTTTAAGCAACTTGGTTTGGCAAGGCTGTTTGCAAATATGTGGGTAGGGTTTTTGTTTTGGTTTGAGTTTTGTGGGCTGTTTTTTTTTTTTTTTTTTTTNACTGATCTTGGCTCCTTCTGTTTGGGTCCTACAGTTCACTGTCACTGGAGGGAAGCATGACAGAGAGGACATTGTCATGTTTGGGATCTTTAGAAGTTCTACATGCTTTATTCTGTTTTCTGATCTGTTTTGTCAGGATGACAGTGACAGAAGCATTCTCATCAGCAGAGGATGTAAGCAGGCAAACCACAGTGTGTTGGCTCTGGCTATTTGTGCTGCAGATCCTTTTCTCAGTAATTAAGTGTGGTGGGTTGGGCTAACCTCTGTCTTTCCTAAGATTTTTGCAACGCAAAACACAGCTCTGTGAGCTTTGGTGAGCAGTTGTGTTTCCGTTTTGCCAGAGCAGAGACCCTGTCTTTTCTTCAGTACCTTTAGGTTAAAAAATTTTGTTCAGCGATTAGACCATGTGTCATAAGGCAGCTAGGTTAAAGCCATGTGCAGGACCAGTAAAACAACAGGAGAAACTGGCTTGCAAGTATGTCAGTAGATTCAGCCTGGCCCATTTGATTTGACAGAAAGGGAGGTGACACTTGTTCTCTTCAACACCATCCCGGAGGGAGAAGATAATGTGACTTAGAGGAGTGTTTTCTAGCTCAGAAGTAGATCTTGCTGCAACCAAAGCTGTGACAGCAGTTAGTTACTTTGGTTTTACCTGTAAACAATTCATGTGTTCACCTTCTACAGTAATTACTAAGGTTGTCCCTTCCATCCAAAGCAAGCTTCCTTGGAATATGAGACATGTAGTGAATTCTCAGTAGGAGTTTTGGCATGGCTTTGGTTTACATGTTATAATTTATGCCCTTACATGGTGACTAAGTATGGTATCAGGTTTTCAGATAAAATCTGAGGTCACCACCACCACCTAATTAAAAGACTTGAAAAGCTGCTCTTTGTAAAGGTGATTTTAAAAAGTTGCATTCCCTGAAGTAACAACAATGAAATAAAAGGGTTTGAAGCAGAGAATTTTGATTATAACTTAGTCCTTAAGAAATATGGTACTTTAGCAATGAGGAGGAAATTCTATGTAAATGTTGTTTGTATTTCATTGTTGCCAAGTCCTTTGTATTAAAACTGAGGAGACTTTTCTCCAACAAAGTGGGCCGTTTTGAGTAAATGGGTACTCCCCGGGGACCGCTTTCTTCATTAAAGGTCTTTGGAGAAGATGACTTATGCAGGGTTTGGTTTCTACATCTCAATTTTGCAAAGCTAGTTTCTGTTGTTTTCTGGCTCTCGCATTGGTCTGTTGTGAAGTTTGCAGGAGGCTACTATAAAGTTAGCTGGCTGCTAATCTGCTTTGACCTTCACCCTTATCTTGGAGAGACTGCCCCTTTACAAAAGCAGTCTGGATCAAACTCCCTGGGACCCCTGACTATTGTTGTTGTTAGCTAGGACAGTCTTTCCTGTTTTTTACATCCTATCCTTAACCTGGGGACAAAAATATTTTAATGCATCAGGATACAAATGACACGCCAGCCCCCCAGCATTCTGTAAATAGAATTAGAGCTTGGAGGCTTTGTTACTAACAGTGAACAGTAACGCTGTAGGCGTTGTTGCTATGATGTTTAAACATCCTGCAAGTTTGGCATTTTATTAGTCTCTCTTTTTTTTTTTTCCTGTAATGGTAGCTTTTCTTGGATAATAAATACGATATTACACACTTTTTTTGGCATTTGTTGGGGTAGCTTTGAGTCACTAATGCCTCTCAATTTTGCCCTATAGCAGTTACACTGCAGTGTTTCAATGCACTTGGCAATCCTGATTATTCATTTTAATCTTTTGTCCCAGCAATGTGACAGCTTTAACAACTGGCTTTTCTGTGTTGGTGAAAGGCAGGAATATTTCCAGTTTTTTCTGATCCATTAAAATGTCAATAAGAATGGGTGATTCCTCAGAAGAATCTGTTTTGAACAGATAATTAGCTAGCAGCTTATGAGCTAGGTTTAAGTATCTGAAGTTCCTTTGTATGATGATTTCTGTTGTCTGATACACAGTTGTAAGGACTGTATTGCATCCTAATACACTGTCATTGTATTTTTACATTTTGCTTTAACCCTGTGATGATGACACTCCTTCAGTTGCTAGAGTGGCAGTTCTAATTAGCTGATGATGCTTCCTTGCAGATTATTGCATTTTATTATGAACACTATATTTTAGGCAGAAAATGCAAGAAAGTTTGTAGTTGGAACTAGAACAGCTCTCTAAGGGCTTTACCATAGTAAAGTCCAGCATGTTGTATAAGCAGGGTTTGCGCTGCCTCTTGTAGGGGCTTGATATCTCAAGAAAATGGGTTTAACCCTTGACAGAGGTTTGCAAAACTATTCTGAAAGGGTAACTAGCAATATATACCCTGAACCATGTCATAATGAAACAGAGAGGTTGGAACTTAGTGTCTTTTATTTGAAATTACAGGGGGTAGAGTTTTCTGTGCTCAGGGTGCTTGTGAAAGTTTCAGAATGCTTCATGAGTGTTTACGCTGTGGTGGCTTGTTAGCTAAAGCAGGGGTGAGAATAAAAAAAAGTTGAGGGACTGATGTGTTTCTGTCAGGTCAGGTCCTTAATTGACATGTAGGTTCTGGGGTTTTTTTACAGTTTGAAAGTGCAGTGGGGAGAGAACAAATGTTACTGGTGTGTGTGTGTGTGTTTTTACCTACTGTCTTTGTGTGGAAACTCTTGCATTTTTGAGTCAGCCAATTTTACCTGGAAATTTATGTTTTAAACTAGTAAAAAACTATTAAAATAATTCCTAAAATGGGTTAAATATTTGCAAGTACATTTTACCATGTTCTGTGACCAGTGGGGAAACTCAATGCATACTTAAGTATGATTTAGGCTGTGGTTTCACATACGTTTCTTTCAAGGTCAGTATGAGCTGGAGTCGCTCTCCGCTGCTTTTTTCTGTCTTTGGCCTACTCCTTTACTTGTGCCAGCAGAATTGGGGTTTTTGTTTTGTGTGTGGCCTGGTGTGGTGAGGTGGGTCAGGGAACATAACCAGTGAAAGATGGTATATTTTCATGGTTTTTTTTTTCCTCCTAGCTGGATCCATTCCTTGATTCAATTTAGGATGTAAGACCACAGAGAGGAGTTTTGGTGAAACTTGAGAGGACAGAGTAGGGGGCAAGAATGAGCGTCTGTGGCTGGTGCTGTTTTCTGCAGCTTCTGCTGCTTCTCTAATGCTGAAAGTAACAGAGATGAGGTTGTGCCTGAAGGTGTGTTAGCCTGAGGTGCTATGGATTTCCCAATCCTAATCATAAGACATTAATGTGATACTTTATTACCTTCTTTCTTCTAATCTGTTCTTATGCTAAGGCAGCAAATCTTTCTCCAACGAGGAGTGGGGAGTCCCCTTTGTGTCTGGCTCATCTAGTTTCTCCTAGCCAGCTCTTAGATTACATTAGGCCTAGCAGCTGAAGTGTCATGGTGTTTCCAAAAACAAGATGGAAGGAGGAAACAATAACCATCCCCTGCCACCCAAAACTAAGAGGATGAAGAAAAATACCTGATGGCAAAATGTGCCTTTCCCTCAGATGGCTCTTTCAAGGATTTGGTTTATCTGATATAGTTCTGCATATACAAAAAGACCATGTAACAGCCTCACTGGGCAAGCTTCTTTCTACTCCTGTCTTTGGTTGAAAAAGAAGAACGTATGCTGCCCTGCATCCTGAAATATATCCAGGTTGGCTGAGAAATTGGAAGGAGAGGTGTTCCTTCTGCAGCATCTGTTGTTCCTTAGGTCTTTGCTGTAGAGTTCATGAGATAGCCTGATGTTCAAAGCTTCATTGATACACCACAATGCAAGGTAGTAACAGCAGCTTGAAATAGTTTGGTGTCTGTGCACTTAACTGTCCGTTGCAGTACAATCTGTGAAGGTAGGTAAGGGACAAATTAGTCATTTGAATCTCCCGTTTTTAGGCTCTTATGAATGAAATACGGGTTTGTAGAGGTGACCAAGAACAAGATCTTTTGAAAGTGCAGAGTTCACAGGAGAAAACTATGTCTTCGGTCTGCATAAATGAAATGTAAGAGTTCAGTTTTTAAATAAACTTGTGAGGAGTTGCCAACTTCTAAAAGGGTGCAGTTTAGCACTGGAGTTTGTCTTTAAAAATAGTTGCAAGGCTACTAATTTGTATTTAACTTCAATAAAAATAAAGATGCTTATTGGTTATAAGAGCCAACTTAGCTTTTTCTCTTGAAATGAAAATTTTAACTGTATGATCTTTATGCTGAATTGTCCTTTTGCCTTTCCTTCACTTCCTCGTTTATGTGTTAAGAGAAGCTTTTCCTCTCTGGATTTTCTCTTTCATATTGTTAATGTTTAGAAGCTTCTTATAATCATACAAATCATTCATTCTTTGTAAGGTGGATAAGTTTAGAGAACATAAAATTATTGTCTTTGGTTGATTTGGTAGAGGAGATGTCAGCAGATGACTGAAGGATTTCTTTAGAGTTTGTGTACACTGCCAAGCCAGTACTTCCCCGTCACCTCTGTCCTTACCCACCTGTACTCTACTGCATGGTATTTATTATTTTGTCCTGTTTGTGCTAGATCCTGTGTAAACTCAAGTTACCAGTCAGTGCTAGCTGTGAAAAGTTTATTCTTAAATTCTGATGCATAAAGGGTATAACAAAAAAGGGGAAGAGTGAATGAAAACAAAGATGTGCAGTTGTGGTTTCACAGGCTAAATAGGGACATAATTACAGTGTTGTGTAATTGTCAACTGAAGTGTTCAAAAATCATGATTAACTTCTGAAATTAAAAGGCTTAAAAAATAATAATGATAAACCCTAGGAGATAGTTTTGAAATTCTATAGTGATTTGCCTCTCGTAATGCTTTAGGGGTTTGCAGTTTTCAAACTGTCCTCTGCAGCTAAAAAAAGCAGCTTAAAGACAAATCAAAGGCAAAAAAGCAGACACAAATAAAACGTCACTATTTTAAATGAGAGAAGCCCAATGGTCAATAGAAAACCCTGAGAAATTTAGGAATGGGTTTATTGCAGGAAGACTTCTGAAGATAGCAGGTGCCCATGCTACTATCAAGATGTTCAGCTTTTTCAGATGGTAAGCTAGAAGTGAAACACAAACCTGGTGATACTAAATGCTGCTAGCATTGTAACAGCCTGTAGACCATCAGTCATTTTCCTGTTTTCAAATCCCTTAGAGGAGCCAGAAGCAGCACATGATGTGGTTGGCTTCTGTGCTGGTGATCTTTTTTTTTTCTTTTGAGGACTACTGAGATGATGGTGATGGTGATATGGTAAAAACCGTAGGATGTTGTTCTCAATGAGAGAGCTACCTGGAATTGCCCTGAGGAAGTGTTATAAACATGGCTGAAAGTTAAATCTAAATTTAAAGTGTCCACTTCTACATCTGAAAGTAATTGTTAATTTCAATTTTCTAATGCTCTGTAGTGTCTAAAAATAAGATATACTGAATGTTTCTCAACTTGTGTTCTATCAGCAAAGGTGATTTAGGGGCATTACTGAAAAAGAAGAAACAGGGGAGACTCATGGGGAACTGGTTTTAATTGTTCACACAAGTATCACAAATGAAAAAAAACTAAAACTAGGAAGGTTGAAGCTCAATAACTGAAATCCCTTTAATACTGCTGTCCGTTACCCAGTGGCACACTTTAGTCAGTTTGTGGAATTGGCATTGTTAGGAGTATTTCAAGAAGATTAATGTCTCCATAAATCTGTGAATTGTACACTGCAATGATACAATAGATCAGATATAACAACAGATCCTTTCCAACTCAATTATCTATTAAATGTAAAAGAAATACAGAGCCCGCGTGTTTAAAGCAGAGAGCAAATTTGTAAACGTCAAGTAAACTAAAAGTTATGGCCCCCACAGCAAGTATTAAGTCATCCCCTAGTGCACTTGAGTTTTTTGTGTTGCTGTATATGCTGATAAAATCTTGCCTTAAAATATGTATGTTGTGGCGGTTATAGTAGCTATGGGGAACTTTTATTCAAATAAGCGCCCTGGTGCTTTGAAGGCATTGAACTGATTCATTCCGTGCATTTAGATACTAGTGTCAGTTATGTATTCAGATAAAATGTTTATACTTCTTGTAGTTAACTCCTCAATTTGCCCAACTTGCCACCACAATGCAATCTGTGCAAGATTTATAAAACCTAATGTAAAAGGAGTTTTAGAAATGTTAGGTATTTGTTAACATTTCAAATCCTTTATGCTGTCAGTTAAAATTGTGTGTGCCACATGTGTTGCAGTCCTATATAGCATTGTAAAATTTCAGGTCTGGAGATTCTATACTTCCTAACAGTGGTGGTTATGGAAGACTGGAAGAAGGAACTCTCCTTGAAACTGTGCTTTAGGCTGCATAGGTGGCATGGAGGGAGTGTAAGCGAACAGACATCCTTTCCTTTTCTCCCACCCTACCTGCTTATTCAGTTGAGGAGCACAAGCTGATATTATGATCTTACAAATTAAAATGTAGTGTGAAAAAAAAATTATGGTTCAGAAGTCAAAGCTTTTGTTTTGCTCTAACTGTCCCTGAGCAGTGTCCTGTTTCCTGAGGAATACTAGATGAGATGGCTGTCTGTTTTGTTTTGTTTTCTTTTTTCAGTGGTGAACTTGTTCTTGTGATTAAAAACATGAACATCCATTTTAGGAAATCTAATTGGTCATTTAAAAAAAGGTAACTAAATTTGAGTCCTTTCCGACACTGTACTTGCTCCTCTTCAGGAGGTATGTGGATGCTTTTTTTTGCTTCAGACTCGGGTCATCTGTTATGGTTACAGGTATATGATTACTTGTGTTGTAAATAGTAGTGGGGATCTGGAAACAGCTGATCAAAACTAAACATCTGCAAAATGCTTTCCTGCTTTTTGTAAAGAATTTTCTGTGACAGAGTTGCACATTGGTAGCAATCTACTTGCTAGCTGAATTAAAACATTGTCTCTAATTTTACTATGACACTCCTCAGACTTACTTGTTTCTGGTTTGCACTGCAATATCTGTAATGCTGTGGTATTGAGATGATGCTCACAGTCAAAATCAAAGAATCTTATACAAATATTTCTTAGGGTGAGGCAGTGTGTACTGGGTAAATGTTCACCTAAAAGGGCAAAAACTCTGTATGTTCTAGAAAAGTATGGCATGTGCTCAGAAAACCAGAGCTAAACTTGGTGTAGAGTAGGGATCTGTGATGAGAGGACATTACGAAATGGCAGTCTGAGTATGCTTTATCTGGAAACTCATTGCATGCTGTTGGTGACACTTGCACTTGGCAGTGTTAAACTACTTTGAGCCTTTGTATTTAAATACTCTTAAATACTTATTTTGAGAAAGAGGTTGAGGCATCGTGAAGCTTTCTTTGATGCTGCTTGTTATTCTTGGTATTAGCTGCAAAACAAGGGGGTTGTGTTTGGAGGAGGAAGAGTTTGAGCAGCCACAGTTCCATGGCTGCAACGGAGCTACAGTATGGGAGCAGAAATCAAAAAACGGGTTGTCTTCAGAAGAGTCACAAAACAGCGTGGGTGGGGTGGTGGGAAGGAGTTTACTACACTGCGCTGTCTTCACAGCTTTAGAATAGGAACTGTGTGGTCTCAAAAGTAGCAGCGCTGCGTGAATGAAGCGTGGAAACTAAAGCTACGTGACCTTCAGAAAGCTTCCTTCATTTTCTTCAGATTTGTAGATATTATGGGAAATCATTTGCATAGCAGATGTAGGAGGCTGTTACCACAGCTATTCTTAGCCTCCTCTGCACCTCTGGTTTTAGATCTGCTTGTTTTGAGTTTTGGTGGTTGGTTGTTGGTGGTTTTT
>RSEF01000031.1:19872728-19897691 GCA_003993805.1 Himantopus leucocephalus | reverse complement strand
AAGTTGAACTCGTAGGGGCAGCTCAGCGCGACAAGGGCCCCATCTTCGCGTGCTGGCCCTGGGACCCAGCCCCGGTGGCAGTCTGCCCCTTTCTCCGCTTAACGTGCATCGGTCTGTGTCACCGGGGCCACTCTGAGGATTCATTCACATACAGAAACCCGGTGGAACACCAGAGCCGCCGCAAATACGGTCCGTCCGTCTGACGGTCGGCGCGGGGACGCGGGTGGCAGCGGCGGAGACGAATGCGTGGGTGTCACCGCCGGGTTGGCACCCGCTCCGCGCTCTTTTGGGGGGGGGGCGGCTCCTCCGATTCCCGACGCGCCGTCGTGGCGAGTAAAACCTGACGGGCACCCCGCCGCTGGCCCGCGGCCCGCCGCGTTGTTCGGGGCGCGGGTGACGAAGGGGTTAAAGGTGGAGGAGGGGAGGGGGGAGGGGTGGCCGAGGCATTATGCAAGCTGTTAAGTAAAAAAGGAAGTGCATGACAAAATGCTGAGCTCAGCCGCCTGGCCGCCGGCCAAGCCCGTGCGCTTTCTTCACTACAGCTGAGGGCTTTCTAAGCTTCCCACCAGTGGGTTCGGCTGAACTGTTGAGGAATGCTGCCGCCGCCAGCTGACGTCACGGCGGGCGGTTCAGCNGGGGGGGGAGGGACGGGACCGGGGGACGGGACGGGGCCGCCTCTGCCCGCCGCGCCGCCCGCTGGAACGCCCTCTTCTTACCCCGCAAAAACACCCGCTCCTCCCCGCCCCGGCGGGCGTCCTGCGGCCTCCCCGCCGCTGCCAGCCCCTTCTTTGTCTCTCTCTCTCCGTCAGAGCAGGGACTACAGTATAAAGGCGAAGTTGCCGTTTAACTGAAAAAAATAAGCCGCCCACCCCCGACGGCGCAAGTTCTGCTTTTGTGTTTCGTTGTTGGTGCTGCGGCTGAGGGTGCAAAAAATGGCCTTGAGCTTAAAAGGTTTCAGGGTTGGACGATTTTTGGGAGGCGGTGTTGTGCCTTCCACCACCGGAGCTCCTTCCCCTGCCTGTCCTGTCTGGTAGCAGAAGTACCGTGGCAGGACACTGCAGTGCCATCACAGCCCCCTTTTTGCCTAAATTAGGGGAAAACTTCTGTAGAAGAGTATTGAGAGGGTGGCAATGTGTTAAGTTTTCTGTTAAAAATGAATAAAATTAGCCTGTTTTTTGATTTCGTTGCCTTCTGGGTGATGTTCTCTTCATCTCTGTAATCAGATTCAGGGTGGATCTATGGTTCTGGATTATTATGAAACAAATACAAAAAATGATAGTATCTGGAAAATATGCAGGCTGCAGAAGAGTGACAGAAAGCATGTTTCATTATCAGCCTTACGAGCAGTATAGGTAAATGAAGTATTACTTAAATGCTTTTTTTTTAAAGGATTTGGAGAGAACTGTTGATTGCAGAGGCTTCTGGGCTGCCTGGGTACATGCTGAGCAGGTCCAGGCAGCTTCTTTGAAGCTGCTCCCATAGCTTTTTTTTTAATTCAGTTTTTTGGGGGCTACCTTTCCTTCTATAATCAGTCTTGTTGCTTCTAGTCTTCACTAGTAAATTTGCAAAACTTCTGGGGCAGGGTTTCTCATCACAGGTCTCTGGTCAGTGTGCACTTGTCACTAAGTCTTGTACAAAGCAGTCTAATCCTGTTGTAAATTACAGATACAGGTTGCAGGACTCCATTTGGAGTTTAAATATAAATACATGATGGAACCAATTTATTAACAGTTCTATGAAGGAGAGGGGAGATGGGGGGGGGGAACCAACAAAACAACTCAAGAGAGGCCCATTTCTCTTTGGTCTCCTGCTTTCTATTCTGTAAATGATACTGCAGGTGCAGGTAGCATCAGTATAGTACCTGTTCCTCATAATAAAGAAGGCAAATGAGAGAACAGTCAGCAGACTGGAGATAACAAATTTTGAAACTGTTAAAAAGAAAAACTTCTTTGGGCAAGGCAGGACTAGTTAAGGAAATTCATTGTCAGATGGTATTGGGGCCAAGTCTTAAGTGGAGCCAAAAAAGACCAGATGTACTAGTATGGAAAACACCTTTTAAAATTTCAGATGTAACCCAGTCAGTGGCTGGGGCTTTAGCAGTTAGAAGTGAATTTCTTCTGTACTACTGAGGTGCTGCATGACTCTGGGTGAGTCACTCTGCTTGTGTGTGTTGCTTTCTCTGCTGTCCTCACCCTGTCTTTTTTGTTGGGAGATTATTATTAAATTTCATGACTGCTGCTGGACAGTGCATACCACAGCGGTGCCTCAAGTTCTGTCTGGGGCTTCCAGGCAGTGGTAATACAGTACTGTGACTACAAGGAAGCCTCTGGGTTGCCTCTGTGAATCAGACTAGTTTTACACCTCTCATTCCAGCACGCACAATCTGGGATTTCCTTTTGAGCTATAAAATGACTAAGTCTAAGTGCAGTGTAGACCATATAAAACAGGAGTTCAGAGCTTTCAAGCTTCCTAAATATTGCTGTGTATTGAATAGAAATCGTGTATACTGGGTTTGAGCTGTGAGAGACTCATTGAAGTTCTGCATTTCTGCAAAGAATAGGCACCACGTAAAGCTTAACATATTGCTTGCTTCTGAAATTCATTCACTGTCAGAGGCCTAATATGATGTATGGAGATGGATTAAACTTCAAGGTTGTGGATTTTACTAAAATGCGTGTATTTATTTTTCTTTTTTGATTATGAATTAACACGGCAGAAGCAATCTTGGTTGTGTAGTTGGTTTTCAGTGGTGTTATGGTAGATAGTGTTCCCCTTATTTGCTGTTTCACTTCTCTTATTCAGAGCCTGGTTTTTCAAGGTGCAGTGCTCCTTGCTCTTGTACCTCGAAGTCCCTCATCATTATGACTCATAATAAAAGAAACCCAGCAGCAGTTCAGAGAGAGAGAGAGGCTGTTCCCCTGTAAACTGAAGGGAAACATAGCCAGTAATGTATCCACTAAGAAATCCTGTGCAGCGTAGCATTTACTGTAATTTTGAAAAGTATAGAGCAGTGCTGCATTCCCCATACCCAAATGGCACGTTGTTTTCCCTTTGTGCTCTACTGGCTGATGGTCCTGCCTCATACAGGTCTTGTCTGTCTGTTTTGATACAGTATTAGCAATTCAGTACAATGTCACTCTTAAGTTTGCAGGAATAAAACATGAAAATGCTTCTGGAAAAGCTAAAGCAATGTAGTAGCAACCCCTTTGCAATTACAGCTTTTGTGTCCCTGTGTTAATGGGCAGAGAGTAACAGTCGAAGAGATCAAACGCCTAATAAATGCCATGTGCGTCCTAGCTGCTTTCCCTGGGTGATCTTCCTTTCCCTGACAGAGTATTAAATGCCATGTTGTTTTTTCCTGTATCACCTATTTGGGTGCAAGAGGGTACTCGGGTTAAATTTGCACTCTTTTCTTTGGTTACTAAGACTCAAGGCATTTGAAACACATGTCCTTGCCTCGCTTATTTTCTAGAGGCATTAACTAAAAGGCAACTTCACATACAGCTTCTACAGAAACTACTATAGCAAGGGCTGTGATTAAGACACGACTTTTTTTTCTCCTCCTTTCCCCCACTATGTCTATCTTTGGGGACTGCCCATCTGGTGAACTCCTGCAGCCAGAGAGCTGAGAGCAGAGCACTGTCACAGCTGGTGGATAAATTATGAATAATAAATGAGGCAGCTATTTGATTAGGTAAGACAATAACACTCAACAGCACTAGTTTCCCGAGCATTATGAGTAGTCAAAAATAATTTGTTTATAACTGCAGCAAAAGGCATTTCTAGTGATTCTGAGTAGAACTCTCCACAGAAGGTGAATGTGAAAGTTTACCAAGTGTCTCTTCCCCCTCCCCCCTGCCTCTTTTTTTTATGTGCTGTGGCACAAAAATGACTTTGTTTTGCAGCTGTTTCTTAGTTTTCATGGGGTGGGGATGGAAATGCCCCTATAGCTTTAAAAAGGCAGAGGTTTCTTTGTTCTTAATTTGCTGGGGTTTTTTTTTTGCTCTCTCTCCTCTCTGGTTTGGTGAATCAGGAGAATGAAAATACCTCTTGTTTGATGCTTGCCTTGATGGGATTTGGACACGGTAGGGGTGACAAATAAACAACCTTTCTGTCTCATCCCATTTGCTGCATATCACTTCCTTTTCCGTCTCTCCTTCCCCAGACACTTGGCATCTTTCGCTTCAAGTCTGTCTGCCCAGCATCCCATATTGCCCCTACACCAGGATGCGAGCCATAGTGACAGTGTAATTGGTGCCCTTTGCCAAGAGATCCTGGGGGGCTGCAGGAGTCTCAGGTGAGCAGCAGTGAGGAGGAACTGAATGTGAATGTCTCTGGGATCCCCACACCAAATACACTGTGTGGCTCAGAGCTCTTCTGCGCACTGTAGACATGACTGCGGGTGGCTGGCTTGACTGTTGTAACAGTTACTTTTTTCTCTTAATACTTCTAATAACACTAAAATAACTGTATCCACAGGGGACTGTAGCTAAATGAGAGAATGGAACGTTTTATTAACTTTTGTTAAAATGTCTTTTCAGTCGCCTAGAAAGCTTTTTTGTTAACTTTGAACTCTTGTATCTTTTTTATTTGAGCCTTGATTTGAATCTGATATCTTTCTTACTTGAATTTTAATATTGATTTGACCATATTCCACTCTTATTTTGCCAAATATGAACTGCATTTTATTAACTTTAGGATGAACTGCATTTTATTAACTTTAGGATGTAAATGGCACAGCTTATTGTCCAGAGTTTATCTTTTGTGTGCATAGTGAAGCAAGACACAGGTTGGTGTGGTTTGGATGTGGCTGGCCTGTGCTAGTAAAGGCCCAGAGTTAGGAGAAGCTGGATCCTGCTTTGTTAGAATTTGGTTAAGGAGATATTGCATCTTCTTTGTTTTTAAGTGTTTCTGATGGCTCAAGTATGGATGATTATTTTCCATGAAACATGTTATAACCTTGTTCTAGCCTTCAGATGTATTAGAGAGGTCTTTTGTACTCGCTGACAAATTCTTGTAACACTGGTACTTATGTCACAGAGATACTGTAATAGTACATTGAGGTACATCGTCATCTGCATTTCTCCCATGCTTTGAGATTTGTTGTATCTGTAGGAGCAGACTTGGTTTTGTCTGACTTGTGGAAATTTTGGAAACTCCTTCTCTTGAACCTATTTCAAAGTACGCTTTTTGAAGTGACAGCTACTGCACAGATACTTAAAATTGACATGTTGTTGCAAAGCTAACTGAAATTAAAAAGAATAAGGAAAAGGATTCACAAACTCTGACATAGTCGCTCCTGCCTGTCTGGAATTACATAGTGGTTTTAATAAGAGTTTATTAAAAACTTATTAGCTGCAAAATTAATAATGTAAAAGTACAGTATCTGGCTTTTCATGCTGATAACGGCACACTCCAGAAGAATAATTCCTCTGTTTGGAAGTAACTTCTATGGGTAACTCTGTATTAATACTCTTTCTTTTCCATACATTGATGTTTCAACAAATAACACAAATAACAATTACAGGAAAGTGACAAAGCAGCATTTTTATAAGCAGATTTATGCAGGGTGAGTGTCTTTTCTTTGCTCACTGCTCTTTTCCCTGTTCTGGCATAAAGCAATGAGATACCTTTCACATTGACAGGTGGAAACATGAAGAAAATTTTGACTTCACTTGCCTGTGTAAGGATCTGTTGTCAATTATTTTTTTTGCATCTTCAAAACAACAGCTGTTTTTGTACTAGCAACTTGCAATTGTATTTACTATGAATTAGTGCCTAGCAACATCTAGGGCAGTGCTTTTGCTGCTACAGACTACTCTGTCACGGAGTGTATACTACTTAGTTGATTTTTAGGTGGGCAGTGTCTGGTTAAGATACTGTGGAATGTCTGAGTTTTGAGTCTTGCCCTGGCTGAAAGTGAATTGTTACATTTGTTAATAGGTATTTGAGCTGTTGGAGTTGCTGAGTCTCAAATGGTTCTGACTGTGAAAGAGCAGAGAGGAGGTTCTTTTTGGCTGAAGGGTTTGGACAATTCTTAAAAGTTTCTCTGGTGAATGTGGCTTGTTCTCCATAAATACAAACTTCCCATTGAATGGAGCATTACAAACCAATCCCTGGTGAATTCTGGGTGATTCTTTTTGGCAAGCGGGGACGTTTCCCAGGGAGGTTGCCAATATAAACATCTTGTGTGTGCACTACCTTGGGCTCCTCCTGCTGCCCCACCTCTTTGTAACAACTTAGTTGGCAGTGGCTTTGCCAGCCGCTGTTGCGCAGGCTGCTGGAGTTGAGCTGGTGATGCTATTGTTTGGGAATTACTGACTAAAATTAGAGTCTCTTTAGCCAGCAAGACCTCCATGTGGCAGGGAACTTTATGTGCAGTTTCTCTTCCTGCTTCCATCTACTGGGAGGGGGAAATGAATGCCAAACAGCTGAAGACATTTTGGAGAGCTGGAGAAAGCAAATGACCAGGTATGAGCTTTTGCTGAAGCTGTACCTGTTTGGAATAATTTGAGTTCAGCCTGATTGTTTTTGAAGAACATTTGTGGGTTTGTGAATGCTTTGTAAGCTTGTAAGGTTTTCAAAGAAATGCAATTGTTAGTTTAGCCAATGCTAGTTGTGAAGGGTTGATGAAAACCACAGGTGCTTTCAGAGGTGGGGAGCGGAAGGCCTAATGTCTCACCTGGTCCCAAATACTTAGTTATCTAGTTTAAAAGCACACGTGCATTGTTTGTTTCTTTTAAAAACCTTGAAACTTACAAATAATTGTATTTGTTATGAGTAGAGACGTAGTTTATTAAAATCAGGACGAGCAAGATGAGCAGTATTGTGTTAATGATTGCAAGTTAGAGCAAAGCATGCCTGGAAGCTGTTGTGGTTAGTGGGGATTTCACATTGTGAGTATTGGAGCTTGTCTGTGTGGAGAGGAGGGAGAAAGTTGTATGTGATATGCCAAAATGTATTTCTTCAGTAATTAAACAAAATTTTTATTTGATACCATTTCAACTACCTGCTTAATTTGTGAGGTTTAATTAAGCTTGTGCTGACATAGACATAAAATCAATGCCTAGTTTGCCTGAGGAAAAGGCTCTTTTTCCTTTTGGGGTCTGGCTATGTCTTTTTCTTTTTCCTTTTTTTTTTTCTTTTGAGAAAATCATTAGCAATTCAGAGAGCAGAAGCAAATAGCCATTTTTAAAATTCATGTCCTCAAATGTTAATTTGATGCTTTGAGGCATAAATGACCTTTCTAACCAGCCCAAACTTGTCAAACAAAAGAACGATAGAAACAAGCTGCTTTGTTCTAATACAACAGGCTGCTTTTCAGGGAGAATTTCAAAACAATTCTGCCTCCCTCTTCTCAACAACATTAAATTAAACTTTGGCCTGTGCTACATTTGAATTTAGATGTGTATGCATCATTGGAGAGACAGTGATGGAATCTAGACAACCTGTGCAAATTCAACCATAGACTTCAGCTCCTGAAGCCCAGGGCAAGTGAATAATGCTTTCATCCATAGCTGCCCTAGCTGGTATTGCTTAGCACTGGAAAGCAGTTAGGTGTGGGTCAGAAGCTGAGAGGAGCGTTAAAAGGGGATTTCTTCCTGTCACAAAACTGAAGTGTAGGGGGGAAAGGGGAGAGGAGGGAAATAAAACCACCAACACCACTTCTTGAAACCTTTCATTTAAGTGTTTAGATTGCTGTATACACCTTGGAGGTCAGATTTAAAAACTAAATATAAATCTTTTTCTAGCTCCTAGAGATTTCATTGAGACTGGAACTGTGTGTAAGTATATGCTGTACAAACAGGAAGAACACTTAATGCATCTGTGCCAACTCTGTCATTATCAGATTTACCAGATAAAGGAAACACATAAAAGGTCAGGGTGGAAGATATAAGGCAGTATCAAAAAGGAATGTCTTTATACAAGGTAATGCGTTCCTTTTTTCCACCTCTTTCCAAAAAGAAGTTAAACTAAATTGGTACTCGAATGCCATTCTCCCCTGCCAGCTGTGCTTGCAGCATCTGAAATTAATCTCTTGAGTGACATGTTTCTGAAGCAAGCACCACAGTAGTAAACTTTTTCTCTAGGAGATAAGTAGAGTTAGAGTAGTAATCTGGTGTTGCAGTTCTTCTATCTTGTATATTTTTGTCTTATCTATACTCTTTCTTTGTTAACTCATTGATCTGCATCTAAAAAAGTAATATCTAATTCTTGAATTTGTTCAAACTTTAGAAATTGAAAGACGTCCTTTAATTGTTCACTATTTTTTCATTACTGACCTGTGCGGAGATTTGTCTGGCATGTTCTGCTGTATAAGGTGTATTGGCTTTGTTTATCTAAACCACAATCCTGCCATAAGTTTCCCAGCTAGATGGGAGGAGGCAGTGCTGATCACTTTCAAATACTCAGCGGCTGAGCAGTACCATAAAATCTCAGGATCATGTTATTACTGTTCATTAATATTTGGTTACTTGATTCTTTTAGGGTTTATTTTATCTTAGGGATGAAAAACACATCATGGTATGAAGATGTTTGAGGCAAGCTAATGTGGTTCCTTCAGCTCCTTTTAGATGATCTTCTCAAGGTGGTTTTGTGTAAAATGGGGAGAAGAGAAATAATTACCTTCTTGGTTTCTGTCTTTGGCCTAGTAGATAGTTCATATAAAGCCCCTAATGGTAAGTTTTCTGTCACTTCAGGATCCATTCAGGAAGGCATTTTACTTTGATAGACTCCCTGGTTTCCATGTGTATTGCATGATTTTCTCACATAATTGTGTGGTGTTGAGTTTTTTGATTGCTTACAGATCAAATGTACGTACATTTTGGTTTTTTAAATTTTCTTTGTTCTGATCCCTAGCAAGAGGAAGCTGTTTGTATGGCCTGAAATCTTGTATAAAGCACTCAAGTCAGCTCAAGCTAAAACTTGGCCAGATGCTGTACCTGTGTCAGTTGTGATGGACCGGAACTTAGAGGGACTGGGGTTGTCTGTCTTCAGAGGAGAAACAAAAGCAGAAGATGAATTATTGCTTCCAAAAATACTGAATTCTTAAACATCAACACGTGAACAAACTGTAGGACCCAAAATTTTGTTCTCTGGATGAGAACAAAGCGCCTGTTTTCTGCTGTAGTGTCTGCAAAATCAGCCTGCAGAGCTGTTCTGGACTGCGAAGTGCTTTATCAGTCTGCAGTCTTCATTCAGATCTAGGAATGAGCTGTGACTGCCACAGGGAATGCATATGCATGTACCAAACTTGTACAAGAGTTGGTGGTGGAAAACTTGGGCCAACAGCACATAGCTCAACATATTGACATAAGTACGAACAACGCTTGTTAATTATCCCGTAGCTTATTAAGTTTGCAGTTGATTCTGGTTTTTGATCCAAATTGCTGTCAGAATGTATTTTCTTGCACACAAACACATGTGCTTTTGCTTTAAATTGGTACAACTATTTCAATTCTAGTTGTGCATATTTTAAGCAAATGCTAGATTCCTTTATATTTGGTTATTTCAGTACTGAAATGAATAAGTATCTGGATGGAGCTTTAGGGGAGGTTTTGAGCACGGCAGAATTAAAAAAAAAAAAAAACAACATGCTGTAATTACACTATAACTAGCTTTTATTCAGCCAAGATTTATCTGGTCTCCGAGGCCACAGCCTTTTTTTAAAGATTGGAATTCCTCTATATGCTGAATGCTTATAAGATAACCACAAAGTAAGCTGCTGAAAATGCTTCTTCACCTGTTTGGCCTTGAGAGTGTTTTGTGCTGCCATGACAACTCGGTCACAAAGAGCCTTGGGTTTGTGGTTTCCAGGCCTGATTAGTACAATGTACTGTAATTAGGAATAGGAAAAACCCCCACAGGCTCTTTTCCAATTTAAATATTCCCACTGCTCCCAGGACTTCCCCAGCTTTCATTGTGCATTGTTTCAGATTAGTCATAATTGAAATATTTATTTTGTTTAGTGCAGCCCAGACACTGTGAAGACTCCCTGGAATTTATCAGAGCTTTCAGCTTCTGAACAGCTTGGGTTTGGGGTCTCTTTGAGATGGTTGTATGGTTTGCTATGTACCCTAAGAATGACCTGAGATGCTAGCACAACAGCATTCTGTGTCGTACTTTTATAGCACTGGTGCTTTTCCAGAAGGGAATTGCAGATAATGCAAGCAAGACTACTTACTTTGCTCTTGACACATTCTTCAGTCACTGTTACTTCTTTCCTGTGCCAGTGTAAATGGGAAATGAGTTGAGGAACATTAAAGCACTGAAGTGGGAAAGAAAGCAAAACACAAAGCTAGACATATTTGATTTTTCTAGGTACAATGGTAACTGGTTTGATAAAACAGTTTTAGAGTTTTCCATTTTTTTAATGTGAATTGTAACTTCACCAAATGGCATTACTTAAATTTTTTGACTGCAGCTGCTGTAGAAATGTGTGCACAGCTACTGTTTTGGTAAACAAAGCCTAGTAGCCAGATGGCAGTAATATTTAAAAAGTTGAGTGATATGGTTTGGGAAGTATCCAACTGGAATATGCTGTGCTGTGCCTAGGTATCTTAGATTTAGTAGACAGTGGAAGACTTTAAATGTGTTATCACTGCAGTGGCTTGAAAGAACAAATAGACTATTATGTAGAATACAAATAATGCTTATTAAACTTGCAAGTGATTCTTTCTGATAAATGATCCAAATTGCTGTCAGACTGTATTTACTTACACATAAGCAGATGTGCTTGTGCTCTAAATCAGGATAACTATCCCAAACCTAGTTATGCATATTTTAAACAACTGCTAACTGCTATGTTTCAAATACTTTCTGGTTTCATGAAGGCTTGAATTTTCTAATAGATCCTTTCCTTACCCTTAGTCCATTCCTCATCCTACTTGAAAGGTTCAAACTTGGTACATTTGGCTAGCTGGTGTATGACTGGAGAACTGCTATTAAGGGAAGGAGGAGAATAGCTTTCTTGCAGGGTACGGATGCCCAGGGTCCTCTGCTGTTCTTTTAAATTTTTAATCCATTAGGTAATTGTTTACTATGGTGCCTTAAAATAGTCAGCTTAGTGGTTTTGCCTAGTTTCTAAAAGTACGCTTTAGACTAGGTTGGAAGGTTCTTAGCATCAACTTAGCCACTGCCGAATTTATTGGGAGATGATGAATTGGATCCAGCTCTTGGTGATGCCGCTATGGGAAAATATGATCCTTGAGCTGTTAAGTGGCAAAATAACATTTTCTAAGACATGAAGTAAGTGTCATCAATAGATGGTGCAGACTTATTTCTTTAATTATTAAAAAATGTTAGGTCCTCCTGCAAGGCTGCCTGCCTCTTCCCCTCCTTCCTTCCCTCCCTCCCTCCCCCCCTGCTTTTGATGTGGGAAAAGTCTGTATTGTGAAACAGTTGAAGCAAACAAGCCGGACACCCCCCCTTCCCCATCCTGTCTAGACTGCCTGTTTCTCATGCACTGCTCTTCCTTGGAGCAGACATTACTCACAGGTTGCGCTGCGCACTCCTCTGTGAGCAGCAGTTGGGCTCTCCTCCTCTCTTCGTTTGGAGGTCAACTGCTGGTGTTAAGACATCCTTCTCATCTGAGGGGGGTCAGTTTACCCTGCGAGCTTTCAACATACAAGCTTCTGCTTTTCAGAGTGCTGCAAATAGGAAGCAGTTTTTGGCAACTGCAGCCTGGCTCTCCTCTAGGGCTGGGAGAGGCTGGGTGTTGCACTGGCATTCCTCCTGGATAGCCATCAGCTTTGCCTTGGCTTAGCCCACCCTGCCATCGTGCCCTGCCTTCACTGCCCTTCCTCAACAGGACCCTCTGCAATCCATAACAAAGGGAGAGATTCTGCCCCCCCCCACCCCGTGTAGATGACTTTTGTGGATTATGAATGTAAATAATACTCTAGTGCTGCAAACATGAGCAAACTGCCTGGGGTTTGTTGGAAGCTTTTTTTCTGCCCTTTGAAGTGGGTCAGTGGTGTGCAGTATTCAAGTGTTGGAGTGAGCAGCTTCCTTACAGCAGGGCCTTTGGAGTCCTGGGGAAAACAAAGCAAAACAAACTTCATTAGATCGTTGGAGGCACAGGTACTTAGTGAGATTACAGTCATTTTCTGTCTCTTCATTACTCTTAAAGAACAGTAAGAAGGGAAGCTTCCTCTGCTTTCAAGAAAGGAGTTTTCTAACTAGAACTCCAGGCCAGGAGCTCTGAATGCAAATAAACATTCTCTTCTTAAGGCTTTTTTTTTTTTCTTGCTTAACAGGTAATTAAGCAAGGGGAAAAAAATGGTTAAGTAGTTTGTTTTCAGTGAGTTTTACTCCTGATTTCAATATTCACACTGAAAGAATAACTACAAGTAGTATTTGTTTTGGGCTGGTTGGATTGTAGAACATCTTTAAAGTAATTATTCCATCTCTTACTAAACCACCATTTCATTACAGGAATAGATCCTACAAGTGTCCTCAGAAACATTTTGATTATAAAAATGAGTTCATCTAAAAACTTCCTTTCCAAATGTAGTAAATTATAAGGTTGCAGGGACAGCTGGATTAAAAACAAAATCCCTGAAACTCACCTGAAATAAAAATAATGCTTGTAGCTTTTCCAGTGTTCATTTAATTGGAAGACAGACTGAAGACAAAATAAAAGGTTACTTCTCTTAATGTCCTGGGCAACTGGACAATTAATCTTTTTCTGCTAGCATTTCCCAGAAGTTAAGCATTATCCTGCTATAAAAGGTGGTTTCTTCAGCTGTCTTTTGTTTTTCATGGTCTAGAAGGTTTGGAATTTGCATTGCCCTCTCATGCAAAAACCAAACATCACCTTTCAAAACCAAATGTGTGGATTGTGACATACTTATTCTTAAAAAGAAAAGGTTTTTCTTCTGACTAGTTTTATCTCTGGCAGAAATACTTTAAAAGCATATTAAATTTGCAAAACCAGAATGTAACAGTTCCATTTTTCTACTTCATGGATTTTTTTTTAAAATTCATCTACATAAAAATTAGGCTTTTTTAGAAGAGTCTTGGTTCTGCTTGATTTTTGGTATTCAGATTGTTTCTCTCCTTGTGAACTACAAGGAGGTTGTCTTTGTTAAATATGCCTGTGGTGGAAGGAGTAATTTGTTTGTTCTGAGTCTGGCATAATTCAGTTGAGAAATGACTCTGCTCACCCTCATATGCTTCATATATTTCAGTAATTGCAACAGTCCTTCCTCACTGATAGGGTCACCATTGCCTCATCTTGTGAGGTATTGATGTGGTGTTTGAATAGCTTACTGCTTTAGAAAGAGAAACTTTGTATATTCCCATAACAGCACAAAAAAAAAGATTCAAACATTCTTCTTGTTGCTTTATAGAATATCTTAAGCAGATCCAAAACAGAAGATAACTGACAATTTTCCTGTTGCTCTGATTGCACATGAACTCTGTGTGTGTGCACATATTTGTGTAAGGGGTGGGGGAGTGGTCGTTCTTTCCTTCTGAAGTTCCTCCCTGGTACAGTCTTCTCAGCATCTGCAGTCCATACTCTGATAAGCCATGCGTAGCAGGCAGCAGCCGACTTTCAGCCTGCTGATTTCTCTAAGCTGTCAGCCAATGTGGTGATGCTCAGCTTTACAAAATTCTCAGGGCACTGTTTGGGTTGTACATCAGAGCAGCCTATGTGTGTGTTGGGTGAGCAGAAAGGCCCTATCCACTGGAGTCCTTTGGTCCTCAGAAATGAGGCTTGTCTACCATGTTATAAAGGAGGAATAGAAAAGCCTTTAGCATCCTTTCATATTGAAACAATGGTCTATTTGATTATCACATGCTTACAGCAGATAAGACTAGATTGAGGCTTTGTCTGGCCAGCAAGGGCTGTCTCTGCCACTTCTTTCTCATCCGCAGATCTATTTCAAGCTTGGAACAAGGAGAATGGACCAGCTGGGATTTTGTTCCTAACATCTTAAGGCAGCCTGTGGGGTACCTCAGTGTTGTCATAGCCCCCCAAATCTCACTAACATCAAAATGATCTGAAAACTAATTCTAGAGCAAATTTCTGCCTGCATAATCTTGAGCGTCTAGTTGAGATAAAGCTTGTTTTAGCTAAGTACATTGGAATCTCCTTTGCCTTGTGCTACATTTGCCCTCCAACAGAGAGCAGATTATCGCTTGCTCCAAAGCAGGTTTAAAGTAGCGTTACCCAGAGGGCATCACTTAAGTAATGCAGAGTAGATTCCTTTCCTTAAATTGGGCTGCTTCAGAAGTACGTAATTCAAGTCAAAAACTGAGCTGTGAACTATACATACTAGCTCTCACTGTGTTCTAGACTAGATGGCCAATCACTTTGTCACCTGGAATAACCATGTTCGTAATCAGTTTTCCCTGAGTTAGGTGTAGGGAGGATTGGTGACGCTGCCTTAAGAAGACATTTGGCATAGGAACATATTGAAGACCTTCTTCAAGGACATGAAATGTCTTACATGTGCTCATCCAACATCTGACTCTAAACTAGAGAAACAAAGCTTTTAAAACTTTGATTTGTTTCCTATGAGGTAGTTTGCTATTGTGAACAAAATTGGTGACAACTGTGTAATAGAATTTAACATTACTGCTTCGAGTGTCCTCTAATAGAAAGAATAGTCTGTTGCAAAGGCCACTGCTCTAATACAAGTATTCACATTTTCAGTGGCAAAAGTAGCCTTGAGTAGGTTTCCCAGCAGTTGTTGTTATGATTCCATTTCCACTTCCCTTCGTATCAAAACAATGTAAAACTATAGACTGGGGAGTGAGACCCAGGAAATAAACTAAATCATATTAGTAGTTGCAGGGCAGAAGCTTGTTGCATTTGGCTGTCTCACCCTGAGTCCTGGGGTTTTTTGGTCTGGAATAGTCTACAAGCTGCTCATGTGGGGCTGTGCTACAAAAAACACCATGGAGAAGGCCTAATAAAAAGTACAATGTTTTTTAAAGGGAATAATGTTACTTAAGAGTACATAATATCTGAACAAACAGGCAATGAACAGCATATAATTCTGCACATTATGCAGCAGCATTAAATATACATATTAGTAAGGTAGCAGATGCTGTAGTTGTGAAATTGCCATGTAAAGTAGCAGTCTTTAGCAGCAGGGTGCTGCTCTATGTGAGACTCCTTCACATGTAATGAATAGCTAATTTCAGCTCTATAGTCCATGAGAGACCGGAGGGGATCGGGAGGGTAGAGCGTTCCAGCAACCAAAACCAGCAGGATGTGCTGAGATGTGCTTTTAATGGAGCAACATTTCTGAGCTCTTGGGGGGTAAATTCATAAAGAGGGATGCTCATCTGTTACTTTGTATTCAAACTGAGGAATTACTGCTGGAAATGGCCAAGCAAGCATGTGAAGTGCAGGGTGGAGGCATGAGATGGTGACAGGTTTCAAGTGCTGCTTCTGAGGTGGTGGTGTCTTGTGTTTTACTTTTTGTGTGTGCAACCAACAGATGAAATAAAAACAAGAAAAAGCATACATAAGAATTGGCGCTGAAAATGTGAGCAATGTTTTCCCTCATCCCACTTTCAGAGCATGTGAGGACGCTTGTTGATCCAGTTAATGTATGTCACAGATTGGAAGATTCAGCTAGCAACTGAATCTGGCACTTGCAAGTCTCATGGGCATTGCCTTGTGAGAGGTGAGAAATAGGAGTTTTCTTGCTGAGAAACAGGGATTTCTTGCTGAATAAGCAGGATCCAACAAGCTTTGGGTGTTCTAGGTTCATTACTGAATATTTCTCCATGTTTTTAAAGTATGTTTGGAAATACTTGGTGTGATATTCAAATATTTATGTAGGAGAGTGACCCCATTTAACCTTAAAACATCATCATTGCTTGTTATGACCAAGCTAGGTCTGAGGATCTGAACTTCTAAGACTTGCATGGAGAATTCAAGAAGCACAGGAGGTATCACATGGATGTCTGTTACACTCTCATCCAAAGATTCAGACTGCAAAGAGGAAAGGCAGGTTTCTAAGGAACTGGCTGATAATGTTTGCAGCTCCTGATGTCTGTTTCACTCCTTATCAGAGGAGGAAGCCTCCTGTTTGACTTAAGTAAACAGGAGAAACCAGATGTAGGGAATAGTAATCCTTGCTACATAGTCTAATCTACCAGGGTACAGTGAATGATCTATTTAAACTGTTTCTCAATAGATAAAAACCTAAATTATAGTTGACCTTCTGGCAGCATGGTGCTAGTTAAACAGTTCTTTTCCTTCCCATTTGACTGAAGAGGATATGGATGGATTTTTTTGGGGGGCATCATCTTAATTTTAAGAAGTGAACAACTCTGGCATAGTACCCAGCTGTTTACTTCAAATTACTTTGCTGAGAGAGATCAGGGGAGATCTGCAGAAAGGGATGGGGATGTTGTTGCAGGGGGCAAGACTGAGAGCATTCTTTCTAGATACTTTAAATTGCTTTTTAACTGTTTAAAGAAAATAAATCAGTAGTCTTCTATGTAAGGGCCCTACTTTTCAGTTTATTTTGAGACCTGGCATATTGACAGTGTTAAAAGTTCTTCATCGTTGTAACAGAGGCTAGATATAGAATTTAACTCTTCTGTTTCTGCCTTTTTTATTGCGATATAGAGAACTACTTCAGATACTAGCAAGTCTCTTGATCTGAGTATTTTGGGCAACACTGAAAACTAATTCATATGTAATCTTGTCACAATACAATTAAATAGCAAGACAGAGACAACACAACCTTAGGCAGGTGACAATGGTATGATGTAATAGTCCAGTATGTCACTGGATTTAATCTAAGACAGCAAACCAACAACTGATGTTAGAGGTGTCATTCCTCTTCAGCTTTTCTGCCAGCAAAGGGCACCCTCTGTCTTTACCTGCATCTTTTTCAGAGTTTGTATAAACTTCTGTTTTTTCTTCAAGAACTTGGAATGGTCTTACTCTTTTTCCTTCCCAATTATGTGTATGTAGGTTATGATAAAAGTTAAGAGCATAGATAGAGAACCTTTTCTTATCACAAAAGGTAGACCTGTGGGCATGAGACCTGCATCAAAAAGAAGATTTAGTACCATTACAAGACCAACGTCTAGTTTGAGATAAGTAAAATCGACAAACAACCTTGAGTCATAGATTTAGTCAGCAATGTACTTAGTCTTGTGGGTTTGGTTTCATGTTCATCAGCAGGCCTAACCCTTGACTATTTTAGTAGGTAACCAAAGCTAACAAAACAAGGCATTAACCACAATTCCACAAGTATATGACCTACCAGCTTATCACAAAGGCTAATAGTTGTAGTTTAAATAGGTTATCGGAAGCTGAAGCCCAAAGATAAATGGCAAGAGAATGCAGGTATCTGGAAGGGAGAGAGTTACTTCATCATTGCATGAAAGCAGCTTGTTGCTTGGCTCACTGGTAAGAACAACTTGCCATCCTTGAGGTTTTTGTCTTCTGTCTCCTTGGTTTTTTTGTCTTCCCGCAGCGTACTGTAAAAGTAAAACAAATGATAGTGGTTTTGCAATTGTTTCCTTTTCCTCTGTCAAAAGGTAGTTGTAAGGTGTTCCTTGGCTTGCCAGTCAAAGTTAGAAATGTTGTATGTTACTAGACGTGCTTTTTGTTGGGGTCCTCAATTTAATAGCTTATGTATTCTGAAACCTGGTCTGGAGGCCAAACCACAGCATGCTAAATTCCAGTAACTTGCTTAATAAATCTAAATGACAAATTAGATTGTGTTTAGCTGTCTAATTTGTCCACCTTCCTTAGATTGTTTGTTTTCTTTAATTTATTCTGGAAGCTTTGCTTCCTTGATTGTGCAGTTCTGTGTTTTCCTTCTCCCACTGCCTTTCCAAACTTCACTCCCTCTGTGGTATTGACTGGAAAGTTTTGATTTTTGTGGGTAGGCATGAATTTTAAAAAGGGAAATCTTGTTGTGTTTTTTTTTTTGTTCAACCCTATACATATTAACAGAGGCTTGGATAACATGTTGTGTATTAACATACTATCTAGAATCTGAATAACAGTCAGAATAACTGTAGCTTGTTAAACTTGGCGTGCTGCAGGTTAGAGGTGAATCTTCCTAAGAATTTCTTGGCTCTGGAAAGGAAGGCTTTGCTTATTCAAAGAGAATTATTGTGTGGCTTTAGAGGAAGTGGTGGGCTCCTAAATTACTTCTTTAAGAAAATTGAGTATTAATCTTACCTGCATTGTTTGAGGAACAGCTGTGTGCTCTGAATGTGCTAACATTGGCTTAGTCAGTAGAAGAATACACATCACCCACACGTACCTACCCTTAGTTAGTGCTTCCTGTGCATGCAGCTCCCAGAAACGCCAAGAAATTAGGGCCTGGGAACATACATAACTTTTTTATTAGAACTACTGTATTTGTATTTTATAAATATAAAAAGATAATGTGAGCAACTTACACTCAAAATTGTCTGTGCCTTTGGAAATCTGTTTTTCTTAAGTGAAGCCTATTCATTCTGCACCCCATGTCTGGGAAGAGGTGGTGCAGGTCTGCATGGAAGGGTGCTAGTATGGCAAGTCTTACCAACCAGGTCTGAGAATGGGGTGCACTAGCCAGGATTTATGTATATTGGCTTGATTTCATTGAGTAGTGATTGGAACAGTGAGAAGTGAGTTAGGATCTAGCCCAGTAACAGTGTGGAAAAACTGTAAACCACAAGGACCTGATTTCATACAATATGCCCACTTCTTGTGTGGGTTTAGGCTGTGTGCCAGTATTATCAATGGTATTTTGATGTCTAATATAAGTGACCTTTGCATGACCTTTTTAAACACTTTTATTGTTATCACAGTAGTTCCTTGGGTTTCCAGTCTGCATTTGGGGCTCTACTGCTGTTGGCCCTAGACAGCTAGAAAAAAGATTTTTGCCCCAATGCTGGCTTCAGCCATACAAGGGTGACTCACTTGTGAAGTTGCTGTTTTTTTAGACTTCATCCTGGAATTCTTTCAACACGGTGGTTTTAGTGGCTTTTTCTCTGCTGCTTTGTCAGGAAGTACTACGTCATATTTCATTACTTTTGCTGGAATCCCTTGTAATGCTCTGATGACCAGAGGAAGTTGCTGAAAACATTTATCTTGTAAAATTTACAGTCCAAAATGAACTGACCCCCTCCCAAAGTCCTATGTAGCAACTGCTGTTTCTACACTTAAAAACCTCTTTTTCTCTTTTTACTTCCACTTTATGAATAAAACAGGAGTTCAGTGAACATCCTGACTCTTGCGGTAGTACACAAACACTTGTTAGAAAACTAAAGCAATAAAAAAATTTTGTGAATGCTAAGACTTAAGTCTTTGTGAATACTTAGTACACATTGGAAGAATAGAATCATAGCCATAAAGAAAGGGTCTCCCTTACTTTCTGAGATTTTTAGTGCCATTTTTCATTTGGCACAAGTGCAGCATTGATTTCTTCTTTTCCTCCCTTCTTTAAACAAAAGAAAATTATTTATTCCACAACTAGTAATGGAAATGGGAGTGGCAGTTTCCTCTTTTAGGCCAAGTACAACGTTTCCTGATGGAAGGTCAGTTTAGTTTCAAAATTATGTTGGCTTGCGCTTTTGCATAGCTTAAACTTGAACTGTTTGAGTGCAATCTTAAATAACTCCATCAGCTAAACATTTTGTGTAGTTGGAATGACCTAAATACCTTTTACTGCAGGATGCCTGTGTTTCAGACATCCTGTTCTGGGTTTTCCCAAACTCGAAATATGGCTGTGGAAATCCAGACACACTCTTTTCAGGAAGTAGTCATTTTCTAATCTTTTTAGAATCTCTTCCCAAGTTTATATCAGTGATTGCTATTGTCTTCCTTTTTAGGATTTTATCCACTTCCTAGTAAAAAATACAGGGTGAGTTTGATCAAGCCCGTATCAAGAGGATGAGAAAGCAGTCTTTCCTGATGATAAAGCAGTGTTATGAATCAAGCAGGAAGTAATTTTTAAAGTTTTTCTCCTTCTTGCTTTCACCCATCTTCTGATGACACTCTGTGCTGTTTTGTGGCCTATGTTAGTTGAATTCAGTTTGTCTTTGAAAAGCCATGTAGACAATGGCTCTCCAGTTCAGATTTGGGG
The DNA here is from genome assembly GCA_003993805.1 of Himantopus leucocephalus. NCBI lineage: Eukaryota > Metazoa > Chordata > Aves > Charadriiformes > Recurvirostridae > Himantopus > Himantopus leucocephalus. Next base: position 19,877,625 of record RSEF01000031.1, on the reverse strand, counting down.
CTCTTTAGAAGTCGCTAGGCTCAGTCACTAAATGATGATACCCATTTTAAGACTTCCTGCTGCTAATCATGCTTAATTTGTAAACACTAAGCAATGTTGAAGCCTAACAGAGGCACTGTACAGATTAAGTTGAAGATGAAACTTAATTTAGACTGTATCAGCTTCACTTTAGCATTTCATGTGACATAAGCAAAGGACATGTGGTCACAACAATAAAGAGAGTGAAGTGAGCAGAGATGTGGTTGGTCTGGTGGATGGAAATTTCAAACAACAAAAAAACCTAGTTTGGATTCTTCCTGTTTCCCTCCCTTAAAAATGAGCAGGTCTTGCTAGAGGTTTTCTTCAGTCTCAGATTATTTAAATTATGTTACTTCCTTTTGGTGAAGACAGATGTTTCTTAGTTGAAGGTAAGCCTTTACCTGTAGACATGTAATATGGAAAATTTCTCCTCTTAGCAATAAGAACGTAATTAGCAACTTTAAAAAATGACCATATTCTATCTGTTTGACAGGCAAGGCATCTTCTAAATTACTTAAAACAACCGATAATCTCTAAATATTTACTTTCATGAATGTGAGCAGCCTATTTCTTGTTATATTGCTTTAAAGATATTTTAATGAAAGTAGGAGGTTTAATGTGATTTTGTTTGGTTTTGTTGTTCTTTCTCTTTTGTGGTCACTTTCCCATTTGATATTTACACTTATACTGTAGCAACTAAACATAATGTCTCCCTGCAAATGTTGTGATGCAAAAACTAAATAGTGGTAAAAGCTGAAATGGCATCACCTTGGGAGACAGATACCCTGGGCTATGGGATGAATCTGCTGCCTGCTTTCTGAAGGAGACATGCCAGCTTCTTCTTGCTGTAGTAGAGCAAATTCCTCCTCAAAAGCTAGCAACAAATGTCATTGCACTGATCCTCTGAAGGCTGGTTTTAATAAGACATTGTTTTTGGGCACCCTCGGCGTATTCTAGGATGCAAATCCTCACAGACTGTTTGCACATCCTGCTATCGAAGTCTCTTCTCTTTGCAAAAAACAAGGGCCTGTGATGTTCACTAGCAGACTGAAGGTTTATTTATAAACCTTTAAATGTAGATTAGTAATCTGTCTTAACCTCTTGTTTCCAGCCTTTGTAATGCCTGACTATAAACTTGAGCTTGATGCTGGCCTACACTTACATTCTATTACAATTAACCTATAAACATTTCAGTGTACTCTAGCTGGACGGTCTGGGCAGTGTGGTTAGTTAAAGGCTCGGTTATTTTGCAGTAGCTCCACTTCTAGCAACTTTCTGGAGTATTAATTACCCTTTTTTCCTTACCCTTCATTTTGAGTTTACTTCCAGTTTCTCTTCAGCACCAGTGTAGTTTTGATGACTTCCACCGCACACTTCTGCTGCAGCGAGCTGCTGTATGACTGATCTAGCCAGTTTCTCTCAGCTCAGTTTGTTAAGCCTCCCTCAAAAATCTGAGGCTTACTAAATTCCATGCATCACAAATCATAAAATATTAATTTGCCCACATTCTGCAAAGCTTACAATTTTTTGGCATTCTTGATTTTTTTAATAGCTGTTACATGATCTCTGTGGGCTTTATGAGAAAAATTGTCATATGTATAAATAAATCTCCTGTCTGGTGTTGTCTCACAGTAAAACTGTACTTTTCTACCCATCAGCTTCCGGGTTTCCAGGCTTACATTGAGATTTCTTTATTTTGTTTACTGGTGCTCTTAGAATATGTTGTACTGAGAGAGGAGCTGTTAACTCTTAGCATAGAGGAGCAAAGTTTGTTTTAAACTGATGCCTTTTTTTTTTTTAAAAAAAAAAAAAACAAAAACCAAACAATCAACATAAAAACCAACAAAAAGACTTGGGTTGCATACCTGATAGAGGGTGGCCCGCAGCCATGGATTGCTAGCCACGTTGACCTGACAGGAGTCAGTCAGCATTCACACTTGTAGTGAATCCTTGGTACTGTGTTCAGCCTTTAATTGAGGAGACCTGTCTGCTTCTGCTCTGCTTCTGCTTTGTGAGCCATAAGCATTGTTTGCCATAGTGTCCTAGATCACAGTTTGAGCATCACTGTGCTAGAGGCAGAGTTCTAAGTTACAGCTGTCCAGAAGGTGTTTTTTTTAACATATCTCTTATTTACACCAAGATTTTGCTGCTTCTGCTGTGCCCACAAAGCTAATGCTACAAACACCTAGAATGAGGAATATCCTTATTAAATGAGCTGGAGTGCAGATGACTTTCAGGTTTTGCAGAGATGTGATCTGAGGCTGTGAGCAGTGCAGATGAGAGTCATTTCTATAGTTTGTTTGGAGTTCTTTGGGGTGTGGGTTGCAAGTTGTTTAACCACAGGGATAGCACTGAAACCTTGGGGACTTTTGAGGCCATACTTACGGGGTGCAAGTTTTGTTCAATGCCTCCACTTCCAGATGGCATGAGCTACTACAGTCTGCATCTGTCTTAAAGCAGTCCAGATCTTATGGCTGTTGCGCAGGGCAAGGCATTTTGCTTTGTTACTTGCTGTTTGAACAGACTTTCCTTCTTTTTAGGGGAGAGTAGTCTGGATGGATGTATCCCATCCACAGTCATCCATGACCCCTGCTTGGACCACAGTGATCAGCGGCTGCTTTTGAGCAGCAGAGAAGTGATCAAGCTTGGCTTGAGCGGTTAGCAGAGGCCTTTGTCTAATGAATGTAATTCATTGAACAGTTCTCAGACTTGAAGTTTGGGCTGCTGAGGGACGTTGTAGAAGATTTTTTTTCTTTAAATGCAGCTGTTGAATTCAGTGTTGGGAGAAATAAATCTTGGTTTTTAAGTCACTAGTGCCGTCACCGTTAACAGCATGCACGTTCTTGGATGTGTGCCAGCATTAGTGAACTTTCAAATTGTCAGTGGAGCATGTGCATGGAGTTATTTAATGCTACTTGGGACTTTGCAAGCAAGAGTGCAAAATATCAACTCCTGACTTGTCTTTATGAAAGGGAGTTGTGGAATCTGGGCATTTGTTTGTGATGGGTCCTCTCTTAATGTTTGGGTGCAGTGGTAATGCCAATTTTATTCTAAGTGGCAGTGGTCGCAAAACTTACGCTCTTCTATATCCCGTGCATTCATTATATGCAGTAAACATCTTATGTGCTGCTCTTGTTAATGAATTTTTTTCCACTCCTCATTACCTTTGTATTGGCATGTTTAAGGTACTCTGGGTAACTATTTTCCATTTTAAATCAATGTTTTCTCTGGTTTATAAATAGGCTGTTAACATTAGCTTCAGGCTGAATGGTGGCATGCAAAGTTTTGACTTCATAATAATTTCAAAGGGTAGTGTTGATCTGTTTTTGGAGTGTTCCAAAGTTCAGACAGAATTGAAAGTAGGATACTACTTTGCCATCTTAAAGGAAAACCACTTCTTAAAAGGCAAAATTCCAATGAGGTAAACATGGTTTAGACTTTTGCTTGTCTTAGGAAAAAAAAATGCAACCACTGATTTAAGTTACGAAAAAATAGCTGATGGGCATAGTTGGAAACTACTTTCCATAAGCATGTCTTGTTGTTGTTTGGTAGGCAAGATGAAGCAGAGGTGTTTTCCACTTTACACAGTGATTATATGTTAGCTAAGTAATGTAATAGTTTGAATAAATCTCAGCTGGTAGACCTGCAAGTTAATTTAAATGACTGTTAAAGATAGAGGGTATGACTCTGCCAATTAAAGTTATGTAGGGGTAGGTTACCCACCTAGGTCTTGCATGCTGAAGACTCCCCAGCTCCAGAACAAGCTCTTCCACTTTTTTCCTCTATAAGTAACCTCGTCTACTGGTCTCTTCTTCTGTGAATGTAAAACAGCTCATGCGTGTCCCTGACTAGGAGTATATATATGGTTCTTGTAAACTACTTGGAAAAAGGGTCAGTGGATCAATATTAAGGAACACATCAATTTTCCAAATACAGTTGGTAGCATGTTTCCTAATTTTAGGATAATGTGTATGTAGTGGATGAGGCATGCATAGTGTTCTTGAAAGGTGCATGGCAGAAAGCTATTCAAAGGCACTGTTTTTTAAGCTTTAAGGTATTTCTGTAATCCAGTTCTGACACTTTTATATCTTCTGTAAAGAATAAACAATACCCAATGGTGATGTATGGTTGATTTCAATCAAAGCTTCCAAGTGTGAACTTAAAGTGATTTTTTTTAACCACTGGAATTTTTGACAGCACAGATGTATTTTTAATATATGCAATGCAGGTTTGCATTCTTAATACATTTTGTTACAGTACTATTATTTTATGTTTATAAGAACAGCCTTCTATTTTTTTAAGCTGGTAATGTGTTTGTTTTGATGTCATGTTACTGGTATTTTTGAACAGGCAGCTAAAAAGTTTATTGAGAAAGAATTATTTTTTCAGATAAAGTCCACTCCATAATAGCTTGGTGTTTTGTTGACTGAATCACAAATGAATGTGGCTCCCCTTGAATGAGAGGTTTTTTCTTTGATTTACTTTTTTCCTGTCTACAGGACAACCTCAGAATTTTGAATTCTAAATAATGGAGAGAAAAGAAACCAAGGATCTAAAATTTTAGATTGAATTACTACTTACAGTTAAATTAAAAGTTATATTGTACTCTTGTCTTATGTCCTTGAACAACAACACTGTAAAATCTCAGCATAATTCCACACCCACCCCCAACACCCTAGCATTTTACATGGCTTGTTGTTCTGATAGTTTTTGTTCATTTTCATAGAATCGCTATCATAGAATTGTTACAGCCAGAAAAGACCTTGAAGATCATCAAGTCCAACTGTTCTCTAACTGTAAACCATGTCCTTGAACACCATATCTAGACAGCTTTCCAATACATCCAAGAATGGCGATTCAACCACTTCCCTGGGCAGCC
>RSEF01000031.1:19843944-19871728 GCA_003993805.1 Himantopus leucocephalus | reverse complement strand
CCTGTCCAACCTTCTGTAGGTGAACCTGCTTTGGCAGGGGGGTCGGATGAGATGATCACTTCCAACCCCTGACCATTCTGTGATTCTGTGACTTGTTAAGTGGATCCTGGGTTAGTTCCTTTGGACAATAGCTGTAGCTGCATCATGCAACAAGCCTAGTACACGAGAAAGGAACACATTTACCCTTCAGAAGGCTTTTGGAGGTGCAAACAGAAGCATGACAAAAATCAGCCAGCTGACCTTAGGTAAATAAAACACCATCAAGTGCAGCCAAAGTGTCCTTGTCTATAGGTTGGTAGCATAACTTAAGCAAGGACCTCCCCAAGCTTCTCTTTTCCTTCATTTTCTCAGCCTTGCAGCGTCTTTACCTTCACTGCTGTTTGACCGTTGTCCACATATTTGGGTAACTTCATCTTACTACAGAGGGACAACGTCCTCTGCCTGTTCCACACTGCAGCTGCTTTCCATCTCTTGCAATCCTCATATTCCTGCCATCTTGTTCCCACGTAGTGGACATGTGTGAAGTAATCACCAAGGGTGAGAGAAAGGGCAACAAAGACAAATAAATGTATGGAGATCATCATCCCTGTGAGCCTGCGGGAAGCCTGAGGTGTGGTTGAACTAGTCTGGTAATGTTCTGCCCTTTGGCATTATTTTATGTGTACCCAGGGGAAATAATCAGTAGTACAGTCATTTTTACATTTAGGTCGTACAGATAATTTGTGAGTACAATAAATATTTTGTTTATGCAGCACATATGTTTGACTACAGCTTTACCTACTTATGAGAAATGACTCTTTATTCTGCATGTGCTTCAAACTATGCTGCTTACTTCTTGCAATGCTACTATGGATAGATAAATAGAGTATGTTATGTGTTGGTCACAAATATGGCAACACCTGGTATTGTTTAACATGCTGACAAATTGATTTTAATTTATTTGCAGCTAACCAAAGCGCCATATCCAAAACCTGATCTTAATTATGGATGTTCAATATTGCATTTGCTAGAACAAATGGACAGCATCTTATGTCAGAGATGAGTTTGGATGATAAAATATAAAATGAGATGCAGTACCTGCAACTTCTCCTCAGGTCTAGCCAAAGGATGCCCCAGCCACTGGGTTATCAGTTGGCTCCAGAACCCACATGGCAAGGATAAACACCTTGGCAGATGGGGAGGAAAGTACTTGGGCTCCGGGGGAATCTTGAGAGGCAGGGAATAGAGTCAGCCCGAGCTCCTCCTGCAAAGCTAGTTTTGCAGCCTGTCTTGCCTTTTTCTAAATGATGCAAACTGGGATGTAATTAATTGGTTCTTGTTTTGCTATTGCCATCAACAGTCTTTTGGAAACTTAACCCAAAGCATTTCGCTAAGCTGAACTGGTAGGAGTCCATCTCTCCCTTCAGCTGTGAGAGATTTTATTCCTGTTCAAGGCCTCATTCAGGCTAGTAATGGAAATACAGAAGCTTGGAAAGGGTTACAGGCCAAGGCCAAGCTGCCAGTGAGGGTCTTTGGTTAACTGCAGCCCAGGAGGAGAGAACAGATTTCTTGTATATTTTTCTACCTTTCTTCTCCTTTTCGGATCACTTCCATGTCATGTGTCTCTACATGTCTTCTGATTTACTAGATTTTGTGATTTGTCCTAGGAAAATAATCTTCTGAATAAAAAGGATTTGCCTCCTGGAAGGTTTTTATGCTTATTTAGTAATAACGCAGGATGTAGTGTACTCTAGGTGCACAGAACATCCACCTATCCAGAATCAGACCCAGCACAGACAAATGCAGACAGCATCCTCATAAGGGGAATGCATCCATCAGATAGCGGCAGCTTTGGTACAGTAGCACGGACCTTTGTACACAATAAGAACATTCACAGCTTCCTTTATATATGAGTGTGAAGACAGTCATCAGTCATAGCAGTTCAAACTTTGTAGAAATCCTACTTACGCAAAAGAGCTTTTTGTTCCCACTCACCTTGTGGGAGTGAACTCCCAACTGCAAAAGCCGTTCTTTTGTGTACAAGGCATTTCCCCTGATGAGTTTTCTATTTGATATCCTTTTGATTTCACAATGTGTCTTCTCCTTCTCATATTCTGAAATAGTAAATACAAGCAGTTCGTTTCTTTCCTCTTTTGTTTTTTCTACTGTACAAAGATTTCTGTTGTATCTCAGATCTGTCTCCCTCCAAACACGGAATTTTTTTCTGTCTCTTCATACCCAAGCAATGGATACTAATCATTTCCAGAACCCCTGTATTTCTATTAGGCTTTTTTAATCTTGGTAGATTGGTTCTTTTACCTTTTTCATTTTAAGTGAGGGCACTCCTACTCAGAAGAAAGCATGAATATCCTTCACACAATATCTGATCAGTACTTACTGCTAGCCCTTATCTAGATAGGTGGCTTTTTTATTAAGATCCACCCGACTTCAAGCAGGCACAATTAAAGGATGTAGCAGGAGAAATCAAGCTGAGTTGACCTCTACACTATTTTTTTAATCAATTTTAAAGTAAATTTGCAGTTATCAAAATAATTTGTACGAAACTAGCAGAATAAGTAGAAAATACATTAAGAACATCAAAATAATTTTAATTGTTAAATGTTTTCTTTTAAAAGTCAACCTGGTGAACAGATTCTATCATGCAAGAATATTAGGGCTGACTGATATTGATAATACCTCTTTTGTTCCTCGTAATACAACAGATTTGTGTGCACATATAAATTTGTGTAGTTGAAGTCTTCCTTGCTAACATTTAGCAATGCATATATATGCATCTGAATCAGTATAATAACTGAACCCATTTTGAAGAGGTAACAGTATTTCATTTGAATTTAAATGTCTTGTTTTGAATAAGCAGTTATGCTACAGAGCTAAATCAGTCAGCTTAACAACAAAGGGCAGTATGCTGATGAATTATGTATGTTATCTGCATTTTCTGCCTGCTCATAATTGACAGGTATCATGGCACCTTCTACAAACTTCCTGTAATTATATGCCACATATCAAACACCAACTTAGATGTAATGGTCCTCCCCCCACACACATACACACAAAATGTTTTTATGTTTTATTTAAAGCTTACAGCATTTTTAAAATTTCTGTTTCTCTCACTCTGGTTTCAAAGCTGCTTTGCCACTTAACCCATTGAACAATGTTAAATTAAGAAGATTTCTTTAGTGTCAGTTTGTCAGAGTCACTCACACAAGTGTTTTTTCCTTCCTTTTTATTTGTTTTGTTTTAAAAAAAAATTAGTTAGGATAAACCAAAGAAAATTTGCTTGTAATTGTTTAAGAGAAATTATGTGCTGTTTGGGTACTTGTAGTAAAACAGATCTCTTAGTCTTTGATATCAAGTTCCTGACTTTACTGACGGATATATTTTCATTATTATGTAGCAGCTTTAGGTAGTAACCGGTTAAAAAACCTAGTGTTTTAACAGAGCTGATGAAATAGCTAGTTCCTTCTTGGTAGTATGCATTTAAGTCAGACTAACTTAACCATAACAAGGATACATTAATTGGGTAGCTCCGCAAGTGGACTCATTAGATGCAATGCTTACTGATTAAATTTAACCACTACTGGCTATCTTAGCACACGATTCAGAATTACTTTTCTTTTAATTCAATGTTCTCTTTCTTGGAAGAAAATTAATTTTGCTGAGAATTATCTTAATAAAACTATGATAATAAAGCTATAATGAAAAAGCAGTCTTTTAGTTACCTTGAAGGGCTTTTTACTTATATTGCCTTAAGTACCCAAATTTATATTTTAATCTGAAATCCTGCCTTCAGTAAATGATATGCCTGGAAGATGTAAAAAAGCACCACTAGTATTTGCTGTGAAAGAGTTCCTCACTCTCTATCATTGCATCCTTGACAGTATTCATTACCAGAGAAAGTGCCTGAAACAAAGCCCAAACAATTACAGAAAGTAACTCTATAGAAAGAAAAGTAGGTAAATATCTATTTTGTTCCCATTAATTTAGACTTGGTTTGTCAGCTTCTGTAGAAACCAAAGCTTATGTTCATATGTCATTGACCAAGTTGCTTCTGAGGCTCAAACCTTAGTGAAACAAGTGATCTGATACATTGTTTCTCACCTAATTAGAATAAGCTATTAAATATATTTATAAAGTCCTCTTCATCAAAAACACTTCAGCTTTCAAAATATGGTACCGTGGGACTCTGGTGGAAGCTGACAGCATGTGAGCAGTCAGTGATGACAAAGGAAAGGTAATGTACTACCACCAGCTAGTAACATCCCTGCTCTTTACTGAACTGAAGGACAAAATTTGAAAAAGGGGGGAAAAAAAGAACACTACTTTTTCTCTAAGTCGTGCTTTTTGGCAAAGATATCTGGATGTAGGACCTGTCTGGCTTGAGAGCTCTAAACACCTGAGTGCAGATAAACGAGGTAAAAGCAGAGCGCAGATCTTTTAGCAGTTGTTGGCAAATGCTCTTACGAACAATCATCAATGACGATGCATAAATCCTGTTTTCAAAGACTTTGCATTCAGCTGAAGGTAAACCGAAAATTTATAGGGATGTGCAGAGGCACTCAGCTATCGGGCTGAGTGCAGACTTCTCTATTTCTACCCCAGCATTGAGGCCTTATAGCTGATTCTGCAGAAAAAAAGTTTTGCCTGAACTTTTTTAAAATGCGCCTTTAGGCAGAAAATTATGAGGAACTGCAACCATGATTTAAATAGAAATGATCGTGCTCCCTCTCCGATTTTTATTTTACATTGCCGCCAATGCACCTAATGCTTCTCAAGGAGGTTTTGTTTTCTAGCTGCTGCTTACCCAGCTTAGCCTGAAGTGGCACAGATGTCTCCCAGAAGGCTATTGGGTTCAGCGAGAGAAGCTTTCCAGATGATCTCAGATGTATCTGCACCAGAGGAGGAACTCGGCAAAGCGAGCAGGCTGGGGTGCTGGGGGGACACAGGCCTTCCAGAGGCAGTGTGTCCCGGGAACGTACGGCAACCGCTGTCAGAGAGAAAGCTGTAAATCAAAGACATTTCCATAAGTCAGCTTATTTAGCCTTCTAAAATGAAAGCTAGAAGAGGGTTGGATTACTTTTGATAAAAACAAAATGTGAATGTCTTCCACGCTGTACTGTTGTAAAGAATAATCAAACAAACATTCAAAACAAAACAGAGTCTGTGATCCCTTTTCATCTTTTAATGGTCTTCTCACCTGTCAATCTGCTTAGCATAGCCTAATTTGTTTAGGGCTAAATAATACACCACTTTCTTCACAGGAGTGGTACGTATTTAGGCAAGTAATGGACTACTGCTTTAATTAAGGGGTTCAGGACAGGACCTTGGCAAAGACCTTTTCTTGTCTGTGAATATTCACATCAAAAGTGCTTACATAAGGGCTTATTATTGTTTTAGAGCAGTGTTATCTGATTTTTTTCTACTGGGGGTGGGCCCCGTTACCTCCTACAGGGGTGCTCACAGGCTCCATCTCCCCAGCTCTCCATTGTAATGTGGTAAGTAGAGACAGTATTACGTACTTTCCTAGCACAGGAGCAGACCTGGCGCATCATGGGCATGGATATAAGGACAAATTTCTTCGCTGAAAGGGTTGTCAAGCATTGGAAGAGGCTGCCCATGGAAATGGTGGAGTCACCATCCCTGGAGGTATTTAAAAGTTGTGTAGATGTGGTGCTGAGGGCCATGGTTTAGGGGTGGACTTGGCAGTGTTAGGTTAGTGGCTGGGCTCAGTGATCTTAAAGGTCTCTTCCAACCAAACTGATTCCATGATTCTAAGATTCCCAAGCATGTAGTGGAGGGAGACACGCAGAGCCCTTCAGACAGGGGCGAAATGGCTGCCAGAGCGATTCCCTGGCCCTGGCGCGGGGCACTGGGACGGAGAGCAGCGCGCAGCCGCCGGGGGTCTCCTGCAGGGCCGGGCAGCACCAGCAAGCCATGAGCAAACGTCCCCACTCTAGGCGTATTTCAGTTTTGGTCATGGATCGCAAGCTACGGGGGTTGTGGTGGTTCAGGCTCGTTGGCCAGCCTCTGAAAAGGCCAGTGAACGAAGGAGCCACGTTGCCAACCTGCAGATGCTGTGTCTAAACTGAGCTTTCCCGTGCGGGTGAGCTGCAGCTGGAGGGAACGGCTGTCTGCTCCACGGACCCAGGTGGCAAGAGTTCCCGTGCTGTCCTCTCTGCTCCAAGGAGATTCTGACGGGGCCTACACCTATATCATTTTGTGGGTAGGCCTTCAAATGGTGAACTGAAAACACGCTGGCCTATACTTGCCCCTGGAGAATAAGCGCATCATTTCTGCTTATTTTGGCACTTGAGTCTATCGACAAAAAAGCCCCACTGTGGCAAAACAGGCTGTCATCCTCATAGCAGGCTGACTTTGATTAATATAGTTGCAAAGCCTGTTTTGCAATTCAAACCTTGTCAAGCCAAATCCAAAGTTATTTTCCCAGATAAATCCAATTAACAACGTAAATACTGCATCAGAATGTATTTTCTGCCATTACCAAGCAATTCTGTAAAAAGGGTCTTACAGAAGGCTAAATTGCCCCTCTTTTCCTGCCAGCCCTCCTTTCCGGAGCAGTGCCGTGCTCGGCAGAGGAGGTGGGAGGTCAGCCCACATCTGCAAAGCCCCCAGATTCAGGCTGGCTTGCGAGCGGCAGTGCCCCACTCAGTCCTAGTGCTGCACCGGTGGGAGAAAGGATTCCTGACAAGCTGGTGTCTAATGGAAAGGGACACCTTTCCTATCCTCTTTTTTCATCGGAGGTCCTCTCCTAGCTGGATAGGCTTCTGTCAGAGCAGTCGAGGCATCAGCAGGCTTTGCTCTGCATTGTTACAAAGACAGCGATATTTTAAATTATGATAGTCATTTGTTGTATGCTTCTGTTTCATTTTTTAAAAAAGAAACCAAAAGAACACTTTTTGTCTGTATAAAAATGCCCATAGGCAAGTGTTGGAAGATCCCTCTTCCCGTAAATCTGACAGACACGTCGTCAGCATTACCAACGCTGAGAAGTTTGAAGAGAAAATGCCATTTTTTTTGGCAAACAACTGCTTTTTTGATTAGCTGGCAACCTTGATCCTGATGCGGGTACTCTGCATTGCCTTATGGAAAGCTGCTTACTGTAGCGGTAGGTCGGTGTTGTGATTTATGTAGTGGAGTAACTCCCGATAAGCCAGTGTATGTGTTGTAGCATATCGTGTGTTGCCCTGAGGAAAGTGCAAATGTTCCCCGACAGTGCTAAAACCCCCGCTGCTATTTTTGTGTATGTGTGGTGTACATGCAAATGGGAGTATATATGCAAATATTCACACCAAAGTCTAATATAACTTTGTGTCTCTCTTTTATGCAATAACCAACCTGAGTAGCTTTTAGTTAGGTTATGTATGGATGAGGGCTTAGAAGGGGTCTGATTTTTAAGTGAACGGCAGCTTGGAGGGCTCAAATAATTCATAACAGCCCCCTCAGTTTTGTCTTACTGTTTTCCTCAATTAAAGTAGCAGGGTACCAGGCCAGGGCGAGGGTCTCACAAATAACGGCTGCCATGAACTCCAAAACGACTGTGTTCAGCACAGCAGGCGGAAACACTTTTCAGGAAAGCTTTTTTCCATCTAAAAATAACAGTTAAACCGAATGTTTCCCAGGAATGTCGCAGTTTTGACAACAGCAACACCACAGAAATGTGAACGGCGTCCCCAGGCCAGGGCGGATTTTGCTAGATGAGAAGGAAGGGGATGCCCCCGTGCCAGTTGGATGCATCAGGATCAAAAAGGTTCTCCCACCTCCCCAGCCAATGTCCCGACCGCAGAGCCGCACTCTGTCCTTCTTGCTTTCCTCCTAGAGATACTCCACTTTAGAAAACTAAGAGCTGCCTGGGCTGGGCTGCAGGAGAGAGGCTCCAGCTGCCCGCTCTAGCCTCGCAGGGGGGTGCCGAGGCTGAAGCCCCCGTGGGCCAGCTAGGCTTATTCCGTTCTTCCTCCTCCGTGTCTGGAAATACCAGCGCTTCTGCAGAACCGGTCATTGCGGCATCATCTCGCTTCTCTTTTCTCCTTTCATTGGAAAGTGCAGGTTTGCACTTTCTCTTTAACATGTGAAAGGAATTATCTGGTGCTAATATAGAAATAAAAGATATTTTGAGGCTTTTCATAGACAAAGTTGTTGTTTTCCAGCCAGACTCAACAGGAGAAAACTATTGACAAGTCCATTGACAAGGCTGAGGACATCCTGGATTTCTCCAAGCTGAGACCGGCTCCCCATTGCATTTTTGGTGCCATATTTCACTTTAACAAAACAAAGAGAAAAAGAAACAAGCTCCCTATCTCCAAAATGTTTCCACCCACACCAATAAATGTCCTTGTGTTGATGATGCTTAGACTAGGAATTTATGTATCATTATATTTCAAAGATGCACTTTATGTATTTACATGTTACAACTTCCTGAGTAATGTGGACTGTACTTGTCTAGAGCTGTTTCTGCAGTACACTTTTTCAACATCCAATTACTCCATACTTGCCTCAAGATAATTTGTGGAAAATTTCATGAGAACTGCATTAGCCCTGATTTTTTACAAGATGTTATCAGAATCAAAACAAAAATTCATTAAATAAATATACAATATCTCCATGCCAGTTTTGTGTACCACTTCCAGTTCTATACCATGCACAAGTTCCACATTTCTATTTCATCAGTATCAGTCATATTAATAAAACAATAGTCTTCAGACCCAGTAAATGTGTAAAAGTGTGGAAAATGATGCTGGAATACCTATGACTTACCATGAAAAATGGAGAAAAACATTTAATAAAACCAGGAGATCATTAAAAGCATCAAATCCATTTCTGTATTTCCTTACTTTTGATATCATGATCTAAACTGTGACCCAGTTCTCTGATGAGACAACGGAGGAACAGACTGTGCTTCACTGACACATTTCAGGTTTATTGTTATTTTTAATGCTAGAAAGGGTGAAAGAAGGACAATGAGGTGAATCTAACAATTGTAACAATGGAAAAAATACCGCTGCTCTGGAAAGAAGAAAATGATGTGCTCATCAGTGAGAACCTGCAAGTGAAACCGGTCTGCTCTCACTATTCAAGCCAGACAAACAGAGATGGGACAGAGCAGTATATTTAGGAACAGCAGCAAGGCAAGTTTAACATCATTTTAGTGTCCTTTTTAGAACTTGGAAAACCCAAAGTGCAGCTTTAGTATTTAAAGAATCTGTTCAGTCTTAGCTGAAAGAAGTGGGGAGACCTCAAGCACTAGTCAAGGGTTTTGCCCAAGTACAAAAAGGCTAAACACAATTTAGAGGGGAAAGTGCCAACTGCAGTGTAACCCGCCCCTGGTCCTGCAGTAGGGTGGGCACCGAGGAGAAGCAAGGATGCCGGGAAAGAAGAGCATGAGCAGAAACGCTCTGGGTGGTGTGAATTTGCACAAGACATCCAGTGAAGGCACACACGGTCTGGATCTCGCATGCCAGCTGGCTGAGATGGAACCGACACCGCTCCTTTCCAGTTGTCTGTTACACACACCCCTCAGCACCGGTGCTTGCCCGGCACGTCTCCCAGCAGGCTGGGTGCTGTGCAACCCACCAAACGACTGTCCATGTGCCTAAAGCACTCACAGGGTGAGTCCCAGAGCTACGCTGGCATCAAGGCATTAAAATCAACAAGCAACTCCGATGCATACCATAGCCATCCTAAGGATTTTTTAAAAGGAGCATGCTGAACAGTTTAATTTCAGCCTTACTTCGTTCAAACTTTGCTAAAAGTTGCACAAATATGCTGAAAATTTTGCCAAAAATACACACCTTCTGGGGGGGCCAGCTGAGGGTTTGGAACATTGTAAATAATGCAAACAAATCGTAACCGAACCTATAATTACAGTGGTTGAAGTTGTAACAGATAGTACATAACTGTGCCAGCTGATAGGAACTAAGCAGGTGAGAAGGCTCCTGTCTGCTGTGCAAACCCTGCTCGTGTTGTTTTCCCCTTAGTTACCCCCCTCCGCCCTCCCTTCACTAAAAGCTGTTTCACCATGTCATAAATGTAGGACGTCTGTAGGACAGGGTAGGAGCTGGCATTTCGGTATTTATTTGTGCAGTCTGTGAAGTTCAAATTTGATTTTGACCCACAGGTTATGTTATACTACAACACACTATAACGACAGGGTGGATTGGAGTCTGGCTTGAGTAAGAGCTGCAGGATGTAGCCAGCGGCCCAGCCTGGGCTTGTCACCTTTGCTTTGGTCTCTAAGTATGAAAAGATCTGCAAACCCGTGCAAGTTAATCATCCTTGTGCAATAAAAGTATCTTCCTTCTCCTTTCGGTTAGAGATTTTTAGAAGAACACTCCTCACAGAAAAACAACCAAAAAAAAAAAAGTATAAAGCTAGTAGAGATGAGAGCTGTAGAGATGAGAGAAGTGTTTCTTTAGTATTTAAGAGCAACAAAAATGAGTTAAATTCATCCCAGAATTTAAATTCTCCCCAATTTCAGTACTTCCTGCTCTGCCTGCACTGCAGGCACTGATGCTACTTAGCAGTAGCACCCATTTAAAATCAGGTATGCTTGTCTTATGTGTCGTAAGCACCGTCTTCTAACATCATTGCAAATTAATTAGAAAAGGTAATATGCTGTGTTTTAAGAGGAAAAAAAATTGTTTGCTTATCTCTGCATCACTGAAAAATGAAACCCAGCCTAAATATTCCCTTAACAAATACATTGTTTAAATACAGGTGTTCTGGTCTGAATCATATTAACACAGAGAGATTCAGTTTTGGTGTATGAGCTTACCAACATATCAGCAGCAAGATCTGGTCTAAATCACCAAATAATTTCCATTTGTGAACCATCAAACAGTTTCATGACACCTAATGCACAGCGAAGCTTCTTAAAGTTGGGTTTTTTGAGAGAGAGAAAAGTTCTTGACTTGGGATAGGCCATGGGGAGCCCTGAGAGAAGATCCAAAGGACAATAGATAAAATTATTCTATTAAGGTTTGGCTTTCGAATTTTCTTTTTTCTCCTAACAGAAGCAAAGAAGGGAGGCCTGAATAATTCCCCTTTTTCTCCTGCTCAACACCAGATTTGTTGGTAAGGAAACTGGAATTTTATAAGTAAAATAAAATAAAGCAAAATAAATAAAAAAAGATGCAAAAGCTGATTGTGCACAAAGCTAGTCTTGAACTGGTGCACAAGCTAATGTTGGAAGAACTTTTGGCATCCTTCCTATGACCCTTCATCATTAAAAAGATTTCCTATTTAATAAACAGGTGGTGGTTGGTTTGCGCTAGATTCCAGGCCCACTCCACTTTTGGATGTTGAAACGTGGATATCAAATCACGTAGGTTGCTCCGTACCTTACGGTACTAGAGTGCCCCAGTGCCTTTTGTCTTTCTTTTATATATATCTAAGAAACAGTTGTACGTTCCTTCAAGTTTAGAAGATCACCAACATCCACCTAGCTGTGCAATCACCATAGTAAATTAACAAGTGAGATTGATCTATCTGGTGTATATGAAAAACAAGCACGTACTTATTGCCCCAAACAAAAATATTTTACTGCTACATTTCTCACTCCACCACTTGGTGTTACCCTCCTGGAGTCCTGCTTTGCCAGAAACATGGTGGGATGCAGAGCAAGGTGTCCAGGGACCATGGACTTCTCAAGACCAAGTACACAAACGGTTCATTCTGGAGAAATTGAAAGCATCTATCTGCAGTGCCAAACCAAGGATTTGAGTTCACCCACCCTGGTGGTCTGCCAGGGCTTGCAGAGTGCACAGTGCCTGGCTGCATCCCAGCACACACTGTAATCAGTCAGGGGACAACAAGATTGGGCGTCCTTGTTCTGTTTCTTACAGGGAATTTAAACCCTATTGTTGCACTTTTTAGGCTTTTGCAAGCCACATAACATACTATTACAATAGGCAGTTATATTTTTTTCCTAGTATCATGTTTCTTTGCATAAATACAAATACTTGCAGCACTGGTTTATATTTGCACAGTAATTGCCTAAGCAAATTACAGTGTATAAGTAAGCAGAAAAGGAATGGAGAGAGGACTTCTCACCTGGATTAAAGTTTTCCATTACCTGCATGACATGTGTTTATCCCTGTGCTTGCCTTAGAATGGATCATGCTGACCCAAGAGCATGACACTGAATTATTTGGCGCTATCAGTTTGCTGATATCCCCACATCACTGGCTGTGTGGGAGCACTGGAAGCCAAGAAGCAGGTGACTACATCCATGAGTGAAAGCACCAGCTCTCTCCATTTCCACCCTATGCATTCATCTCAAACTGCACAGGCTGAATTCACAGCTTTCACCTCCCGGCACTTTTAGTTGTGAGAACAGAGGTAAAGAAACCACTAGGCCTACTAATTTCTTAAGCAGAGATGGGAAGATGTCCCACCTAAAAATAAGATGGTCTTCAAATCACCTCTGTTATTGGGCAAGGAGAAGAAGAGTTGGGAAGGGAGGTTTGGGGAAGAGAGATTGGAGGTATGTAGAATGCTTCAGTTCTTCCACCGCCACTTGGTCATTGCCGAGTTTTGTAGCAAAACCAACAGGTTTAGAGCTACAGCTGAAGGCAGGTAACACTCCCAGAAAATAACTGCAGTTGGAGTGGCATCTCTAAAACGGCTTCCAGCTAATTTTATCCTCGAGGTTTATGCCATGTTGGCCAATACTAACTTAGTGTCACCAATAATGGCAGTAATGTTCATATCACAGAAAAGAGGCCTTGACTGGTGATTCAATATTTCCCCTTACAATGTTTTCAAAACTATTTTCAGCAGCATTTTACCTGTTTGAGTGCACTGTTTTACATCTCTCTAGAGCTGCATCTGTAAAGGCCTAATGTTCTACCTCTTCAAATGCCTCTCAGATATTGAAAAAAAACATAATATATATCACAAATAGTGAACTTTTAATGTTCTCTCTTGTCACTGGTTCACTCTCACTCCAGCCAGCATTACTCTCTGTTACTCTCTTGGCACTGTTCTCTTACGAGGCTTAAAGTGCTCCTGCTACTTCACTGTGTAGGGGTAGATAAAAAAAGAGACTAAGAGGAGGAGAAATAGCTCTGTAGTGAAAATAAATACAGTCTCACATGCAGGCAGAGTCAGGATTAGCGGATGCACACACTCCCAGTCACTCTGCAGAAGGCAGCTTATGCAGTTGGGCTCACACTTTGCACGATCAGCATCAAAGCATTCACAACTCTGCCCCAAGTTTCACGTTTTATTTCATTTCTCATTCTCACTTTTTTTTTGTTGTTGGATTTGGCAACAAAACTTAAAGGTGGGAATGGGGGAGCCCACAGGAGCTGTGAGGTTGTCACAGAAACCGGGGAAGGGACTAGAGTGGGTACATGGGTGAGGGAGGGAGGCTGAAGAGCTGTGGAAGCTGGTGGAGTGGCTGGGGAAGGAGCAAGGAGAAAAACTCCAGCAAGAAAACCATAGCCAGGGAGATGGGTGGGGAGCAACAAAGGGGAGAAAGAGAACTAACTTCAAGCAGGCACGTCTAGAAACCATTTGGTCTCAAATGTGCTCTGACACCCTCACTAAGATAAGGAGAACGGTTCAGATGGCTGACTATACACCTAGGAACGCCCAAGGTGTTCTCACCATATGGTACACACAGTCCTAATGAAAGCCTAGGGCAGTTTGTTATTAGCCCACTCCTCTAAAACATGCAAGGTGAGCACAGAAAAATTAATATTGCACCCTGAAGTTGGAGAATTTTCTGACTTTTAGTATTTGTTCTCTCAATCCCAACATTACTTTTACTTCATGCACTATACATTCAAACACATCTAAGGAAAGTTAAGCAAAACTACTACAACTTACTGAAAAGTCATATTCTCAAGTTGTCATCAGAGTGCCATTTTAAATCTTTGACTTGCTTAGAAAACTAGAAATGTGTTAAAAATACATTCAGACTTAATTAGGTATGGTATTCATATTATAAAGGACAAACCACAGATCGATGTGCTCACATGAAAATACCAAACATGACATCTTTTTAAATTTTTCTTTTTAAAAAATATCCTCTTAAATGTGTTTCTTTTATCCCATCACTTGTCATTGTTAGCAATCACTGGTAGGCAGTACGCACTGCTGTATCTTATTTCCCTTATGAAAAAACAAAAGGATCAGGGCCACCCATGTCTAACAGGGTTTTTTACAAAAGCAGCTTTGAGGAGCAAGGCTGCTCTGTCATCCCATGCTCTCCCACACTCCCCCTGCTTTTCCTGCTGTGAATGTTCTTCCAAATGGTTAGCACTCTGCTCAGTGCGTCATTTGTTATCCCAGGTCTCTCCATGAATAACAGGCAACAGAGTGTAAAGTGCATAGATTGCAAAGTGACTCCTCTTCCTTTATTAGTTACAGATGCAAGCGAGGAAAGCCAGCATTCCATATTAAAGTCTGTACCTTCAGCAGAGCTGTTCCCATAAAACCTCCTCTGAAGGTCAACTATTGACCAGGAAATATCAAAGCAAAGTCCACACAGAAAGAAATTCAGCTTCTTGGTCCAGTCAGCTCAGCACGACTGCCTTTAGGAGACACATCCACAAGCTCAGACCTTCTTCCTTAGCCAATCCTGAGCAAATCTCATTCTTGGAAGCCACCTTCCACCTCCCCAGGTAAGAGGGTAAATACGTTCAACTCTTCATGAGTTTGGCAGAAAGACTCTCTGATTAGCCACTAAAGCAAGACTTCTTGGCCAGGAACAGTCTATTCTCTTTTTTCTTCTGTAACTGGCAAGTTGCAGATATAACTCTAGGTGCAGAGTGGATACCTCACGTGTGGTGATAACAATATTTCTACCCAGCCACCATCCTGCTGGATCCCTCCAGTCCCTTCACTACATAAGCCCAAAGTTATGGCTACCAGCACCAACCAAACAGGAAAAAAACAGCATCTGACAGTTTATTAAATTCTGTGGTGAAACAGCAACAAGATTTTACATGCAAATAAACTTTAATGAATTGTGTAACTGCTGATGTATTACCTCTGATACCTAAACTACAAGTCCTGAAAACTTAATCTATAAATGTCAGGAAACCAAAAAGAAAACCCACAAACTTGTACTGGCTTACCTTTGGGACCATCTGATACCTTCAGCCACAGTCCCCTACCCACACAAGCTCTTCTTATAGCCCTGGTTGAGATCCTTTTTATTAGTAGTCACAGGACTGATGTATTAGACCCATCTTTTAGATCTTATTTGCTTTCAAGCAAGCTCAGCTGAAGTTGCACCAACAGAGTGTCTAAACCTTCATGTGCCTTCATGGACCTTCCTCGGGTGCCGTCCATGACATAGCTGTTCCAGTTCCCAGTTTAACCCCCTGAGGACTACATGATAGGTAGAGTGTTTACAGCCTTCACAAACAAACTTTTTACCATGCAGTCACCCCTTTCACTCATAAGGAAAAAAATAAGAGAGCTAAGAGGTGGGCAAAAAACAATAAATGTCCCTTTGGGGCATCTTCAGTACATCTGGGCAGTACAAGTCTTTCTGCTCCCCCATATTTGAGCTCACTCTTCCAGTCTGGTCATGGTGAGAACTTCTTCCCCTTTACTGGATGTTGCCATTCTCCTTCCTCATTTAAATTTGCTCACCAAGAGTTGTTATTGGTCTGCAGCTGGTACCCTTCATTGCCCAGCGAAGACAGCTCTATTGGTTTTTACTTTTAAAGGAGTAGCTCAGTTTCTCAGACAGTCTCCCTTTCCTGACGTAAAATGGACAATTCAAGTTGCACTGAAAGTGATGGAGAGTTTGTAGAATGGAATAAACGCACATTGCAGGGTTCCCTGGCTTGCCACAGCCAGGGCTCCCTTTGCAGCCTGGATTAGAGCTATGTGTGTTGCCTTGCCCCATATGTAGCAAAGAAAAACTGCTAGGAGAACAATCATCTGGTGGCCAGTGTGTATTCTTTGTACCACCTTTGAGGAACATGAAACTGTGTCCACATAATTAAGGAAACCGTGGCACATTCAGTTTTATTCTGGCCCCACATCTCATGTTTACCTATTTTATCTCTTATAAAATAATTATGACTACACATTCTGTTCACTGGTGTATTTGTTTTGTTTTATCAAACCTGTTTTTCTTGTTACGATAGCATGTGATCTATCAACTACTTAATACAATTAAGAAAAAAAACCAGTAACTCTGCAAGTAATGCTGTGCACACATTCCAAGGTTGTGATAACATCACAAGCCAGGAGAGCTTTGCTTTTTTGAGAGTGTAATTTTGTCAGAACAACTGGGTGTAGGTCAAAAATCAGTTTCATAGGGTCTTTTGGTCACAGCTTTTGATTCTGTTGCCTGCATTTTTAAGATAGGAAGGAAGCTTCCTAGTGCCAAATGCTGCCTCTAAACATGTGACTAATTACACCAAAGACAAGCAGTGCTACTGCTGATAGGAAGAACAAGTTCTGAGTATGAACATTTCCAGGATCACCCCAGCATGTGCATTTTGACAGCCTGATGGTATTTAAACTGCTTATTCTAGAAACTTTCATCCCAAAGTTCCCGTGTTAGGCGACTTGAAATGACTGTGTTTCACTTGATTAAAGATCTCCCGTTTGCTTTCCAATATGATTTGGAGCAAGGAAATTTGACCTGCTCATGCTGACCTCCAAGGTGCAGCTGTCCTGACTTGAACTACTGATGGATTTTGAAAATAACTGTTTGTCCCATCTCATCCTAAGGTCTCTTGCATACCTGATGGATCAAGAAATATATTTCAGTGGTTTTACCTCTGCTGAATGCATTCAGCATAATAATTTCAAAGTGTAGCATTTGTTGTTTAAATTGATGAAGCTTTATTTAGGGTTGTGTTTCAAAAGTACATAACACTTCAGTGGTTTTGTCTCCTTTCCTTCCTGGCCTTTGCATGCCAGGTATTTTTGTCTGCTTTTCCTGCTGGCTATTGCATGCCAACTAACTTATTGCTATGGCACAGAATATACCCATCTGTCACAAGCATTTTTTAACAGAGTCTAAGCTGAATGTTGAATGAAGCCATGCCTTATGTAGAGGAGTTTTAATTATTCTTCGGTCTGTGGAAGAGGGGAGTAGGGCCAGGATGAGGAGGACTGGGTTGTCAGGAAGATAGCTGGAGGGAATCAGAATATATCATTACCTAAGGGAGTGGTATCCTCAGTCTTCATCTACTTTAATTCTCTCACCAGACACATCAAATGACAGTGCTGTAGGGCTTAAAAAAATTGGGGCAAAGCTGGGGCAGCGGGTGGCTGATAATGACAGCCTGTCTAAATGTCTGAGTGGCAGACAAGTAGAGAGAAAGAACTTTGTGGTACAGGCTAGCTAAGGTGGAGTGATAATGTATTTGTTTATATCTGCTTTCTTTCCTGTGCAGGGTTTGGCAGCTGGTTAAGCTGGCTAGCTCTACATGAGCTTCACAGGGCTGTTTATTAATTTTTTTTGCTAAGAAAATTGAAATTTGGCAATCATCTCAGCTTGCCCACAAGTGATTGTTATTGCATGGAGCACAAGAAGGAATGACTTGAATGACTTTTGCTTCATTGGCAGAAGCAAAAGGCAGCCACAGTCTGATTTCTTTCCACATGTCCTACAAGTGACCCAAGTTAGGAGTCTGCTGCAGATGGAATTACTTGGGGTAAAGGAGGAGCTCTCCAGGAGGGGATGTAACTGCCATCCTGCCAGTCTATCCTTCCCGTGAAAAAATGTGTCTATTCCATGTCTGTCTCATTATTTACATGTGGAAATCTATTTCCTACTCCCCAGGCAAATCTGATGTGTTCCTTTACTCATTCAGCTCTTGTGGGACACGCGTATATAGTCACCTGCAGAACCCCTGCTAATCCCACCCTGAGCCCTGTGAGGCCAGGAGGTGCTGGTTCACCCAGCACAGCTAGGACCCCTGGCACTTTCCACTGATTCTTCTGGCAGATGAGATGTGTCATCAGCCCAGGACTTCCCTTCCCTGCCTGGTGATTACAATGAGCTGGCAAATGGACGGACAGTACAGTGCTACCACATTGCTTTAGCATAGAATACAATTCCTAACTTGAAAAGCTTTTCCATTCCTAGTGAAAGAGAACAGATGGAAAGGTGAGGACTGTGCACACGGAAGGGTGGGGTTGCTCTTACTCAACTGTGTGTATTTAAAAGTTAGGCTTTTAGCTGGGGTAGTCATAAGCCTCCACCTATAGACAAAGGAGAGAAACAGGCACTTCCAGAGACGCGTTCATGCCATCTGAGAGAGATATCTAAAGACAGCACCCCTGGCAGGTGATTCATCCCATCTAGCACATTCTCCACAGACTAGAGAGAGACTCTAGACAACTGGGTGTCTAATCTTCAGATGGCAGAAATTAGGTGAGATGAATTCAATGTAATATAGATAAAAATAAACATAGGCATAAGAGTTTCCTTTGGATACCAACCCCCATCTGTCCTTCTATGAAGTTAATGTTGTTGATTTTTTCTTTTTTAATGTTAACTATTATCTGAAGCCAAATATTTATTTAGTAGCGAAACAGGTCAAACCAGCTATTATAGATATGCCTGTTGATTAGCAGCAGTTTTGTTACCGCATAAGACAACTAATGCACCATTCCCATCCTGTGCCGTGGTAGCCTTTTAATCAAAGTCTATCCCAGATATCATAAAGTCCATGACATCCCAGGGGAAGACTCTCAAAGGTTTCTCTTTTCCTCTCCCTACTATTTAAGCAGAAAACAAATAATTGCTGAGATGTAAAGGTGGCTGTCCATATATAAATATACAGTGTATAGTATATAGACTCTTTGAACTTACCCACCGCTCCAGATTTCCAAATTACTTATCTGTGATGGTAGTCAGCAAGTAATTCCTTACCAACAGTTTGTAAAAAGCTCACCACCAATAGTCCTAATTTCTGCTCTCCTGGTTACACATCAGGTGACACTGCATCTATTCCCTGAATAGACGCAAGAACACACACCAAGTAAGACTGGCATTTCTTCCCTGGTCTAGGACCACAATGAACTAATGTCATGCAAAGACCAAAAAGCAAAACAAAGATCAAAATGACATATTATTCCCTAAACGCCTTAGAGTCTTAATATAAAAAAAAGAAACAATAAGCAGGCACAGAGGGGAGTACAAGAAAAATGGCAGTAACGGACAGCTTGTCAGGCAGTACACATTGCACATCTGCAGCCTGGCTTATTCAGGCCTCTGCAAACGTCATGGAAGAAAAGAGCTTGATGGAGACAAGCTGGCATTCTGCAGAGGCTTGCAGTGGGCTCCAGAGCACCAGGGCAACATGGGCTTTCTCAAAGCCAATCATGAAGTTTTCTACCACTTCAGAGAAAGGAGAAGCTTCAGCAAAGTGATTCAAAAATGGCATCTTTTGTTGCCCAGCATAAGACTGTCAATTCTCAGCAAAGGACACAATTTAAAACATATCCTTCTCTCCTTGGCAGTGCTGTTGCCCAGCTTTGGCAGCTCCCCACTCAGCTGTCTTCCACATATCCCACTCCAAGGTGCCAAATTTCCAGCATACCCATGGATCAGATTCAGATCCTAGAAATGCCATTGGGTGCCTACAACTCAAGAACTATGACCTTCAGCATTATAATGTCCAAGCCTCTCTTTGGCTATAGACCAAAGACACCGAAAGGCCTTACAGAAAGAGAAATAGAGAGGCTGTTTGCATACGTTTTAGCTACCAATAGAACATGTCTTTCTAGGCTGCCTCAGGTCATGCCCTGCCAGTTTCCAATCTGCAACACACTGGATGCTCAGTCCACCCCTTTCTAAAGAAAAGAAAACAGGCTCCAGCTTTACAACAGGATCCATAGGGCAGGTGCTACATTAAGAACAAGGGCCAAAGGTATACAGAATTCAAACAAGCCATACTTCTGAGTGCAATGGAATCTGGAGGACTCCCTTACAGGAGATCATCACTGAAACAGGGCAGTTAAGGTTTGGAGAGGAAAGGTGCTAGGACTAGCCTGGCTGCTTTCCACTATCACATGCTTGTGGTATGGTGGGGAGAAACTGTAGCTCATTACCTTACCTCATTAGCCCTACCTGCTCACCTCCTGTCCTCCATGGCCTAGTGGCATCGGTGGCTCAGAGTGGAGGAGCAGGGCGAGGTGCTAGTGGCTCATGAGGGGCTCATATGCTTTCTACAGACTTTGTGCAAGGGTTTGCTTGCTTCAGGTCTAGCTTAATATTCAATCTTTGCAGCAATCAGAGAGCATGGAGATAGGTGTAAGAAGAAAACAAAAGGGCCACAAACATCTCTCTCATATTTAAACAAACATTTGTATGTCTTCTCTTTCCCTTTACCCCCGCTTTAGGTGGGTATTGCTCAGCAGTAACATCTGTCCGAGATTTATTTATTTATTTACATGTTTGGATGTGTATCTTGCAGGGATCCATATTGCCCAGCTCAAAGCAAAAGCCAGGAAAACATGAGGTTGTGCTTAAAATATATCTTGTAAGTCACCCACAGAGTGGGAAAGGGTCCAACATGAAGTTACTCTGTTCTGTCCTTCATTCCTAAATGGAGAAAAGCTTATAAATCAAGCAAACCCATTGTACATCCACAGTCTCTGGAAGCAAATTTTATTATCAGTTTCCAAAATGAGAAAACATGTTTTCAAGAGAACCATCATGCACAGGCCCATGCATTAGTCTAGGTCCCAAATAAATTTGACATTGAGGACTTCGGTAACCTGTGAGTGGCTGCTGGCACTGGTTGTGCCTGATGGGAGTTGCATCCTTCTGACTCAGCCTGTCACCCCATAAAAGTGATGCTTGATCAGCCACTGCCTCTATGGCAGTGTGACCCACAGCCGCTGTTCAAGGGCAGAATGTGATGTATTGTATCTTAGCGTCAGTCTCTGAGGGACTTCCACATTATTAGTCCCTTCTGCCTGTTGTCTTTGCAGTGAAATGAAACACATATTCCAGCAATTAAAAAACCTACATTCTTAGAGCATTCACATCTGCATTTTTCATTCACATTACACTGCCAAAATACGCAGATCCAGCCTTATCTGTTAGTAAGGGGCGTTAAAGACTTAGAAAGGCATATAATTTTCCAAAGCCATAGACCAAAGAGCCAGAAGACCAAAGTCTGCAAAATGAGAACCTCTTCAGGGCACATGTACTAACTTATTCAGGAATGAGCAAACTGCTTTATCCTGTTGTTCTTTGGTTTGCACAGAATAAACATTCCAGACTGATACACATCATACGCAAAGGCCCATTTCTGGCTTAGGGGACTTGGGACTGTATTGTGTTTTGTTTGGTCCTAGACCTGAAAACAAAAGACTTCAATTAGGGATATTACTCATTTTCTGAGCAGTAGCAAAACCAATCTGCACTCTAAAAATGGCATCCAGGTGCATTCCACTTCTTCAGGAGAAGTGTAGGTACTCAGTCTTGTGCTGCAATATACTCATTTGTGCTAGCACTGGAGTTTGCTGGGCTGCACTGTCACCAGGGTAGAGGGCCAACATGGCTGAAATCCCTCTTGTTCCACTTTCTGTCAGAGTACACAGACATAGAGATGAGCCTCTTCCCTTTCTGGAGGGCTTCAGTGAAAGGACAATTCATTCACTGGCTGCTGGCCCTCAGCCCTGGCTTTGGTCATCCATTTGGGCCAAATTCCCCCCTTGGGCATGGCCTAACGTGGTCACACAATGCCCTCAGTGGCAACCCTGCCCACTGAGCTGAGAGCACAGTTTAGCTGTTAAAGCTGACACAAATCCTGATGCAAAGTCTTTCCTTTGTTCTTTGTTATCGCAGAAAGAATGTCAGCCTCCCTTGCAGCTGTTATTTTTATCCAACAATAACAACACTTTTATGGTCTTTACAAAAAATTAGTATCTGCCAAAAACCTCTGCTTAAAATAGCACTGTACAGCATTTAAAGTATCATTTCTCTTGCATTACTACTTTTAGGCATCATGCATAACTCCATGGGTTGCCTTTTTATGTGTTGATTTAGGTAGTCGCATTTCCTGTTGCAGGGATGAAAATAACACATATATTTTTTAAAGCTACTCCCCAACTTCCAGTGGACAGAACTGTGTCCCAAATGGCACAGGACCAAGCTCTCATTCCTTTGCTGGTCTTGAAGAATATTTTACTGTGCAAGTTTTCCTATTGAATCAGTGAAACTACCTGTGGCATAAGGCACCATCTGGGGATAGTAAGGACACTGACATTTAACCCTTCATTACAGCAGTGCCTCTGTAACTGCAGCCATGTACCAAACCCAATACATTGCCTAGGATAATGCCAACAAAAAACATAAACAAATTAGCAAACAAACAATAAATCCTTCCTCATGATTAACTGCATGCTTTTACATTTAAATGGGCAACAAACTATACATGAATTCTTAGATTAGTATTTTACAGGTATGAAATCTTTTATGTCTCTATTTTATATAAGGATTTAATTAAATACTTAACTTTTAAAAACCATTATGCAGAAAATTAAAGTCTATTTATATGCTCTGCTCTTCCAAGGTGCTTAAAATATTGTTAAGATTTTGGAGAAATGGGTCAAGAAGTCAAGGAAATTTGAAGTCTAAAATGAGGCATTACCAGTTTCTGAAGATTGTACACACACAAATTTCAGCTTGTGATAATGTAGAATGTCCTGTTCTAGGGCATCACCATGATTCAGATATATTATCCTTGTCTCACTGACATTACATTTTTGGTTGCTAATGATCTGTGCTGGCAACAAAGAGGTCAGTAATCTTATGTAGCTACTAGAAGTGCTCCGAAGGCTGCGCAGGACTCTGAACTCCTCGCTGCTCACACCTGAGGGCCTCACTGCGGCAGACACCACACAGGAACCCACAGTGAGAGCCAGGGCAATTAAACAACGAGAGCAGAGGGAGAGAAGTCGCATGCAGAGAAAGTAAGGCAAAAGGACATTCTCACAGCATCTGCTGTTGGCTTGGAAAATGTCTGTGACTGGCTTGGAAAAACCAGCCCAGACATTGAATGTACGCCTGAATTTGACAAGGAGTGCCCCAAGACTCTTTTTTCATTTGTAATGATATGCCTCAGGTTTTGAAGGAGTAGAGATTTTATACTCAACTAAAAATTTTCTGCATGTAAAGTAATTCTGTTGGGAAGAGATGATCAGTTCTTAAATTTCAAAAGGGCTTTGGGACTATTACAAAGCTCTCTTCGAGTACAAGTCAGATTCCTCACCCATCTTATTGAAGGGAACAAAACTGCTTACCACATGTACTTCAGGCAGTGGGCTTTTGCTTAAGATGGCTAGAAAGCGTGATGCACAGTGAGGAGCATGGGAGTCCTTTGCCCTGTCCTGAAGGTGTGCTTTTCATTCTAGGGTGTTTCAGGGAATGGAAAGATACTGGCTTCATTTCTGATGGTCAGGATGACCATTTGGGTTTTTTCTCTCTGAAAAAGAAAAAAAAAAAACACCATTCTTGGAACAAGATCAAGCTCACGGTACACAGGCTTATACTTAGAGAACATGACATTTTCCACTACAGAAGTATGGTCAACAACAGAAACACTTTTGCAAAAATACTTTATGGACATCACAGAAAAACAAAGTTGTAATTGTCATAGGGAGTTGAAAGAGAGTGATAAAATATCTTGACATTTATAAAAAGACCACTTTATGGGTCCATTTTGCTTTCTGGGCTTCTAAAGCTGCCCTGACTTTTCCCTTTCTGTCACCTGGACTGTAACCTATTCAAGACAAGAAGAATATGTATTATGATTCAGGATGAACTCTATTCATAGTAATTAACAATGGAAGAGAAAGGTACCATTGAAGGGGGAGATTTTCTCACTAGAATGTGTCTTTAGCTGGAACCGTACAGATGTTCTCGCTAGGACATGTCTTTAGCAGGAACTGTACGTTCCTTTTCAGAAGAACGATTGTACAGAGAAAGATGAGACTTGAGAGCAAGCCTGGCATCTGGCAGTAAATCTTATGTGCAGAAGATAGGCAGCTCTGCTGCACAGAGTGCCACAGCGTGCAGCCTAGCAAAGCAGCATATACTATACGGAACAGGAAAGGGGTGCAACAGTGAAGACTGTATGCTAATAACCCAAGTTCCAGTTAAGACTTGGTTAAACAATAAAGGCAGAAATCCCCTCACCTAACCTGGCTGTATAAAAACTAGGCATCCCATCCAAACTAGTCATCTTGACTCTTTCCCTGTTGTTAGTGATGAGAGACAGACACTCCAGAGGGTGATTTATCCTCCCTCTTATGGGTGCATGTCCTAGGATAAGGTCACTCACCTTCTGAAAGAAATCTTGATTAGAGACAGGTTACAGTCTTAACACCTTGCCTCTTCCAGAGATTTTAGCAATTCACAATTAAAAATGGCAGCACTGTCACAGTGGTGGAAGCGTCTGTGAGAATGATGAAGGAAAACAACGTTTTTGGCTACTAATAATGTGAACCTCCTTCGGGATGTTGTAGGTAACACAATAATGCAAATGCCAGTGGTTTCCAGAGCCTGATCTATACCCACATTCCCTCTGTGACTAGCCAAAAGGGAGCTGTGCTGGCAGTAGGAACAGCAAGCTATTTTTGCCATACAGCATGAAAGGGAAGGATGACAACTCTCCAGCTAGCTCCAGCTAGGTACAGAAATTAACATTCTCCATTAACAGGGAGGATGGCAACACAACAGACACAGCAAATTTGCCAATGAATTCATTCTGGTGGATTACTGTGGTGTGGATTGCACTGCCGTATAATGATCCCTTTGTTAGGTGTAAGCTGCACAGCCCTACATGAGAGGTTTGATCAAATGTTTCATCGTTATAAATTTTCATCTAAAGATGAGATTGCAATACAGATATAAATATTGCCTTTTGTTTCCAAAAAAGCATCTAACTCCTAACAGAGGGAGCATATTGCCTCCTTTGCCATCAGCACGTAGAAGTTGCACAGCAAGGGAATTCCTCGTGAGGTTCTTTTTGCATGCACCAGCCATATTTCCTTCTTAGATGTATCTATTAACCTGGTTTTGCTCCACTGAAGTCAGTGAAATAATTCTAGCTTTTCACTGATGCAGAGGAGATCAGAATCTGCTGGCTGTGACATTAGCCTTCAGATTGCCTGTTCAAGCAAGTCCCCCATCATTAAGTAGGTTTTTTTTATACAGAACAAACTACACTGCAGAGAGGGGGAGGTGGCTTTGCAGTTAAAGCTCCAGCACCGGTTTAAGGCTCTTCGTGCTACTGCTGAGGAGGTTTAAGGGATAAACAGCTATACTAAGCCTGTAGCTCTGGGTGACTCGGACTGGGAGACCCAGGAGCCCAAAGGCTGGGTTTATCGTCCCTTTTTGTACACAGCATGTGGGCACGGAGGGGATGATCCCCTGGCGGAACAGAGATCCCTCCACACTGTAACCATACATAAAACTTAGAGCTGCCCTGAATGAAGCGCACAGTTAGTGTCTGGACTACAAAATCCTCTCCAGAGTACATAATTCTATTCTGCTGTGTAACCTAAATCTGCAATATAAATGCAAAGGGAACAGTTTAGTGCAAATGTGTCTTTACATAAGTGTATATCCGGGTATGGTTCAGTTTTAATATATCATTGATATAATCACGAATAAGAAACAAAAACTGGCATCTAGTGACCCCATAATTTCAGAGATGCTATAATCAGAACAAAGGTTATTTGGAGAGCTTCAAAGAATCTTTCCCATTCCACAATCAGATCTCTTGCTGATATCTTAGTTCCTCCTCTGAATAATAATGCTGAAGGTTTATTAGTTAATCAATAAGACATGATACAGGGTATGGTTATCATAAGATAATCACACCCTGGAGCATTTTGAGGCATGAGCCTTATGCCTCTAATCAGATTGGGGTGAGATTATCTTTTGATAACCACACCCTTGGGGATTGGCTCATTTCTATTATGAGAAAATTTTATGGTTGGGGAAAATGTGCATTTCTGCCGTAGAAAAATGAAAACGGTAGTTTAGAATTAGCAGTCTTTTCTCCCAAGCTGAAAAATCAGATTTCCTTTTGGAATGCTCTGGGGGAATTCCTCACTATCCATGCTATTTTAAGGCAAAAAAAATTTCTAAACAGGTGACATGATTGGGCGTTAGTTTTAACCTACCATACATACCAATATAGATACATATATATATACACACACGCGCACCACAGAGGCACACAGGAAAGACTATCCAATGACAAGTTTGCTGTAGAGATGAAAACAAAGAAAGGCATTACCTTGTTTTCTTTAACAACAACAAAAAAAAGGCTGATTAAGTATTGTTTCTGATGTCATATATGCTACACATCAGATCTCTGTTTATATACATTAGAAGCCTATCGGCGGTTAGTTTTGTTCCACTACTTACTAATAGGATATTGCAATGTTGGTAAAAGTTTCATTTAAAGGAAAAAAAAATATCACATTGCACTGAACCAGGAAATAACCTTTTCAAATTATAGTGATTAGAATTAACAATCACAGTTGGGTGTGTTGAAACTGTACACATACATTCTGTTTTTATAAAAAAACTCACCGTAGATACTTTTAGATATTTTGAAATTGCTTTCTGAGTGTTCAGAAGAATCATTATTGAAAAAAAGTCTCAAATTTGCAATTAAAGGTGATTGCAAAAAGCAATTTGTATATGTTTATGAACAAATATTTGTACGAAATGTGTGTGTGCACACAATAAATCCATGATCAGTAGTGACATAATTCAATGATTTTGCTAAATGAGAGCAACATTAATGATAAAACCTCAAATAACAATAATTTCAGGGCTTCACACTTAACCTAGTATTCTTTATCATTGGAGGTCACCTCTATGTTCCCCCCACCCTTCTCCAACAGACTGGGAAAGGAGGGCACAAAGATGAAATAACTAGTCCCAACTTACCCAAGACCCCAGTGACAGAGCCAGAAGCAGAATCATAGCCTCAGTGTGGAGCACATTTCTGACCACGTTAGAACTCTTGTTTATGACCACTCAGGTGAAAAAGTTCCACTGAGGAGAATACACAAACTGCCTTTCTGGGGAACCACTGAATCTGAGCCTTACTGCAGAAAGCAGAGAGCACAGGAGGTGAGCTGTGACCTTTCAAAGAAGATCCAGCTGATAAGAAGCCTCCAAATCAAAGAAAAGGTGTGGCAAAGAAAGAGCTGCGTAAGAGCCCATGTTCTTACTTCCACCATGTTCTTGTATACTCACCTCCATCCTGCCTGCTGGTTATGATTTTTCAAAACTTTTTCTGCATTTTGTAGGTATATGTGGTTCTTCTTCCATAAAATGAAGGAAGGCATTTTTAGAAGGGGACGTTTCTTGCTGTTCCCTTCAGCACATGCACCTTTCTGATCTCTATTTGCTGACATTATTCTTAGCCATAGCTGTCTGTACAGTCCAATAGCACAAGATTTTGTGATCACTTAGAAATCAGAACAACTACTAAAACTATTGCAACTAACTCAGGACATTTTCTTGATCTACCAGCACAACACTTCGTTCCTACTTATTTCAACATGAAGCTATTTCAATTATTCTGGTGTTATATTCTAATTATTGTGAATAGAGATGGACTCGTGGGGGATGTGATGGTAGGTGGCTGTCTTGGCCACAGTGATCATGAAATGGTTGAGTTTAAAATTTTAAGTATAATGAGAAAAAAGGACAGCAGAGTTGCTAGCCCGGGCTTCAGGAGAGCAAAATTCAAGCTATTAAGGGAGCTATTTAGCAGAGTACCCTGGGAATCTGCTTTTGAGG
>RSEF01000031.1:19800008-19822916 GCA_003993805.1 Himantopus leucocephalus | reverse complement strand
GAGGGGTGACCCTGGTGCTCTCTACAGCTTCCTGAGGAGGGGAAGTGCAGAGGGAGGTGTTGAGCTCTTCCCCTGTGTATCCAGTGATCGGACACGTGGGAATGGTCCAAAGCTGCATCCGGNGACACGTGGGAATGGTCCAAAGCTGCATCCGGGGAGGTTTAGACTGGACATCAGGAAGCATTTCTTTACTGAGAGGGTGGTCAAACCCTGGAATGGGCTTCCTAAAGAGGTGTTTGAAGCCCCAAGCCTGTCAGTGCTTAAGAGTCATTAGGACAATGCCTTTAATAACGTGCTTTAACCTTTGGTCAGCTCTGAATAGGTCAGGCAGTTGGACTAGATGACTGTTGTAGGTCCCTTCCAACAGAAATATTCTAGTCTAGTCTAGTCTAGTCTAGTCTAGTCTCCTCTATATGATTTGATTCTGATCTTCCGTACTGCAGATTTAGGTAAATGTAATGCTACCAAAATTGGTGGAATATGTGGAAACCCACAAACACAGGATGAAAAGGATTTAACTCCAATGAGGTGTAAGAAGTAGGATCAGACCTAATACACTACATGCTTAAAAAAAAAAACCCTCGGACTTAATGAAAAAAAACCTCTTAGGATCCAGGTGGTCACAAGATTCTTTTTTTTGTGTGTCCACAAGACTGAGCTGTGAGCCTGTGCGTGATTTCTGCCCCATTTCATGGTTAGTCACACTCACACCAGTAGAAGGAATTGTGCAGCAGAATTTTTAATAACTCAGATTGTTCTGTGCTGTTGCCCTGAACATACTCACAAGTACATCAAAGATCGAAAGTTTTCAAGGCTTTAACATTTAAACAATGCATCATGTGTGCATGTGGTTGAGCATGTGTTAACAGTGTAACTGTTACTAGTCTTATACGATGCCCTTAAGGGCCCAAACTACGTAGGCTTTAGTCATGCAGCTGAGTCTTCCAGCTATAATATCTGAAACATCTTTTAGGGCCAATTTACAAAAGTAATCCCAAAAGGCGAGCAAGTTTGTTCTTCCTTACAGGCTTAGTTGTTGCAACAGTGTCCAGTGGGGGGGTTTGCATCTGAAGCACATCAGACAGAGCATGTCACAAGACAGCATTCCTTCTGTCCCAAACTCCCAAAGACTTTGATGAAGTTTGGTATGTGTTAAGTGTTCTAAGAACTTCTATTTATATGGTGATTAAAAAAACCCTACTTGATAGCTTGCGTCAGCTGCTGTTTATTGTATAAAGAAATACTTTTCTTTTTTTTAATTGATAGGTCTTTGTAATTGCAGCACAGCTGGAAGATCACAGTTCTAAAATAGAAAATTACATACATATGTCCATGGTGATCTTTTGAAGATGAACATCAGCTAATCATAGACTGTCCCAAAGCCCAACAAAGTCAGTGAAAATCTCTCCATTGCATCCAAGGAGAGAAATTTAACACCTGACAAATTAGGTATTACACTGAGGAGGTACAACAGAAGCTCAGCTCATCCTGAGGAAAGACCAATATGCACGTTGTTACATGGCATGAGTTGTGACATATGTATGGACTACCCTGCTAGGATGGCCCCCCACAGCAGGGACCAACCTCTGCATGATCACCTTGCACAGCTGCGCACAGGTTGTTCATGGCCCAGGCTCCTCAGACTGCTCTGCCTTCTCCGCTTCAGCTTCTGCTAATCCTTGAAGCAGAAAATATTTGAGAGACAGACTAGGGTAGCTCTGTCCTGGCAGTATTTCTGAATTGCCATTATACTGGCTGCTGGTGTTATAAATGGACAGGGCTGTCATGGAGCCAAAATATGGGCCATATGTTGTCCAATTAGCTAAATAAACTTGGATTTAAAAAAGCAAAGATGGCAAGGGGGTCATCTTTGACATGAATGCTAAAGCTGCATTTGGCATTTGACAGCCCTAAGTCCTTTTTCTTTTTATTATTAGTACAGCATGAATCTTACTATTAGAGTATTTATTTTTAATTCCTTGTTGACTGTAATACCAGAAAAATTGAAATTAACTTGCATTTGTTTGCCAACTTTGTTTTGGCAAATATTGCAACAACCCTTTTAAAGGGAATGATACAAAGAGATCCTAGTTTACTCATTTTGGTATCTTAGACATAATTTGGGGATTAATAGTTATTTATTAGTCTGTGTTCCATTTACTGAATGCCTGGCTTTGTAACAAAGCAAGCGTGCTGAATAGAGCCACATTAGCATGGAACTTTTTTTACAAACCTCCAATTGATTAAAAAGTAAACTAGAAATAAAAGGTCATCTCATGCAGCAAAACAGTCTCAGAAACATTCCCCAAACTATTTACCAGCATCTCCTTAATAGCAAAGCTACACAGACACAACAACTATATTTTCTAATTCATCTAAACTTGATAGGTATGCAATATAGATATCAGAAATGTATATTAATACAATGGGGAGGAATTAGACTGTTATTGGTAACAATTATCATACTTTGACCACGTGCCATCAAAAGAATTTTCAGAAACTTTGATTTATCAAAAAACACTGTGAACACTTTAAATGTCATTAAAACTGATTTGCAATGCATAGATCAATCTCTAGGGCAATAACGACATTGTTTCTCTGGAAAATAGTGTACATCCAAGAGAAAAGCATTAGAGAGGGAGGAGGAGAAAAAAACTAAATATAAAATAAGTTCTATTAGCAAAACAGTAATGCTTACAGGTACCACGAAGGTTTAACTACTGAAAATTTTAGATTATCTGCATAAGAAATGTATGCCAAAGCATGCTTGCTCCAAATTCTTGTCATTATTAGACTTTGTACCATTACAGTCTAATATACCAATTAAATGTAGGTGAGAGAGAAATAAAACACATTTTTGTAAACACTGCAGTGCATTTATCAGAGTAGTCATTTCCTAAACCAGCAGATTGGCTATTCAGCTGTGAGATTTTTCATTGAAATAATACACTGGAATTTCCCCTAAAATCATTTTTGTCTATTGGATAAATGATACATAGAGTGAATGTTAGCATGAGACTTAAAAGGACAGTAACATTTCTATCTAGCTTCCATGGATATCCAAAACCACTAAGGTACAGCAAAAATGAAGGAAAAAATACAAGATTAAGGGGTGAGACGACCATTTTGTCCCTAAGTTTCTCTCTGAATTACATGGTGTCAGCTTATACTGATGTTTCATACTTCTGCTTACATAAAAACTTCAGTATTATGTACCTGTGTCTCTTCAGCATTAAACACTAGTCAATTTTTTTCCTCACTAACAACCATTTGCAGTGTGAAAGTAGATCCCTCTTTTCTGCAGCACTCTTGGTAAACATTAAATGATCATGTTACTTGCCTTGACCATGTCTTCAGAGTGTAGCTCTTTCAATATGATTTTGCACTTTGAATTTCCCTCTTCAGGGAAAAATATTCCTTCATTTTAATTTCAGGATGTGATTACCTTCTAGAAATTTGTCCTATTTCTTATAAACTGTTTTTAGTGGCATCATTTTGGTGGCATAGTAATGGTCATTCACCCAACTTAAAGGATAAAAAGTAATATATTTTCCTAGTTGTATTAACATGAGAAATAATTTAAGATCTTACTCACTAAAACCCAACCGAACAAAAAAACCCCTTAAGCCATATTGCCATGAATCCAGGGTAACTTTGGCAGCAAGGTACATAATTCACAATAACATTGAACTCAATTGTGGATAAAGAAAATGTTCTGAATTTTACAGCAGCAAGTATTTGTTGGTGCTGGTGAAATGAAATATGCCCCTATATTTCTTTTGGCTTTTTTCGAAATGAGGCACTTGAAAAGTGTCTACCCTGAGGCTCTGCCACTGTTAGAATCATTAATGGCAGAAGGGACCTTTTGAGATCATCTAATCTATGCCTACTGCTCAAGTGGGGTCTGCTACAGCAGGTTGCCCAGGACCATGTCCAGTTGGGTTTTGAGTATCTTCACAGATGGAAACTCCACAGCCTTTCTGGGCAACCTGTTCCAGTTTTTGACAATAAAAAGTGTTTTCTTGTGTTCAGATGGAATTTTGTGTATTTCAATTTGTGCCCACTGCCTCTTGTTCTGTCATTGGGCATCGCTGAGAAGAGTCCAGCTCCCTCTTTGTCATCCCCTCCCATCAGGTATTCAGACACATTGGTAAGATTTGCCCTGATCCCTTCCGTTCACTGGGACAGAGAGGCTCGAGGATCTGCCCCTATAGAAAAGTACCGCATGACTTCTAACAAAACTATCTGATCAGCAAAGTGAATTTCTCTCTAACAATTTATTGAAATGGCAGAAATACTGCTTTCTTTAGAGCTGCACTGTTTTACCAGCACTTCCCCAGGTTTTCTGGTTCAGAGGGGAAAGTCCTGACAATTTAGCTTTGGGTCGTGCCTGCCATGAGAACGGATGTACTTCCACAAATAAGATTTCCATCCTTTCACCAGAACACATCCATATGACAGGATCGTTTGGGCATTTTTTCTGGGCATGGCTAATCTGAATGTAAAGCCTTGCGCTGCAGCTTTCAGAATGCACTTTATTTCTCAATTTCAAAAGCATTTCCAGAGCACAGGTGTCTACCATGAGCTACTGAGAGGGCTGTATGTGAAGATAAGAAGATTGGCCTGTCTTAACATCCAGTCATTGTCAGGAGCCATTCTGTATAGCTGGTCAACAAGTGACAGTGGCTTCTGATACAGACATACAAGTGTATGAGGAACTCTTCCATTTCATAGGTAGCGGTTGCTAGGTAAAGGAGAGCGTTTGTCGGCTCCTGCAGTAAATATTTCTGTTTCTATTTATACAGAAAACTGGTGTTATAGAGAAAATTCTGACCCAAATGGATTTGAATGCCCAAAGGCATTTAAAATATAAAATCACTAAGATTAAAATGAGAATACAGAATAATTCCGAAGGCTAAAGATTAAGGAAGTCAAAACCAAATAGTCAGTTCTGCCGCTTGGCATCTGTGTCCCACGCACTCCACAGCATGCTGGCTGCACACATCTGGTTGGGTACTGAAAACATGTAGTATCTTAGAAGCTTTCTATTGAAGTCTTTTTTTGGTTAGATACTTTCCATGCAGGGGGAAAAGTCAGAGGAATTACATTCTCCAGAGCAAGTAACTCGACTGGAATGCAGGGTGGAGGCCAGTCTTGTCCCCCAGAAAGCAGACCACAAGCAGTAAACTTTTCTCACCTTGCTACTTTTTTTAATCAAGATTTTTCATCAAATTTAAATGCCCCCCAAAGTTCTTGTTGCAAGATTTGTAAACACTCATCATGAAGACATTACTAAGTTGCCCTTTAGGTTGAGCTCCTGAATGAGAGAAAACCAGTTTGCTAACACTGAATTTTGCTCAAAACCCGTTCCAGTAGCCCTCCCCAATGCATGAAACCCCGACCTTGTGCAGTTAGTGGCAAAGCTACGCTGACTTTAACTGGCAGGCTTTTGCTCAGCCACTCTTAAACACTCTATGGCAGACATCCAATATCTCACTGTAAACTCTACATGCGCACACTTTGCAACTTGTTAACAACTTAATGTTTTTTTCTCTCAGGGGAGCTTATCACATGTTAATCATTGCCCCAAGACCAGTAAAATCACACAATATATGTTATAACCATTCATTTTAAACCTACAAAATAAAGGCGGCCTTTGTCCTAGTGGTATGGACACACAGCTAGTAACCCAAGGAATACGGGGGAAGCAACATGTGATGGCTCTCCTGTTTTGGCATTTGTTGGTAGTTCTGATGTTTGCGATTACCAGGACTGGTGTAATTGTCTAGGAATCCAGAACAACATTTGCCAGTCTTTGCTCATCATTACAGCGTACTGTGCATTTTCCACAAAATTAAAAATAAAACAAAACACAAAAACACAGTAAAACTGCGAGGGAACTACAGTTCTCTTAGAATAAAGACAGGCTGCCAGCTCAGCTGTCCTTGGCAAAGCTGATTTCATCTCTGTTTGCAGCTTCTTCAGCAGGGTTTAGATCAGGCACTTTCACAGAAAGGAACTACTTCTTGGTGGTAGGAGTCAAGGCACCCCAGATAGGTGAATACACTAGTTTTGGTCCACAAAATCATGAACAGAATGAAACCCCTATCACTTATGATTGACAGAAAGTATCTGAATTCTCTGGCTTCAGCTACAAAAGGTACAGGAGCACCAAATTTGACTTCACTTTAAAAAATATGTTGTTCTATATGTGTAATTTAGTCACGGATATACATCTCTGAAACCTCATTTAAAACCCAATCCTTATCCCCAAATCTATTTTTATATCACCTAACAAAGGCTTATTAGCATATTAGTAAAACTATGGCATTCCAGCATGTGAAATGTCACTCCAAAAACTTTCCACCTGAGGCTGGTTATTCATGTACTCCAGCTGATAATGAGTCAGTTATTTTTAATGAAATCATATAATGTCATACTTTATAAATGAGAATTTGCAGGAAAAGCAAATACTTCCTTCTAAAAATTTCTTTCCATTCTTCTCCTTGAAACACTACAGGTTGAAATGTTGGGAATAAATTGTGTCCCATTTGGGTGGTACCCAAAGTTTACCCCTCATGGGATCAGCTCAGGGGACAGCCTGGACCTGCTGATGTTTTTATTTTTCTGTAATGTCCTTGGGAACCAAAATCAGAAATAGTAAATGTTTTAGAACAAAGAATCTCATTTGAGACTAACATAATGCACCAAAGCCCTATAGTTGCCAAAGAGGCTGTTGAGGTCTCTGAGAGAACTTAAGCACTCAGACCTACATACACAAGTTTTGCTGAAACAGGGATTTGAGCAGAAGAGTTTGGTCCAGCCAATACCCTGGATTCTGCTCCCATCTCTTCTGCCTGCTACCTCTTGCAGCTTTAGTCAGATCTAGCAATGGATTTGAGCAATCAGAATCAGATATAGGCATGCTTGGCGTGTTTTAAGTCCCTAGCTGCGATGCCACCCTTCATCCACACAGTGGCCATTTTATAAATTAGGCTGACAGCCTTTGGGCTGTCATAAGCACTGTCTGATTTGTGACTGCTCCCACCAAACTAGGAAGGCACTACACAAGCACCACAGGACCTGGAAACTTGGACAGTGACATGTAAGCCCTGCTCAGTAAATGTTCTCCAAGGAGATCTAACTGATCTAACTGAATGAGATCCTTCAAAAAATGCAATTGCATTTGTTAACCTTTTCAGACCCCATTCCTGGTGGCACAGGTAACTTATCTATCCAACCTAATGCCTAGAGCACTTATCCGGAGTGGGAAATCCAAGTTCAGATCCTTCTTCCGCCACAGTGAGTTCCAGTCCACAAATCTCCCTTCACAGAAGACAATCCAAATGCCCAGGGTACAGGCTATGAAGCCAACGCAAGCAAAGAAGCCAGATTTACTGGACAGCAGAACAGCAAGCAAAGGGCATGATTCTGCAGTGCTCTGTGGCTCTCAGGCCTTCTTCTAGGGAAAAAAGTGAGAATTGACCTTGTGCTTCTCCTCCAGCTACAATCTCCAAACACGTTTGGAGGGGAAGGAGTGAAACAAACATAAGTGCAGTGTTCATTTTAAGGCCCACCATACTTAGAATATTTACACTACACAGGCATGCTTCTTTGTAAATATTATGCCTTTGTCACCAAAGCAATCCTAAATGGCTACTCTACTAGAGAAACTTCTAGCTGGCTAGCCGGTCAGCTTACTTCCGTCTTTTAGTTTCTGGGATATGTATCTCACATTCACAAACTCAGCGCTGCCTAACTTCATGCCAGAAGATACACAAAACCCACACCCAGGGAATCGATTATGCTGTAAAGGGGAATAAGAGTTCAAAGATTCCAGGGGAGTGATGGCAGTAGTAATATTAATGAGGGCCGCAGGTGCCTTTGTTGTTCTAGGAAAGCACACAGACAGTGTGCGAGCTCTGAAGATACTATGCTCTGACTTAGCAACACAGAACAGTCCAGAAATAAAACAGTGATGTGTCTCTGCTGAGGAGCACATGAGGAGAGCTTCATGGAAGGAAGGAATTTTAAAGACATATTTAACAGTGATAAAGAAGAGTACGCTGGGCATACCAAGTAGGAACTGGAGGTAAGGGAGATGGACATTACATCCTCCCAATATGTGTGCATCTGAGCCTAACTGCTGCTAAATAGAGTCAAGGGCAAAATGTCACGGAAGAATACAGGTTCTTGGGAACATGCAAAGGATAAAAGCTTGGAGATTTATGATAAGAAAATTATTGTGGTTTAATTAAACACTTCTGAAGGCCATATTTTTAACCATTACACTGTTAATAAAACAACAGGTGCAAATAATTTTAGGGACAGAATGAATCACGAAGTACGTGGGAGATGGCAGGGGCTAACATGAGCATTACTGCGTCGGGAGCGTGGCTGAGAGGCAGGAGGCAGCAGATATATTTCAGACTGTGCCACCGGCTTGTTTCTTAACGGAGTGAATCACAAAGATTCAAATATTCAAAAACAGCTTCTAATTCCAGATGCTT
Source organism: Himantopus leucocephalus (assembly GCA_003993805.1). NCBI lineage: Eukaryota > Metazoa > Chordata > Aves > Charadriiformes > Recurvirostridae > Himantopus > Himantopus leucocephalus. The sequence continues at coordinate 19,814,406 of RSEF01000031.1, read as the reverse complement.
TGCCTTAGACACTGAGTCTGTCTTTTCAAAAGCGCTGCACACCTGCAACTCTCTTTGCAGTCAGATGGGATATTCTCTGGATGAAGCAATAAATACCTGAAGCCAAGTTCTGAATAACTAAGGGTGAGGTTTCATGTTATGGCAAAACTGACCAGCCGGCTAGCTGCTGGTAAAGAGCTGCCCTGCTCCCACCTGATTCTCCCATGAGCTGCTTTTGCTTTTCTTGGGATAGGTCTGACCTCATGGAGCCAGGGGCGAAACTGGCAGAAATACTCGCTTGTGGGGGCTCTCATATCTTCTGGATAAGCTCCTTGAGTCATCCTCCTTTGTGGCCTCACAAGCACCGGAGGGGTGCAGGGGAGCATAAAGGCAGTAAGGAGGAGTAAGGATTCCCTCTGAGGCAGCCACATTTCAAGGCTAATTTTGAACCCATATGTCTTATCATCACCATTTACTTGTTTCAGCTTCACCATCTGTAAAATAGAGACGGGGACAGATTATTCTAAGACTACGCTAATGGGAATAAGAATGAGAAAATTCAAAGTCTAAGACCAACTCCAAATAAATACAAATTTTAACTAAAATATTCTTATCCTCATGTTTCTTCCACACCCCTGCTGACTTTGTTCCTTTCTCATCATAGAATCATAGAATCATTTAGGTTGGAAAAAACCTTTAAGATCATTGACTCATTCTCGCCTCTCTCCTTATTAATGCTGTCGAACACGGGTATTTGTTTCAGTTCAAATTTAATTGAAATACGCCCACTGTATAGTACTTTTAATCAGGCCTTATGCTGAATCCAGGCCTATCGCGTTTAGTTTCACTCCAGCTGTGCTGCTGCTTCTCATACCCTGAAACAGCATTCCTCAATCAGTGCCTCTTATCGGAGCCTGACAGGAGGTCCTGCTTCCAATTCGTCAGCTGGGAGGGAAAGGCTTGCAGTAGGATAGCCGCTGGTCTGCCAGTGCCACTCCACAATAGTCAGCCTTTGAGAGGGATTACTACTTCAAATACTCAATTATGCTGAAGAAGGCAGTGGGATGTTTGCCACTTGCACGTAGTGAAGCCAAGATTTCACCCATTGTCTGTATGCGGTTGCAGCGCACTGAAGCTCAGGATTTTCAGGCTCACCCATGAAAGGTTATTCCCTGATCCTGAGTTAATTGAGGAGCTGTTGCATCTATAGAGCATCCAGTATTTCACCATGACAGCCCCCACAGAGGTAGGTATGTCAGTTAGTACGGCTGTGAGAACAGGAGGGTAGGTGTTAAACATGAAATCATATTTAGAGCTAACAGGTGCTGAAAGGCATGGCGGACTTTTTTTTGCCATGCATTTCAGACTGAAAGACTACCCAGAGAAGAGCACATGAAGCACCAGGTACCTTTGTCAGCAACTAATTATAAAAAATCCACAGGAACTTAGCTTTTATCTTCCACATGAGCAGGTAGTCTCATTATGCAACTCAGTGATAACAGCAATAGCAATAACCAATTCAGTTATATTAATTTTGCTTCATAATACAGATATATTATAAGCAGATTTATTGACTGAAATACAAACCACAACCAATAATTAAAAGCCAGTGCTACGGACTTATACTCCAATAACCTTCCTATAACCTGATAATATGGACAAAATATGGGCCCTACTCCCAAATATATACCAATATCCCCTAACTCATGCTTTATATATAACTGATGATACATGGCTATTATTAAAGATAAACATCTAAATATTATTCTGAAGATTGATAATGTGATGTGCAACCACATTAGGACCATCTAGCTGAAATCACAGCAATTATTTATATACTGAGTACAGTGCATTCAGTACGAATGACCTTCATCACCTGAACGTGGCCTGCATCAGTCACACATGTTGAGAATCATTCCTCATCCAAAAGAAAGCTGAGAAATTAAATGAATAACATAGTGGGACTGTAGGCACAGCAGAATCAACTTTCTATAGGCGAGGAAGCTGCACAAAAACAGGGCAGCTTGTGCTGTGAAACATTAGCCTATAAATAGAAGTGCAGTATGTTATAAAATAAACATGGAGGAGAAAGAAAAAAACTCTAACAGGTTGTTTTCTTTGTGTGCTCACTGCTGGATTCACAATTATATTTTTGTGCATGGAAAGTACTGTATAAACAGTATAAACAATCTCAGCGAGGTATTTTTTTAGTGCTTCCTGTTCAATATGACTTTTAAAAAAAGCTATAGAAAAAAGGCATAATGCAATACCTCTCTTAAAAATAGGGGGGGAAAAAATCTTGCAACACTTCTGTTTGCAGCTGGTTTATTACACTTCAGCAATGAAATAGAAATGTCTTTGTACCTGGAATATACATACAGTCTGTAGAACCTGGCATCATCTCTTTGGCTAAATTTCGAACAACTAATTTTATAATTCCTTAGCCATTTACTCAGCACTTGGAAATGTCATTCTGTGGACAAAGTAGACTATGCTCCACATTAGCGGCACTAAGTAAACAGCCATTCAAAGTAAATATTAACAGAACTTCATTTAATGCAGGAGAGAATGTCCATTTGCATTGTTTTATTTTCTTTAAAATGCTGAAGTATTACACTTGCGAACACAGGAAGACATCTATATCCATTGTTATACCTGAACTTAAACCAGACCACATGAGAAAATGAAGGTCCACAGCACCAACTCATCCAGTACCCACTGAAATTAATAAAAGTCCTTCCATTGACTTCTAAATGCACTGAACCATGTGGTCAGTCACCACTGCATGATTTTAAAGCTACATATAGATGGGTAGTTTCTTCTTATAAATACATATGCTCATAGTTTAATCACAAAAGTGGAGTTCTTTATACAAAACTTTACTTAACACTCAACAGAAAATAGGGACTAGTTTTTTTTAAAGTAAACATTTTTCATGTCCAAAAATAGCTAAAATTGAAAAGTTTTTGCAAGCATAAAGAAAGATACGAGTTTTGTAAGGTTCTCAATTGCTTACCTCTTAACTTTTTACTTCCATGTTAGGTAACAGGACCGCAATCGAGTTTAATAGATACAACAAAGAGCTAATTCTAGTCTGATGTAGGCCAACAGAAAAAAAGTAATTTTATTTTTTTTCTTATGAATAGGCAAATACATGGCACAACAGAAGAAAAATTGATCACAGTTTACTACCAGAGGTGAGAGCTATCCCATGCAATCCAATTGCATCCACCCCCAGGGGACATCCACAACATTTTAGATATTTATCCATGCAAGAACCAAACAAAATGAAAATTAAAACAGTTATTTGCAAAGCCTAATGGAAATATGTGATTTTGTTATATACGAATGTTATACACCAGGAACAAGAATTACTTATACCAACATCTCCCTGGGCGACCTCAAGGATATTCCGTGGCAAGCTGCTGACTTCCAGAAAGAAAACGACTTAAGCACCTGCAGAAATACTCAGAAGGCATTACACTGTGTACAGAAGTACTTCCTTCACATGGGGCATAGCAGCTCCTATGCACAAACTCTGGACTTATGTGCTTCCTTGGCTCTGGACAAGAGACTGAGAGAGAAGGTACAAGATATGAGACCCTCAGAGAGATTCTCAGAAACATTGCCAACTTACACATTAATTTGTGTCTTTTGATTTCTACAGCACTTACAGCTAACACGAATAACTTCACAAATGATGCACACACACTTTCTGTGAAATAAATACGGAAAGAGTGAGAGCAAGCCAAACCAAGATTGCCCTGTGCATCCCCGTTTGCAGCTATGGGCCATTCAACACTTTTGCACTTCTCTTCGGCAGGTCACAACAGCACACGTACCCCGCGCTGTGCAGGGAGGCCTGTGGGGAGCCTGAGTAATGTGAGTGGGACTCAGGAAGGAGTTGTACTGCTAGAGGAAGAATAATAAGAACAGCAATTTGACGGGCACTCAGATGTTCCTTCAGCTGGTGAACATCTTTCCGTGTGCTTTGCTTCATAGATATGCATGAAAGCACCCACCTCCTCATCGTTTGACTCCAAGGAGATTCTGTTGCCAGGATGCTGCAGCATTTGCTACCTAATTTTATTGTTAAGTGGGACAGAACTGACTTGAGAGACCAGAGTATTCTACTTTATGTGATGTGCAATAACTCAAATTCATATAGACCTTTATACACACAATGTTGCCATTAATAAAACTGTTTTTATTAGAAGATAACTAAGATGTTTAATTTTATATCATAAATTTTTCCTTCCTTATTGGTATTTTTTTCTATAGACAAACAGGTTAACCAATATGCATATTAAAAATTGGTTCCCTAGTTTCTGCCATATGATCTCAATACAAATGCTTTTAATTTCCAGATGTAATGAAAAGATCCTCTTGTGTATTTCTAAAGGCTCTCCTGGATGTTACTTTCTGGTTTATAAATTGCTTTCAAAGCTGTTTACTCAATACCAAGTAGTTCATGATACAATCCAGTAAGCACAGTGTCATTCTGCAAAGTGTCAGGCAAAGAAAATATCAAAATCTATACTGAAACACGAAACATAGAAACATAAAATTATGTTTATTTCTGAAGGCAAGGACAGAATCTTTTTTACTAAATGTTTATGTAGTGTGAAAAGCAAGCCCAGCCTAGTCATGAAAACTGTAGAGCGCAAATTCATTTTGCATTGGACGAAAAATGTCTTCTGAACATCATTCTCTTTGTTGTGAGAGCTGCTATACTAGATTTTTAAGGTGTCCAGTTTGAAGAGTATGTGCACCTGAAGCACCCACATGTACTTCTGAAGTAATGAGGAGGAGTCACTTAATTTTGGGTGGGAGGGCTGTTATGGTACAGCATGAGAGAAAGGAGGAGAGGAGCAGCACACACATGTGGGATTAACTGAAGTTTAAGTAGATGTTTATGGATGATCTACTCATATGAAGTCCCGTTAACATATACTGTAGAAACAGCTACATTCCAGGGTTACAGTTCATCTTATCCCAAACTGAATGTCTGAATTGGGTCAGATAAATTTCATTCTTAAACTGGCACTTCTTTCTAGCAGCTTTAATGCGCTATTAGTGCTCAGTTGTAGCAGGTAGGCAAGATGAATCCTTCCACCAACATTTGTTAGAGACACAGCTGAATTAGAAGCAGAGAAGAAAAAGTCCGGTGCTTGAAGTAGGGGAAGAGGCATGTGTAAAACCATGCAGGAATGTCATCTGATTCAGGATGGGGATGGGATGGGAGAGCATTAGGGACAGAACAGTTCTCTGTTTCTGTAAGGGGGCCCATCCTTAGCTGGAGGGATACAGTGCCAGCAGCTTGAGAGAGAAGTCCATGCAGACAAAATTCTTAACGCTGTGCACAGTGTAAATGAGTGAGTGGAGTTGATCTCTCAGGGCACAGCTGTCCTAGCATAGCACGAAAATGCAAGTGATTCTTCCTCAGCCTATATGCTGTACAGAAGGAGAAAAAGATGTTGTGGACGCCTGCTTGAGCAGACTTTTCTGACCTCCACAATATTGCTGACAGCACTATCCATTTGCTTAGAATAGCTGAAAATGCGGGTGGCAGATACTGTGGTGCCCAGCAGGGCCAATTCAAACGGGAACTTCTAGAAGCTTTTCATTCTGGGCTACATGAAAGACTCGGTGGGTGACACTACACCCTAGGTCTATCCTAGAGATTGGCAACTGTTGGGGTCAGATCTTGTTGATGTGCCTTAAACATGTGCCCATGGGCCACCATTTGAAAATCCTGCTTTTGAAGGCCAATTGCTCTGTATTATTCTTGCTATCTAAGATAATCATATCCTATCTCATCCCCAAAAGGACCTGGATGCAGAAGACCTGATGTGATTCTGTTGTATGGCAGATGAATTCCATGACTGGGCTACTGATGATGTAGTATGGCATTACAGACAAACAAATTTAACGGCCAGCTGCTACCAACACCAGCAATTTTTTCCCCCCACCGCTCTTTCTTCATGCCCTGGCAGGTGGAAAGGTATGTGTCGGAGGAACTCCTCTGACTCAAGGGAAGAGAAGCAGTGGTGTGTGCAGACGGGAATGCTAGCACATAGGTCCTGCCCCTTCACCTGCGCTGGCAGTTATATACATAGCAGCGAAATGGTCTAGGGAGCTAACTCCACATAACAATTAGCAGTTCATTTCACAACCATTCGTCAAAGGACTGAGTAGCCATGGCAGCTCCAATTTCTCAGCATCCAAGGCAAAATTGAGCTTTGTTGCCTTTAATTCACTTTAGAAGTAGATACTGTAAACAGGAAAACCTGTTTACACAATATGAGTGTCCACAAACAGACTTATTCGGTAATGCTTATCCTACTTTATTTTACACTAACGGTCACAAACAGAAGAGTTCCAAGTATCCAGCTGTTTTGTTGATATAAATCTGGTGGCAACCTAATCTAGGAAAGGAGATCTTTTAGCTTCCACTAGGGAACGGACAAATAAAAATACTTCGACTCACCGGTAGCAGTGGTACACGGTCTTTCATATGGAAGAATGTACAGTTAATAAAATTCAGTATATTTTCTTAAAATTGACCTAAATAAAAACTGTCCTAAACCACACTCCTCTCAATTTCTGCTTTATGCAAAGTGTATTTGCCCTGAACCTACGTAATTGCTTGTTTTGTAAAACTTTTATCAAAAATAGAACTTCTATGTTCTATCTGTATCTGTTAGGAAAGGGGGAACAGGTATAAGAAATGTGATAGTACAATCAAGTCCACAAAGAAGCCTATACCTTTCACAGTCCCTGCACACATCTGCAGTATTGGACCAAAGTACAGGAAAAACACTTGGCTCTTACCACTGCATTATGTGTTCTAGAAAGAGTAAATCTCAGGCAAATAATAGAAAATGCCACCACCTCCCTGAGATGGACACTTCACATTTTTACACTGACTCCTATTCCGTTTAGAATTCTCCTCTTTAAATAGCTAAGCACTGAGCTCAATTAACTGTATTTAATAAGCAGAAAACATTGTGATATTAAATACAAATTCTCCGTGAAGATATAGTTATGTTTGAAGAGAAAAATCTTCCAGCCTTCAGAATTACATATGCCAACCAATACTTAGACAAAGGAACTACACATTCCCTATTTTCTTCTTTACATTTCTTGTATGTTATCACTACATATGTTAGCTAGCTGTGCTCCAGAAGCAGAGCTCCAAGTCTGATGCTTTCCAAACTATTTGGGAGTTCAGGAATAACAGAGTACTCCCCATAAGAGGCCCTAGGCTCTGGAATCTGATTCCTTCCTTGGTCTACTAGTTCCTGGATTTAGAAACATTCCAGGCATGCTAGATAGTCCCTCTTATCTTGCAGGCGTTCAAAGAGGATGAGGCCCGAGAGATGGAAGGGCTGGAAATACGAAGATCAATGCAGGTGGGGTTTCATAACACTGGTCCCTAGAGTGTCTTTATTTTTTTGTGGGAGAATATGTAGATAGGGGCATTCACGGTTGAAAATTCTGATGAACTGAAGAATGTACTGAAACCTTGTAGGCTTTCAGCATGCTAAATGCCGAAAGGTACTTAGAGCTGTGGGTCATTATTCATGTCTTTTGCTTGTTCCACAACAAAAACAGTATGAAGAAACCATGCAGTATAATTGAGTCCCAAATAACCACACTTACTAAATAATACACAAACATGCAAGATATAGCTAGGGGCATGCTGCTGCTCTGGCTGGTTTCTGGCAGCTTCTATAAACACAGAGGGTGCTATTAGAAGGTTCACAAGTGATTTAAAGAGACACTAACGTATCCTTATACACTAAGAAATCAAATTGGTGCTGCAGAAATAAAATCAATAAATAAAAAGAAATGCAGACTGTAAAAAGAAAGCATTCCACTATGTTGTCCTTTATTTTTTTATGAGAAAAAGTAAAATGCAATGGTTGAAGGAATTTTGGTCAATAAGAATAACATTCTTAAACACCACAAATCATAACTGAGAAAGATTCATACAATAACACTAAAATAATACTGAAGTGGTCTGAAAACTGAAGTGGTATGGTTTATCTAGGTTCAGCAGCCTGTGAGGTTATTTAATGCATTGTATTTATGCTATAATTGTTAACCAAACAAGTAATAAATAATTATATACAAATGTCCCTCCAAACCAAAATCAAAACAATAAAAACCTTTAACATAAATGCAATAATACTAACTACAAAGACAGGCTTATCCACATTACAGCTCCTCTATATCACTCACACAAAATACAAGGACATTAAAGCATGCATAAATGTAGATACGATTAGGCCTACCTTAAAGACATTTTTGTGGAACTGAGAATTGCATTTATAGAATTAAGTTCCCTCTTATTTTACCACTTTCTGCACAGACTTTAAGTCTAATTCCTCTGGTGTTCACATAGCATAATCCCAACTGCCTTTAAAGACAGCAGTGGTAGACATTACTACTGAGTGTTCCTTTATATGGAATGATTGTACAATACATATGCCCAAATACAGTACGATAGAACACTAGTCTGTGTGTGTTTATATATATGTATATGAACAATTATATATGTAAATATACATATATTTATATACATATATTTGTATATCTGCATGGCTCATTACACACAACAGTGCAGTTCAGTTTGCATCATATTACATCTTGATATCTGATGTTTTGGGATTATGCAATTCAATGCCCTATCAGGGTGCAAAAGTGAAAAATTACAGAAGAAATATCTCTGAAAATAAGTGGAGTTTCCTTCCTATTCTTTAAAATAGAGCTTTAAAAATACATCAGCACACACCATTATATAGCATTGTCTCCACAGGCTTCCCCAGTTACCGGAGACCTGGGGCCATGGGAGAACTCCTGTCTAAGTTACAGTCAAAGAAGTTTCTGTATTGAACACCAGATATACGAGAAGTGCAACCAAGACCAAAGTGCAACCTGCCTACAAGAAAACATTTCAAAGGTGGTGCACAAAGTGGTGCACTCTAATGCAGAAGGTTAATGTCAGAATCTCATTTTCTTTTCCGTATTTACTGACCACATTAATGAACTGGCCAACATTTCAAAGAACTGAAGGATAAATAATAAAAAAAAATACTTTTAAGTGAGCATCAAACTGATACCATTTAATGAAATCACTACATTATTACATTTGCATTTACTGTATAGTGTTCAGTAAATTTTTTAATGCATTCTCAACTTAGGGTGAAAAATGCTTAACACAGCACAACAGACAAACATGTAGCACAATGGGTAACATATGGTTTATTTATAATGCAGCTTCTTTGTGGGGAACTTCTGCACAGCCTAGAATTGGTAGTCCTAGTCATGGTCTTGTTAAAAGTTGTTTATGGGGGACTGACTGGAATCAAGACTGAAGATTCATGAGAAAAAAGAATTGTTTGGGTGTGGCATATCAGCACCTCTCACAAAGGATGTATACAGTGTAAATGCAGAATTTGTACTTGGAGGACATCCAAACATCACATTACTGATTTGTCTCCAAAGGGCAAATATCCAATAAACTTCCACCACATGGCAGCAAAATGAAGATATTTAACTTCCAGAGTTTTTTCCAGCTGTGATTTGTGGGAGTGTTTGTAAATTAATATAGGCATTTCCTATGAAAGAAGTAACAAACCTACCATTGTGGCAGCCCAATCCTCAGTTACACTAAAGCTGTTTTATACTTCTCTGTCACTACCAGGATGTTAAAGAGAGCAAAGAATATCTGAGAATACCTCCTCAGCAGTCGGCGACTGCTAGCATTAAGGGATCTAATTTGAATCCCTGATACAGGGGATTGGGACACAACTATTCTGTGCTTTTTGAGGAAAGTGCAGTGCAAGGAAGAAGTCTTCCTACTTGTTTTACCTGTCTTGGTTATGTGCATCTGTTTTAATTTATTAGCCCCCTGAGGCAGAGGCATTTTGTAAAACACTTGCCCAACATGCAAATTCAGCGTAGGCAATCATCTCTAAACAATTCAACCAGACCTCTCCTCTGCCTTCATTTTTTTTTTTCCTGTAGATTCTCCAGTGGTGTAAAATCAAGCAGCAGCTTCCAAAAAGCCAAAAAATTCAGCACCTGCCTATACTAGACTGATGTAAGCACCAGTTTTGTGCGTATAACATTTGCATTGTGTTTCTCACTGTCATTTCTGTGAGTTTGATTCTCCTTCCATTCAAGTCAATGGGAAATTCAACACCAACATCAGCAAGGCAGGACTGGTTCAGGAGTCATGAATATCTTTCTTCTAACAAAGGAGTCTGAGGGCTGTTCTTTCCACTGCTGGAGTGGGCAATGCAATTATTGGGGCATTTTGTGGGAACCACCAGAACTCACATTTCTTTCTGTTCTCTGTTCCAAAATGGAGACAGCAAAATTTCCAGTGGAAATGTTTGAGCAATTAAATAAACACAACAAGCAAGGAGTAGTTAAACTTCAGGGCTGAGTATAAACATACGTGTTTGGTTCAAAATGTTTTAAGAATGAAAACGTGGGGCCCCGCCTTTCCCTGCCTTGAAAAGGGCTGTGACTCACATGAAAAACGTTTTTGAATCAGAGCAGGAAGAAGTGTGCCCTCTGTCTTTTGGAATACTTCCTCAGTATTTTTGATGAAGTGAAAGCTTTCCTTAGAGAAAACACATTGCCTCCTGTAATGTATGCCTGATAGGAGCAGAATTCCTTTTTCAGAAGCAAACTGGAGGAAAAAGCATAAAATCCAGGGATAGAAATGAAGCAAAACTTTGAATGGAAGAAATAGCTCTAGCTACACAGGTGTTTCTTTGTTAATCACAGTTTACTGGCAAGTCTCAGAATCAAGAATATTGTGTTCTATTAGGGTGAAGGAGTCTTGAAATGTAAGTGAGAGTAGGTAAGTCAGTATGCCCATGATATAAAGGTTAAGCTTGAATCATAGTCTTCAACCACATTATGAAACACTTCCATTGAAAAAGGACAACAAAGTCATTGTTTTTCTCCAGGAAACATTATATAATGTGCGAAATAACAGACCAAACACCCCGGGGAGATGTGACAGAGAGTATGAACATCTACCTCATCATCCAAGCTAGATGAAAGATAGTATTGCTGAGAAATAAAAAGAAACAGAATAGCAAAAACATCTTGTCCCTTAATTTGGCGGGTCATAATGAAATGTAAAACACTATAGACCAAGACTTTTTCAAAAGCAATAGGGATAAAACTACATTTTCTAATGGGAAAGAAAAACTAAGTATAGGAGGCAAAAATTTTCTTCAGGTGCCACCATCAACTGGCATCATTGTTGCTAGAAGCACTGGTTTCAATTTGATAGAATATTCATGAAATGTGTAATATAAGAAATCTCCTGTGACCACCTATCCTACCTCCTGTTTGATTCCGGTTATGAGATTTCTTTGAACCAGCTTCTTTATAGAATCATTCTTTCCCTGGAAAAGGGTCCTTTTCAGATATGTAAACCTGACCTATCCTTTTAAAAATAAGTGCGTGCACATATTAGGCCATAAACAAGACTCTTCTCCAGATGTAGATCATAAATATTTACTAAACATTTCAACTGTTCCTGGACCAATTCTTTTATTAGAAGAGAATATAATCAAAACTCCTAGTTATCCTTAACTCTGCTGGCTACAACCTATAACCTCATCCTCCTGTTCTTAGTTCTCTTACCACCTCTCTGCAATTCCTACCTTCTGCTTTAGAATACAAATTTATGTTTAGTTTTCCCTTTTTTGATATCTATTATTTCTGAAATAGCTGCTTTAATTTTCTCTATAAATGAGTTTTTTAGATTGTGTCATCTACTTTTGCAATGGATGTCAGATCATATATATTCCCAGGGGGCAGGCACATGGTAGCAGGCAGGCACGTGGCAGTATGGCAGTATGCCAAAAAGCAGTGTCCCCTGCTTCTGCTGAGCTTCTAGCACCTGGTGGAACCAATGCAGCCACACAGACACTGCTTCTGTTCAAGCATGTGACCACCCAGGTTTCTGGTTTGGCATGTGTGAAGGGATGGTGGAAAGTGGTTGCAAGCAAGAATATGGGAGGTGTGACCAGATTGATGAAGTGTTTTGCTGGCTGAGCTGCAGGAGGAGGTGACCAGACTGAGGGGTATTCAAGAGTCTGAGAGACAGACTGATCAATGGAGCCGTACTCTGCCATTTATGACGCATAGAAGCCAACTCAGCTTCAAAAGCAGGTCCTAGATCTGCTTTGTGCCAGGAGGAAGGCAGTGTCACAAGGGATAAGGAGGGATGGAAGAGGGTTACCGCACAGGCCAATAAGAGGCCTGTGCCTCTAAGTTACTCTCTAAGACACCCTTACAGAGCAGGTATGAGGCCCTGGCTATGGTAGATGAAATGCATAATGAGAAAGAGGAGGAACCGGCACAAGCAGTCTTGCCAAGATCAGAGATATCAACCCCTCATAAAAAAACCTGCATTAAGACAAGGACCAAGAAAAACGGCAAGTTATGGTCACTGGTGATTCTCTCCTGCATGGAACAGAAGCACCTGTTTGCAGACCAGACCCTCTTTTCAAGGAAGTTTGCTGCCTCCCTGGGGCCTGAATTAGGGATGTCACCACAAGACTGAAGAGCCTAGTTCAACCTTCAGACTACTATCAACTTCTGCTCTTTCACACGCGTACAAATGATGTCACAACAAAAAGTCTGAGGTCAATCAAAAGAGACTTCAGAGCCCTGGGAAGAATGCTAAAAAGTAGTATTTTCCTCAATTTTCTCAGTAATGGGGTAGACTTCAGAAGAAACAGGCAAGCCCGGGATATCAATACCTGGCTCCAGGACTGGTGACTCCACCAAAACTTTGGGCTTTTAACCATGGAAGAGACTTCAAGAGACAAGATGTGCTGGGGGCCTGATAGGATCCACCTGTCCTGATGGGGAAAATGTGTCTTTGGGTGTAAGCTGGCAGGGCTGATCGAAACAGCTTTAAACGAGAATTGATGGGAGAAGGGAATACCAACAGGACGGCAGTAGGTAAGCCAAGGGTTGGCATGGCATTACCTGTGGGTAGCAATCCTAGTGGGAACACTTACACTGCTCCTGGGAGCACGGAGGGCTCAGAAGCATATCTGAAATGCTTGTACACCAGTGCATGCAGTATGAGAAACAAACAGGATGAACTGGAAGCATTGGTCAGCTCTCAGAGCCATGACGTCATTGGTATTAGTGAGACTTGGTGGAAAGAGTCCCACAGTTGGAGTGCTGGGATGGAGAGCCACAGGCTGTTCAGAAGGGATAGCAAGGGCAGGTGAGGTGGAGGTGTTGCACTATATGTAAGGGAGAGGTTTGACTGTACAGCCCTTACAGTTAGTGATGATGTATGTGGTTTATAGCCTCTGGGTAAGGATTAGGGGGATGGAAAACAAAGGAGATGTTGTAGTCGGTGTCTGCTACCAACCACCCAGCCAGCACATAACCACCAATGAGTTATTTTACAGGTAATTAGGAGAACTAACATCAACTGGGAATATCATACTGCTGTGATGAGCAGGTCTTGGAAATTCTTGAAGTTTGCAGGAGATAACTTCTTGTCACAGGTACTCAGTGAGCCAACCAGGAAAGATGCCCTTCTGGACTTGCTATTTGTGAACAGAGAATGACTTGTGGGGGATGTGATGGTAGGTGGCTCTCTTGGCCACAGTGATCATGAAATGGTTGAGTTTAAAATTTTCAGTGTAATGAGAAAAAAGGACAGCAGAGTTGCTACCCTGGACTTCAGGAGAGCAAAATTCAAGCTATTAAGGGAGCTATCTAGCAGAGTACCCTGGGAATCTGCTTTTGAGGGTTTAGGAGTCCATGAGTGCTGGTCAGTCTTTAAGAACCACCCTTTAGAAGTACAGGAGCAGGCAACTCCACTGTGTCGTAACGCAAGCAGGTGGAGCTGAAGACCAGCTTGGCTGAACAGGGGACTCTGCGTGGAGGTCAGGAGGAAAATGAAACTGTATGATCCGTGGAAGCCAGGTCAGACTCTGCAGGAAGATTACAGAGCTGTGGTTCAGATATGCAGGGAGAAAACACAAAAGGCCAAAGCTCAATTAGAGTTGAAACTGGACAGTATTGTTTCAGATAACAAGGAGGGCTTTTTAAGTACGTTAATAGCAAGAGGAGGTTTAAAGAAAAATTGGACCTATACTTGTTGAAGATGATCATCTAACCAATAGGGATGAAGAAAAAGCAGAGACATTCAATGCTTTTTTTGCCTCAGTCTTCAATAATACTGATAGACCTTGGGCCACCCAGTCCTCTAAGTCAGAAGACCATGAGTCTGGGAACAGTGACTTTCCATTTAGAATCATCATAGAATCATAGAACGATTTAGGTTAGAAGGGACCTTAAAGATCTTCTAGCTCCAACCCCCCTGCCATGGGCAGGGACACCTCCCACT
>RSEF01000031.1:19782266-19799908 GCA_003993805.1 Himantopus leucocephalus | reverse complement strand
TACCCTCAAGCAGATCAACACGCCTGCCCAGCTTAGTGTCATCAGAGAGGCATCACTTGGCATCAGTGAGGCCCCACCTCGAGTACCGTGTTCAGTTTGGGGCCGCTAACTACAAGAAAGACATTGAGGTGCTGAAGCGTGTCCAGAGAAGGGCAACAAAGCTGGTGAGGGGTCTGAAGAACAAGTCTTATGAGGAGTGGCTGAGGGAACTGGGGTTGTTTAGCCTGGAGAGGAAGAGGCTGAGGGGAGACCTTATCGCTCTCTACAACTGCCTGAAAGGAGGTTGTCGAGATGTTGGGGGTCGATTTCTTCTTGCTAGTAACAAGCGATAGGCATGAAGAAATGGCCTCAAGTTATGCCAGAGTACGTTTAGCTTGGACATTAGGAAAAAGTTCTTCACAGAAAGGGTTATCAAACATTGGAATAGGCTGCTCAGGGAAGTGGTGGAGTCGCCATCCCTGAAGGCATTTAAAAGGTGTGTAGACATGGTGCTTGGGGACATGGTTTAGTGGTGGGTTTTGGTAGTGTTAGGTTGATGGTTGGACTCAATGATCTTAAAGGTCCCTTCCAACCTAGCTGATTCTATGGATGCACCAACACGAGCTCCTGTTCCCTGCTCACTGGAAAGCCTTGTGCTTGTACCCCATCAAAGCAGCACTAAGCCCAACATATACTACACCTTTACAAAGAACCGCTGTTTTATAAATAAATCTACAGTAAGCTTACTAGAAACATGCAACTTTACATTCTTTGTGCAACAAAAGTGTAAATGATTCTAGTACAAATGTCACTTCCTTGGAGAGCTGACGGATGCTTGGTGCTCTGGCATGCAGAAGCTTTCTCCCAACTGTTCTTTTGGCTTGTTTTGGTCTATCAGATTCAATAAACAGTTTTGTACCAATTTCTGTCAAAATGTGAATAAATCCAGGAATGAAGTACTGAATATTTTCTGTAAATATATGAAAAACGGCTTAAAATGGGATTTAGCATGTATAAAGGGAATTTAGCAAGCAGATAGAACACGTACAATAACTTGTACTCTATAAATAAAAACATAATGCAGGAAGATAAACAAAAAGGCAGTCATGCAGGGAAGAGAAATGGACAAATGACAGCAAGGGTATGAATTGTAAATGAAATGAAAAGAAAGTTACAGCTGTGGAGAACATCAATTAAGCAATACAACCCAACAGAGCAGTGTTACAGTCTGGTTTGGATGATTAATTATACTTCAATTACAAATCATTTGCAAACGCTCATTTACCATCTCCATTTTTTCAGAATAAATGGAATTATTACAGCTAGCTGCACATACACTCTCAAGGAGCTAATGGTATTTCTGGGTTTTAGTACATTCTAATAAATTTTACAAAAGGATTACAGGTTTGGGATTATGCAAGGAAAATTCACTTTTATACAAGGTCTGAACACAATTACAGCTAATACTGCGCATAGCACTTTAAGGATTAAAAAATACCAGTAGTGCTGTTTTATTGTGTTTGCTTTTCATTGCAGAGTATAGGGGAGAACGCTCAGGAATTTCAGCCACAGTCAACACAAGAGTCAACACTTCTGAAGAAAAGGAAGTTCAGCTAAAGTAACTTGTCCTTTAAGATATATTATCTATTATATGTATATGCATATCCTACAGACATTTCTTTTAAACAGTATTAGAAATTCTGTGTCCTACAATTTATATGCTACTCATTTTATCATATAAATTACAAGATTATCCTTTGAAGCTGCACTTGCACTATTCATATACTCCGAGACAGAGCATTTTAAGAACGTAAGAGGCATGTGTGTATATATATATATTAACCCCACCTAGTCCTTTCACTAACAAAAGTCTCACAAATACACTCAAAGTGGGATGCAGATACATCAATATGACACAACAAATAAATCCTAGTGTAGTTAAGTTGCTTGTTCTTACCCATAAAACAAGTGCATAAAAACTCTTGCGAAGTTCACACCTGTGCAAGATGTGAACAGAGGTCCTCATGTTTCAGTCACACAAGGTGGAGCTGGTCCCCCTTTAAATGTGCCAACGTGGCTCTGAAGTTGGTAGTGCGGTTGGAAATCTGAGTAGAACAAGACTGAGTGGCTGACCACCTGTGCAAATGTCACAGTCAACTTGGGAGATATGCTGCATGTGTGTATTCTATTCAGAAAAGCCTCTCAGTCCATCCAGCAGGTGAAATGCTACTATTCATGGGTTAAAATATGGCTTTGGGAAGAAAACAAATACTGCTGTGAAAGCTCACAGAAAAAAGGGGGCTGGGTGGGGGGCGAGTATCAGAGAACAGGGCCTGAACACGATGGGGTCCTCAGAGAACACCACCTCTGGGACCCTGGCAGTCCATCTGCATTTCACTGACATTTTTAGCTGGGGTGATGGCCACCAAAATACCATTTTCAAAGGAAGGCTGACAGGTTACCGTGGATTTAGAGGGACAGCACAATAGGAAAAACAAGGCCTGACAGGGATCTCAGGAAAGAGCAAGAGGTCTTCCTTGGGAGAAGAGGAAGCCATTTTAATAAAACAGGACAAGTGACTACAGCACAACACTGGACACGCAAATAGTTTGCAGGGACGTCTGCTACGTGTAGCCTACTAGAGTCAAGAGAAACACTGTACAGCTTCAAGGAAATATAATACCTAACAAAAACTGAAATAAATGTAGATAATGGTAGTCTGCTAAGGCTGCCAAAAGGCAAATTTTCCATTTCATCACGCAGCTGGGTCTAACAAGAAGTTTTGTACTTTTATAAATAACCTCATGGCAAAGATATGTCTTGTGAGATGAGGCAGTCACGATCAACACAACCAGGTAAAGTGGCAACAGGGACCCCTTTCCCTCAGCTGTCGGAAAAAAGACATAGACATCAACATGACGAACAATGTTTCTCCACAGCATCCGAGTGTGCACACAGGGGCACTGATAATGCAACCACAGGCCTGGCAGATGAAGAGCAGGATCTCACAACCGTCTTCTGCATCCAGATATTTTATTCATGTCTTATATAAAACAATACTGAAGTTTCTGTTTGAAAATGCAGGTCTTCCACTTGGATTGATCTTTAACCAATTCTAAAGAATCACAGTTGAGACAAACCAAAAATGGGTATGGGAACAAAACAAAGAACATGAACATTGCCTGAGCTGGGAAAAAAGTATGGTACATTGAATTGATAGGTCAAAATGCTATCACAAAAATATCTTGTGCTTCAAAATACCAGTATTATGTAGCACATCCATACTGCAGCATGAGTTCCAGTAAAAGTACGTTATCACTTATTTCCAACTTGAAAGTTAAATTTTTTACTCAGATAAGCTAGCTGAACTTGAATACCTTACCCCATAAGCAAGTCATCCCTTACTTCCACCATAAGAAGGAAAAGCTGTTACCGAAGAGGGCTTAAAGGCAACTCCGTATCTATAATACTGATAGGGTTATGCATCTTGAATTCAATACTGTCACCAGCACTCTAAAAACAGAGGTTATGCCCCATCCTTTGTGATTTATATTAATTATTGTAACAGTATTTCACCCTCAGGATCCTTAAGAAGAAGCTGTGTAGACAGTTAATAGGCAAAAAATCTCCCTGTGATTTTCCTCTTCTATCCCGATTTGTTTAAAATGTATGACAGCTGAAAGGAAGATTCTTAAAATGAGGTATCTAAAAAAGGGTGCACACCAGTTTAGAAACAATTTTCTAAACATATTTCTGACTCACTAGTTTGACGCTTTACATATGAGTGCCGTACGATTTTTTTGTTCATCACTGTATTTTGCTTTACTTTCAAGTTTATATATACAATAAATTTCTACTGTGCTTTTTCACTTAAAGATTATTAATATATGCAACATATATTATTTAATATAATATTTAATACTTATTAAAAAGGTATTGAAGTAAAAAATAAGAAATAAGTTGCAAGCATAATGAGTAATATGCTTTTTAAAAGAATGCTATAATAATGCTTACAGGAGCTTAAGTATCATTGTTCAGGTTATTATGTACTTCTATAGCTTCTCATATCTGAAGTTTGCGAAATGTCATCTTTCATTATATAAAGAAATAAAAGAAAGTTTACTTGGTTAGAGTTCTAAGAGAAACGAGTATTTCAAAGTTAACTGGTACTTTTTTTTTTAAATGAAATTAAACAGCAGTTACCAGAAATTACAATTTAGTGGATTAATATTAATAATGTGGAATCATTTACCTCTGCACAGCTGACAATTTTTGCCTAATTTACTTTACATTGTTAGGCTACTTTTAAAGCTCTGCTTCAAAAGTTTCTTTCTTTAAGCTGGCGTGTGCACATGCACTAGTTAAGGTATTTTGCCGTTACACTGATTCTGGGAAAAAGAGCCCCAACATTTTAACTGGTTTTGGTGAGCTCAGAGTGGTGTAGGTGGTGAAGAAGTAAAAAAACTTCACACAGCTAAGGAACTCCAGCAATCTCTGATCTGCTTTCAAAGCTACTTTGAGCAGGAAAAGGTTTAAGTGGAACAGCAGGGACCAAGGACGACCTGAAAGTCAAAGCTTTTTAGATCTAAGTCAATCCAATAACTTATTTTTCTAATCAAGTCTCAGAGTTTGAGTTCACTTTGCAAGTTAGAGAAAATAAGTGCATGTGCAAAAAGCAACATACAGTCCCCACTTAAGTTTTCCCTGCTCACTACTTTCACAGTTCCAGCTTAACTACGCAAATTTTAGACTAAACAGCAAATATTGAGGTCTATATGCTTTCACATTACGTAAGTACCTAATCATCAAGTATTTAAATACTGAATTGTGTGTCCATTGATTTTAGAGTACTTTGCTGTCACTAGAAGCTAAAGCACCAAGTGCAGCTATTGCAGCCAACAAGCACATATGAAGTTTCCATGTGAAAGCATTTGTGCTGACGCCAGCGAAAGAAAAGAAGACAGACCACCCTTGGATGCCAACCTTCAGACTTGCATAGCTTGTGATAACCATAATACAAGTGTTTAATACACAGAGTTTACGACCACTGAAAGAACAAGCTGTGATACTTATAAACTCTACAATCAAATAATTTCATTTCCTTGTAGGTTCCTAAACTGTATTTTAATTTTTAGAAGTAAAATTAGTTACTTTACTACACTTTATCAATTTAATCTCTATAATGTAAACTCTCAGAAATGATGACATTCATAGAGATTCTCATCATGGAGAACTTCCTTATCAGTTTCTGGAACATTTAGGTGTCTACTGACCTCAAAATTTATTTTTGTTGACTTTCCGTAGCTTGCGAGACATGATGGAACTGCAGCATAGGACAGCACAAAGGCAGACTACTAACTATGACGAAAAGGCTTGTGAATACAACTCGGTGGGTACAGCTGCCTTGCTATGCATTGGGAGTTACATAAGGAAATCTAACACCAAGATGAAAGAGAACACCTAACCATTAAACCTTCGCATAGTCTTAAGATGCCCAGGTATTTTGAAACACAGGCGTTAAGGGACTTAAGAATCTCTCAAGGATGATAACAATGATACTGCTTCTACCAAAAAAGAAGATACTTCAGAAATATTTGACCTTCCCCCCCTGCCCCGGCCCCATTCCTTCCATGAAAACAGAAATAGACAGTAACATACAAAACCTTCTACACAAAAGATAAATCTGTTCAATCTTATTATAGCATTTGTCTCAATGGCATTCCTTACTAATTGTTTTGACAACATGGACTTGTTTTTGTGAATGCATGTTTGCTTTTTAACTTATCAACATAACGAGAGTTGTTACTCAGAAAAAATAAATTCAGATCTTACACATCCTCTCCTATCTGTGTGTGTGAACAAATGAGAGGGAGCATGCCAGAGATGAGATGAGATTTTCACCCATAATAAAGACGACCTACTTTTGCACATTCTGATATCATTCATTTTCTATCCTGGGAATTTATTATAAAATCAAATTACCTGTATGATAAACCTTCTGTAATTACCAGTAAGAACCTTATTTTTCAGTTTAAGGACACTTTTGATTTGCAGTTGCATTTTACATACTGTACAGATGACTAAACATATATTTAAATATCAAATTCAGACATTTTTAGTTCAAATCAATTAAACTGAGAAATCATTCCCTTCTGGCTGCCTATATTTCTCTTTAATCCTGGTCAGTGTAGGACCTTATTACAAGTAATTTGCTACTATAAGGCTGAGGAAAAAATGCTAGCCTCACAATTTTTGTCATTTTTCCCCCACTTCCCCTGCAGGCTGCTACTGTTGATGGCCTTTATGGAAATATAAATTCAATCAGCAGCTGCAAATTTCATGAGACGTCCATCTTCATGCTGAATTTCTAACTGAGTGTCAAAACAATCTGTGGATTTCTCCCTGATGAAACACACTTTGAATTGTAAATTTCTGCAATTTTCTCATGTTAGAATTTGAGCTGCACTAAAATAGAGCTAGCCCAGATATAGTGCCTACCAGCTTGAGACAAGTCATTTTTCCCCTCATTATCTTGCTTTACCGTTGAAAGGGTTAAATAATAACCCATGAAAAATGACCTGTTTTTTTCTTTTACATAAAAAATTCAATGACATTTTCTGCTCTTTTTAGTAGTAGAAAAAAAAAAACCAGAAAGGCCTTCAATATATTCCAAATGCTCTCAAATCAGTTATTTGAACCTGCTATTCATTTTACAGTATTTTGCAGTGATAAAACCCCAGAAATTAGCAGCAATAATACTTGAAGAATTTCCTGTAGTGTCCAAATGTTGCAGTATTCAAGGAGAGCAAGTTCAGTTCACAGAAACAGTTTGTTTCTTCTAAATCTTGCCTTACATTAAATGTTGGTGGAAAAATAAAATATATAAAAATATATAGAGAGAAAAATATATAAATGACTAAAGAAAATATATAAATGTCTAAAGGTATAAATTACTATAACAGAATGAGTGTCTAAATGATATAAAAAATATATGACAAATCAAAACTTAGTGCAGTTTTGAAGACCTTGCTGTTCTCTGAATATGGTAAAGCAAAATACAATTTCTCATTCAATTACTGTTTCTTACAGTAGCTTAGAAAGCACACAAAGCCTATCGGGTATATTATAGCAGCTCAACTATTTTGCTTTAAAGGAATATTTGTTTCTTTCTTCTCTAGACGCTAACATGAAATACGTAAAACAATACTACTTTCCAATTTGCAAGCAAACTAAATAGTCTGTTGATTACATATTCTTCTCATCTCCTTTCCATATATAAAAATATCATTCACAAAGAGAAATTCACTGATAAAGATGATTTATCTATTCACGTAGTTAAGAACTAGCTGTCTTTCTATTTATTTTCTCCTCTCCAGGGATAAATATTGTGGTGCGGTAGATGAGGGGCTTACTGAACCGTTACCAACACTGAAAAGAATGATTCTGGTTTGGATGTTTCAGTACAAGTACCATATTCCAAAACACAAGACACTTTCAGTTTATGGAAAATTCAATGGGGAATCTTCTTTTTGTATACAGCAAACTTACAGCTAATTATTAGAGTAAGGAAAGACACCTAGAAATGAGTAGCTACAGAATAATTCCTTTGCAGAAGACTTTCAATATACTGAGGTCTTATCATTCTTAGTATGTCACTACACCATTTCTTTGGTCAAGTGCCCCCCCCACCCCACCCCCAGCCTCCCTTTGTTACCTGCACTACATTCTGTTTTATGTGAACTGGAATGACCTGACAGTTGACCATGTTTCCAAATCCTCAATTCTTATCGATCTATACAATTTCCCTGACCGGTTTCCTAGCCTTAAGTATGACTTATTGAATAAAAAAAAAAAAATATGCAAGAGACCTAGTCTATGTTAAAAATCAGGTTTGTCTCAAAAAAATGCCCAAGGAAAGAATGCTGGCATGAAGCTGGGGAGGAAATTGCACTAGTTAGGTGAAATCTTCTGCTTTGGCAAATAAGCAGGTCAGGGGGCAATTCACTCAGAAAAAACTACTGGGCTCCCTTTTAAACTATGTTTATTAAACTGATCCTTATAAACTTATTATTAGAATGCAAGTTCCCTCCTCAGCATCACAAAAAAACCCACTCAACTTTGCTCAAAACATTACTTCAACAGATCTACGGTTTTGCTTCACTGAGTCACAACATCCCAGATAAGATAATGTTGGGACTTTATTTCAGTTTTGCGTGGTCATATATTTATTAGCTTTAACAGCAAAACAAAACCACACACCAATCTCTGCTCTAATGCCAGTAATTTTATATAGTGAAGCAGATGTTCCGTAATGCCCATAGTTTCCAGTCAGAAGTTTTAGCACCCAAGTATAGCTACAGATTCTGCTAGGGTAGATAGCAAGAATGGTAATCACTGAATGTATTACAATAGCGTTCATTATAACAGCTACTTGATGATTGCATTATTTGGTTACATTTATGTGTGGAGCTGCCAGAAAGGACTGGAGGCATAACAACAAAATCCGGTTCTATTTCTCAAAATAGTAATAGTACTACTGACAGAGCTCGCTGTAATATATACAAAGGAAAGGAACCAAGAATCCACCCTAATCATATTAATCCACCATTACGGGGCACTTGTTCCTGTTCAGTTTTGGCATTTAGCTTTACCTCACATTATTTCAAAACCTCACCTCTACTTCTCAAAAACAATTACTTCCATTTTATCCATAACTTCCAAGTTCTAGGTCATGATGCTTTATTAAAGTGCAGAGTGTCGAAGCACTGCCAAAAGGAGTTGATTAAACTTCCATCCAACACATTAAAGTGCAGAATTTTCCGGTTTCTGTGTGGACTTAGACATCCCAACTTCCAGGCATCCTACCAAAACTGAAAACACCAAAGTACTTTAAAGCTTAGCGAAGAAAATGAAAATTGAAAACAGTGTTAATAAGCAACACAGAGCTGCACAAGAGAAGACTCACTATAGTACAAATCCAACAAGTGCAATCCTACAAAGTCTATGATGTGCTACACACTTCTTCAGTGCCATCTTCTGGCACCACAGTTACACACTAAACAAGTGTGATTTCATTTTTGCTTCCAATATAGCCTTGAAAGTCATTGGTATATCAATTACATATGCACGTTTAACAAGAAGAGCACTTGAAAAGAGCCCTCATTTTGAGCAAAACAGTTTTAGAATTTTATGCTATGTAAAAGTTTGGATTGGAAGGGGAATTCAGTCATCTGCTGATATAAAAAAAATGCATGAAGTAGTAATGTCACAAGTCAGATAAACTTAGGATGACATTAAACTTCTATTTCAGCAAGGTGTCTTAAGTATTACAAATAAACAAAAATTGTAATTTTTATGGCATTAAGGTACACCACCCGCAGATTGTAGTAGATTATGCACTCCTTCCAGGTGCCCCCAAACTCACATATTTACCTTTGAAATACTCAACTTCTGACTCAGAACTGAAGACACGTTTCTGGGCTTAAAAGTCAGTCTGTTTGTTTTTTCTGAAAATATACTGGTTGTTTTAATAAAAATATTGCCTCCTATAATAGTATTAAACAGTTTGTTTAGCTTTGCTTTTAATTTAATAACACCCCCGCACAGAAGTTCAGGAAGATTTCCTTTTTCTCACCTCCTTCCTAAGGCAACTGGAAAAGTCTGAAAATGGCAAGACATTTAACAAGGTTTTACTTAGAAAGATTGGTAGCACTACCACCTTATGAAGCTGACTTTTGTTTTGAAATACAGCATAATCATTGACAATATCAGCAGCAGGCAGCAGTGAAGTGAATAATAAAAATAAACATAGGGGCTTGATTTCGCTCTTTGTTTTTGTAACTGTCAATTATTTTCTCATCAAAGGTATTTTGTAACATGACAATCTCTAACTGAAGGTAATCATTCCACTCAAAAAACTCTAAAAATATCTTCCTGAAAATTGACATGAAGTTTAATAAAGCCTTACAATGCAAATAATAGTTTTCAAAACAGACAACATGTAGTGGCTAAAACTATATTATTTTCAGGTTTGTCAGTTAATTTACCATATGGCATAAAAGACATGCCCTCTTTGTGAACATTAACTTTCATACTTCCTACACAGCCTCCACTGTTTATGGCATGTTAACAAGGAAACACAGGAGTGATACGCAGAGAACAGCTTAACACCGCAACACCAGCACGTTGTCCAGTGCGACACCCTTGTACTGGACGCTCTCAGGAAAAGGTTGTGGAAAAGCACTTGGACACTAGCAAGAATGGAGAAGAGAAACAGCATTATAGCTTGGAAACTATCCGTGCTTTTGGAGACAGCGTGGTTCCTACGTGCTTGCATTTTTGTCTCCCTTCTGCTTCTCTTTCTTTCAATGGCCTCTCCTTTTCTGTTGCCACTGAGGGATGAGGAAACAGAATCAGAGTGCTTCTCTCAGCTGCTGGATCCAGAGAGAAAAATTGTCATATTAACCAAGTAAAGCCCTAGTGAAATTAAAAAGTGAATGGAAATGCTTATTTTATCCCTCAGGCAAAAAATGAAACATTTCTAGAATTCTATAAGCATTGCTTGGATCATGGTATCTATAATAACATTGCATCACCTCCAATATACACAAGGTTTACCTTTTAAAAGAAAACATGGTCAATCTCCAGTGTCTCAAAAATAGTTCTCAGTATAATACAAATTTGTATGCATGTTTCTGGAAAAGCTTGTGTTCCAGATCTGTTGCACCTTTTCCAAAAGTATAAGAATAATCACGTTGCTCAGTGATGTCAAATATCGTTATTTATTATAGCCTTGAAAGCCTCACCTGGAGTGAGGCCATGCTTAGTTAATGAATAATCAGGCACATATTATCATTTTTTCCGTGTTTCTTCAGATTAAGTGTCATTCTCAAATGTTTTCCATCAATGAGACAATAAACAATAAAATTTACAATCATAAAATCCTAAATAGGCTGTGTGTACAACATGAGAGTTCTCCGCAGCTTTGATGTAACAAGAAGACAAGCACTAAACTTAATTTTTAGGTATCTGCCATCAAATCCTAGCTTTCTGTGCTCATTAATATTTACAACTGCATTCCTAGACCCTCCCAAAAGTTAGAGTTAATTGCTCTTGTAATCTGCATCACAAATAGCAGACCCAGAGCACTGCCCTGATGAAAAACTATGGAAAGGAGATCACTGGAAAGGAAAACAGGAGTGTGGACTTCCTTGTATGTATTTTTCCATCCAAGCCTTTCCACATGTTGGGAACAGTGAAAGAGGGAAGGATGGGGGATCCATCCTTTTGGAAGCTGGCAGAGGAAAGGGTAGTTATACTAACTTTTCACATCAGATGTCCCAAGTATAATACAGTCATAACTATCAGACTAATCCAACATCATAACCCATACATCCATCGGACAAGGTGTCTTCTAGTAATTTTTTCTCCATTCTATTTTCTTTAGCACCTATTAAACATATTTTAGGTGTACCATCTAAATACTTACCAATATTGATACAAAGGAAACTACCAACTAGTTTCCTTTTAGTCCATCATTTTGTTGCTTGTCAGAAGCAGACATAGTATCTGTCAGGTCTTTAATGTTTCTCATACTTAGAAATAATCCTAATATTCTAATGGGCAGTTGCTATTGTGTATTTTAAATATATTTTGCATTCTCTCTCCCATTTTATAACATGTTGGAGGTTCTTTTTCTCTACACAGAATTAAATACTGTTGTCCTGGTTTGAGGTAAAACAGAACCCATTTTCTGTTTTACCATTTTACTTTGCATCTAACCCTCTTCTAACTAACTGCACTCTCTGAAATTAACAGCATATTGTTGAGACACTGTTCACTTTCAGAGAGATAAGACTTGATGATTTAAAATTTACGCAAAGGAATGCTAGGCGGAGAGGGACTTGCTTACACTTACTGCTCTAACACCCAAGGCCAGCTAACTTGGTTACTTGCCCCGTTGGAGGGTCGGAAGCAGAAAAGCTTCCCACCTGCGTCCCACCTGCGGGGAGAAGCTGACAGGACAGATGACCCAAAACTGACTAGTGGGGTATTCCATCCCATCTGAATCATGCTCAGTATAAAAGCTGAGGGATTAAAGGGTCAGGGCTCTTTCTTCAATGGCCGACGTCCGAGGAGGACTCTGTCTGCCTTCGATCCCGATCTGTGCGCTCCTGAATCCAAATCCGGAATCCAGCTCCTGTCCATCGCTTAGTCCAGTCGGGGACTCTTCCTGTGCCTGTCAGTGACACAGTCATCCTGGGAGCTTGATACTGGTTTTGTATATATTTCATTATTTTCTATTTTTAATTATTCTATTAATATTTTCATTAGGTTTTTTTTCTAAACTCGTAAGTCTCTTTNATTTTTAATTATTCTATTAATATTTTCATTAGGTTTTTTTTCTAAACTCGTAAGTCTCTTTCTCTCTGTCCCTCCTCTCCTTGAAGACAGATGTGGGGAACAGCATCTGTCATTTGTTTTCGTTGGCCATTACGGCCCGAACCACAACAACTGTGTTTCAGTCCTCATTAATCTTCAGCAATTTATTACTCATCCACACTTATGCACATCTTCAGATGCACCCAACACCATCTTTTCTTTTGAGCCAACTCCAGGTCCCTCTTTATATTTTGGGAAACTCCCTTACGCTGCTATCTTTTCCTAATTAGCAACGTCATAATTTTTTACTCAGCTCATTCTTCATCCTAGTACCCTCTCTTTCCCTCCGTTTAGTTCATCTAGTTGGACTACAGCTACATATCTCCTCACGGGCTCAAATACAGAGTCAATGCATTCTTGAACCTCATCCCACACAATTTCAGAGAAAACGGCTGAAATGGCTCAGTACATTACAGAAACACTTCACAATTACGCCAGTGTCAGTCCAAGCACTTGCCTCCTTATTCATGCAGACTATCAAGTCTTGCCTAGAAATTACCTCCTATAACAGTTTCAGTTTCACCTAGCAGTTATGAGGTCTTCTATTACATAAGATTTCAGGATAACATTGTCTTTTTAGAGTGCTAACACTTTAAAAATATTAAATAGTGATATTAAGATCTAACCCACTGTGTGAACTTTAACTACAGCAACTTAAAAGTTCCAGTCTGCCAGTAACTCTTCAGAAACAAATTTGGACATCTTTTGAAAAGACAATATTCAGTACAAATATAAAATATTAAATATTTTAATATTTATTTTTAAATATTTACTATTAATATAAAAGCAATATCCAGTAAATTACAAACTTCAATCTCAGAAGGCAAAATTTTCTAAATTCACAGAAATATCAACTTCATCATCTGTGATCTCCATCAGCATGAGAGAAGGCAAGCCACAGAACACACTTTGGAAAGATACCCTGAGAAAAAGAAGCACTATTCAGCGGTATGCCAGCTACAGATGAACAGCGTATTCATAAAGGGGTAAAATATTATTGCTACTTGGGAATTGTTACTAAAATTAAGCACAGTTGTTGCTATACTCTTCACAGCTTGAGGGTGTGAGGGGGAAGTAAGTGGAAAATCTAGTGAATGCTGCATACATGTAACTGGTCTGGCCACCGCAGTGCCACGGAAATGACAGAACAAAATCTCATCATTTGAGACAGGTTGGTTTTAAGTACAGAATTATTTCTTTTTAATCAAAACTGTACCAAGTTGGGGATGACTGGGGAAGTGGGACAAAATAAAAAAAAAACAACCAAACAACAGATTATGTTGTCAATTTTAGACATGATAATGTGCTTCAGAGATAAAACATTCTTCTACACAACAGCTGAACAGATGGAATTTCTCATTTTTTGTTAAGTGGACCAGTACTTAAAATATAATTCAAATTAAGCTGAAAGCTACTTCCTTCTAAGAAGCAGGTGCACCATCCCAAAAACAATTGAGTGCTGCAGAGATTAAACTGACATTATTATATCACATTATACATTTAATGTAATACTTCAAACTAAATGTTGAAGAAAGAAGAGTCATTAATGCAGTGTGTTAATGAGAGAAAACACATTCATGTTCCATATTTGGTGGAGAAAAAAAATTAAGAACTCTGCAGGGTCAGACTCTCCTAAATCTTAAATGCATGTATGTTTCTGTTCCTCCTGCCCCCCACACGAATTTTTTTATTGCTTCAAGCAGCAGTTATAAATGGACTGAACCCTAAATACCAATCATCGTCCAACATTTAAGCTCCCACTGAAAAGTGCTTTTGTCTTTTTTTTTTTTTTTAACTTTTCAGTCTCTCTAAATCCATTTCTTTCTAACTATATTCATTATGAGGAAAGTTTCTGATTTGATCCAAGTCTTTGTCCCCTCTTACCTTATTTCCAACATATACTTGTTTGGCCTTTCATGACACTCCCTCTATGTAGTCTGTCAATAAAACTGCTTTCAAAAAAACTCCACTATACCCTTTCTTGCTATAGTTACGTTTTCTCTCTTACGCTACTTCATTGTCTTCCAGCTTTTTTTGTTGCGCCAGCATTTTGAAGAGCAAGATGAGCTAGAAAGCTCCAGTGCACTAGAGGATTTGCAGCAATTGTTCTAACAGCTGCTCTCAGAAATATTTAACTAATAATTACCTTGCAATACTTACAAGGCTACTGCCTCCTGGCACTGGCTGTCCTTGATCCCCTCTTCTCTTTCTGCATCCCAGCTCTGGAGACACTGCAATCTTTGCAACGCAAACACCCTTCAGACAAACACTTGTAGTGGAGGATGCCACAACATAATGCAAATCTCTTTCACCGATTGTTTCCGATACAAATTACTGCTAAGCACTCTCCATAGTTGTTTCAAGTCTCCTATCAGGGTTTACCCATCTTAGACACAAAACCAAATTCTTCTAAGAATTTCAAGACTTGCCTCCTTCTGCCGTAAGATCTCTCTCTCTCTGACACCTCCAAATAGATGCCTGATCCTTATATTAAAATCAGCATGTCTAAACCAGATCTTATTTTCCTTCCTTTCTGCACAATCATGATGAAGAATGCCATCACTCTTCTCCTTTCTTTCTGGTATTGTTTTAGAACTGGAACTCTGTTGTCTCTATACTTGGGATTTCTCTCCAATGAAAGAGATAAGAGATTTTCAATAAAACTTTCCTGACTTTCCACACTCCTAAATCTGTCATTCAGGCTCAATTACTATGACATCATTTGCTCTTGACTTGGCATATGCATCCTACCCTACACATGAATTTATAATACTGCTGCAAAGGCTGCTTTCCTAGGCAGAAACTATGAGCACTTCAATTCTGTCTTTAGACCCTCCACAGTATCTCTGTTTTTCACGTTGGCTACAAGCTACTTCGTTTTCAAACTCCGCTGCAAACTGTCCCTTCTCCTCTGTTTTTCTATAGCCTGAGACAGGTGGACTCCTATCCCATACAGGTCTGTATCAACGAACGTAAATTTATTTTCTGCCTCCTTGGATAGACAAGAGAACCCCATGAATGTCCACAAACTAATTTCAGAATTTTGCTTTACCTTCTATTTTGCCATGAAGTAGAAAACAAAAACTTCAGTTAGTCAGGCTAAATGTGGGTTACATTTCTGCTAATAAGGATGACCATTACTATCCATATTTATCTAAAGTACCTTTTTCTAATGCATCAACTTTAAACACTTTGGATAAAGACTATCCTTCTGTCTCAATGACCAAGCAGATACTCAGAGATTTAAGGCAATGGTTTGTGGCTCATAAGCACAATATATTTGCATATAAAAAGAGTAATACCTGTAAATAAATTTAAACTACATGGATGGAAGAAACAGTGCTGCAATAGCCAGGAAAATAACATGAAACTACAGAGATTGCTATTTCTCTTTGCCCAGTAACATGGCAAATTTTGAAGCAGTTCTACAGCAGGGTGTTTTCCTACTATTAGGTCAATAATTTGAAAACACTGCATATAAACAAACACATTTCACTATGCACCAACCCAACTTCCATTTTCCCCTACTGTAATTTTGTATTCTTCCAGTTTCAGAAAGAGGCACTTCTTTTTAAGATTTGTTTGGTAGAATATGAGAGAAAGAAAACCGGTCTCTACAGATAATGAAATTGCAGTAAGGAGGAAATTAAATATTTGAGATTTCCTAATTTTTTAAAAACACTTGAAGAGAGAAAGATACAGTAGAGGGGGGCACCAGAAACAATGACTAGGAATCATCAATCCTATTGCATTGCACTCAGCGATGTCAGCGTAGGAGTAAAGATGCCTATAATCCACTTAGCAGCCTATATAAATTCACATCTGATCAATATGCAGAACATATGACCTGGTAGCTGTAATTTTAGCATTAAATAATTCCTAGCAATATTTTATCTTGACTTTTTAATATATCTATTCAACCTAGCCAGCCAGGAAGCCAGTCACTGAAGCCGTACCTGGTCTCAGGACACGCTTGCCAACAGAAGAAAAACAAGCAAAAACATTTTTAAAGAAAAATAGGTAAAATCTATTTCATTCCCTCACCCATCTATAAAGAGGGCCTGCATTTGCACCTTACACATCTGAACAGAACAAAGCATCACATCAAATTTGCCTTCGGCTTCCACTGTGCAACTATTAATCAGTTTCTTCTCTTTTAGCTCACACAATTTATTTCCACTTAATTCCCCGTTTACATTCAGGTAGTTGTACTCCTGTTTCACATTATGCCGTACCTTCCTACTATAGAAAGATTTCCTTCATGAACTCTACACCCAAGGTAAGACATCTACAGGGATCCAAGAACACTTGAGGAAGAGAACACAATCCCTTTCAGCTCAAAAACAGGCAAGTTGATGTATTTTAATCACCAGTTCCTTTGTCTTGATTACCAGAAGTAATGTAGCTTTACCAGCATTTCTATTACATCCCCTTTTAAAGAGCCGCAACCAAGCTGTTGTCATGGTTTGGTCTGGGCTAGCCTATAAACGAACAACAGATGCTCTCTTTTAATCTCTCTCTCCCTTCCCAGAAGAGAAGGGAGACAAAATAAGGGAGAGACTTATGTGTTGAAAAGAAAATTGAAACTACTCTAATTAAATATTAATTATAAAAAGAAAATATAATAACAAAAATAATATAAAACATAATAAAAAGAGAATAATAATAAAAATAAAAGATAATACAAAAAAGAAAATAATGAAATACATATAATATTTATAAACCCAATATCGAGCACCAGTCCCAGTGCCAACCCCTGAGGAACACCGCTCGTCACTGGCCTCCACTTGGAGATTGAACTGTTGACCATAACCCTTTCAGTGCAGCCATCCACCCAATCCCTTATCGACCAAGTCAAATCCACACCTCTCCAATTTAGAGATGAGGATGTCATGCAGGACAGTGACAAATGTTTTGCACAAGTCCAGGTAGATAAGATCAGTTGGTCTTCCCTTATCCACCAACACTGTAACCCCGTCATAGAAGATCACGAAATTTCTGAGGCACAATTTGCCCTTTGTTAAAGCCATGTTGGCTGTCGCCAATCACCTCCTTATTTTCCACGTGCCTTAGCAGAGCTTGCAGGAGGATCTGCTCCAGGATATTAGAATCATTGGATTGCCTAAGTTGGAAGGGACCTTTATGATAATCGAGTCCAGCCATCAACCTAACACTGCCAAAAATCACCACTAAACCATGTCCCTAAGCACCACATCTACCCA
>RSEF01000031.1:19748991-19782166 GCA_003993805.1 Himantopus leucocephalus | reverse complement strand
ACTGACCAAAATTGGTCCTGTTTTACCTTAAACCAGGACAGGGTGTTTGCCCCTCCTCTCTCCCTCCCCCACAATTACACTGGTTGTGTTAAGGTGACTCCCTCCCATGGCAAACTAACAATATTTATAGCTATGCAACCATGTGATAAAAAACAGTGCAGAGTCTTTTTTGGGTCATGAGACAGTAATTCATACTGAAAGCCCTGATGTCTTATGTACTTTCATAATTCATAGATGCATTACTATAAGATATTTTGATGACTACTCTTCATATTGTACATAAGCTTATTACAAGCTTAGAGACATACAGAGTCACAATTCGTAACAACCACATAGCCAGCCCGTGCACAGCTGTCACTCAGGAGGGAGGTCAGGATGTGTTGCTCATTGAAGCTCACTTTCTTTTGTAGGTGTGGCTGTAACTGGCTGCAGGATGTCTGAGTGACCCATGTTTATTCCTTACTTCAACTGTCTGCTCATCAGCTGCCTCAATGTTATTGAAGTAAACCAAATATACAACCACCAGCTTGCAACTACGGGACTTACAGAACTAGCA
Organism: Himantopus leucocephalus; assembly: GCA_003993805.1. Taxonomy (NCBI): domain Eukaryota; kingdom Metazoa; phylum Chordata; class Aves; order Charadriiformes; family Recurvirostridae; genus Himantopus; species Himantopus leucocephalus. The sequence goes on along the minus strand of RSEF01000031.1, from coordinate 19,781,610 downwards.
CGGTTTTCTGGTACGTTGAGACTATTTCGGTAGGCTGCTGTGGTTTGGCATCCAAGGCCTCTAATTCTGGTTTGGATTAGCCACCTTTGTTTTACTGAGAGGAAGATGCGAACATGAAGACATGAAGAGATTAGGTCAGAGTTATGGACTGTACTGAACTGCCTTGTTGTACATTGGAACAGCAGAAACCAGACAATTAATTACTCCTCTTTAAGAGTCTGTCTATATTCCTGTTTCAGAGGACAGAGTGACAGAGTTAATCACACTCAGGAATACTGGGGCTGTTGTAAAAGTCTAAAAATTAGTATGACCCCAAACAGTCTGGGCCTTTGTACCTCCTTTCCCCTCTCAGAGGAAAGTCTTGTCCTGGCACAGACAAGGAGCTCCTCAGAAGCATTACCTTACCATCGTACAGGATCTGCACGGACCATAAAGACCTTGGTTCTAGCTGAAGGTAAATCAAATATTAGCAGAGATTCCACTGACATAAACTTTATAGAAAGTCTGTTAAAATCCTCAATTTGGCATTCTTCTTTTCTGGTGATGGCATTAAATGGCTTCTTCCAGGATTGGAAGTGTTTAACATACCTGCCAAAAACCTGTAATTATAACAACAAATGACACTAAATTTCCTATTTCAGCAAATACTACCACTTATCTCCCGTATAAAAGAGCCATGTTTTGTTCTAACACAAAACAAAAAATCCAAACCTCATAGGTAATCCTATAAAAACACTGAAGATTAATTAAGCTACACAAGGAGGAATGTGTTACCCTGTTAAGCCTCTTAGGTTCCCCCACCAACCTCCCACCCCACTTTTAGCTCAAAGGTTCCACCTTCCTCATTTCTCCCAGCTCCATAGCTCATGGGACCGACCACTTGCTCAACTTTTTCTACTGTGTTGAGTTAAACTGGCACAGCAACAGGTCTCATAGGTGCTACTGCCAGCTTGAGGGAGAGAAGGTAAAGAAAGAACAAGATCTCTCCGCTTCAGCAACAGCAAACTCGGGTGAATCAAAAGTGAGACAACTCCACTTCACCTTCACGTTGACAAGGGATCCTGGGTCCAGTTTTCCGGACTTTATTCCATGCTATTACATATCTGGGTCAGACCCAGAGGCTGCTCATTTTCCAGCTCTAGCACAGAAACTGCTTATACGGCATGTCTTTTGGATCCAATGATTTCACAAAACCAGCTGATTTCATAAGCTACCTGCCATTTTCCCACGTAATTATTTCAAAAAAACCCTAGGAAATCTTGGTGCACCACACTGAAGCAGTGCCATGATTTGCTTATGTATACTGTATTCTTGGTTCTCAAATCAGGAATGGACTAGGCAAACTCTTTTTTTAAAATGAGGAAATAGCCATATGAAATTACCAAGTACGTTTTAATAACACTGACAAATGTCTCAGTTTCATCTGAAGAAATTCTTACAGATACAAACTATTACAGTAAAAAAAAATGTCCCAGACACATAAGATAATAACCACAACTTATTTCTAAAACTACTCTTTTGATTTTTTATAATCACTATAGTAAGTTTAATACAGAATTTTGCTTTGCATGATAAGATGTGGCAAAGTTCTAAATGCTATTACAAATATGAGCTGATAAAAACAATACCAGTACTTTGCAAGTCTCCACTGGTTATTTAGAGATAGGTAAAAATGAACAGTGCAGCCCTTGATTCCTTAGAAGTACACCATAGTGAACCTGGATTAGCAGTTTAACTAGCGTTTCAAGCTAGAAGAGCCACTGAAAGTGGCAGACCTGCCTGGGTGCTTTTTGCTTCCTTACACAGCTTGTGCCATGAACCAGACCAGGTAACTACTCTTGCTGAAAAAAGGAAGCACACTAGGTTAGGCAGATGACAGACCCAGCACAAGGCTGCACTTGTAGTGAGAAAGAGGGAAAGGTCAATGTTAGAAGGTAGACATTAGCAGCCAGATGAAGGAAGAGGACCACTCTGCCTTTTTTTTTTTTTTCTGAAAGAAATACTAAGAAATACTAGCTTCTACTAACACCCAGATGAGAGATTTACCTTACCATGGAAATAAACCTGGATGATAATTTTATTATAGCCAAGTAGTTTCACAGAAAATGGAACCATGAACTGTTTATTTTTTGGCAATTTTTTAGAGTCCAGCGTTTCTAGCATATTGCTTAGACCAAGTATTTACAGTTTGTGTTTTTCAATCAGTTTAAACATCAACACATGCCACATGCATTAAATTAAATAGACATTTACATACAGAGCGTTCTCAGTAGGTATTTTGCAAGAATTGCAAAAAAGTGAAATTCTGGAAGACAACAGACATTGACTTCAACAGAATCAGTTTGTTCTCATTTCTTAGGGAAAAACATTCAAAGTCTGTTTTTTAAGAATCTGATGTAGTAAAAGAGAAAGCAGAACAGATGGGTCTGGCTATAATCAAGTCATCATTTATTAACAAACATTTCTTGACTGACTAAAAATAGAAAAAGATACATTACATCCGCATATTAAAGTCGTATCACTATAACTAAAACATTCATAGTTCCACAATTAGAGGTTGTTGACATCAGAACAAACTTTTTTAAAGCTTTTAGAAGATCAGTTCATCTAAAGTTTAAAATAAGCTTTAGTTGTTTCAATATTGTAATGACTATACCAACAATCATTTAGTATTTCTAGCTAGTATACTAGAAAAAAGTCACCACTTCTGAAGATCAAGTGGACAAGATCTCATGGCTAAACAGGTAACTCTAACACTTTTCAGCCCTAACATTGAAACAGTCTTTGTAGAGTCTCCTGGTAATAAGCAGCTCTGAGGCTTCTCTCTTACTCCACCTGAACCTTTCACAACTCTTGTACAGCATGAAGCTCTTCTTCACTAGCCTTACCTTTTTTCTCCTTTCTTTCAACACAGAATGAGTATTTGTTGGTAGGGGAACAAGAAACACTGCTAGATACAAACAAATTAAGCTAACACTGAACTCGTTGTGCCCTGGACCCATGCTGGTCTGAAAAAGTAGTTGCAAGGACCACCTTGAGTAAGGGCACAGGACCACCACTGAGACAATACCTGAAGAAAGATGATCCAGAACTATGGCACAACACCCCCATAAGAACTACCAAAAACGTGGCTTATCTTAAACAACTACCCTTGAAGTTCTTTTAGATTGCAAGGTCTTTTAAAATTGCCCATGTTTTTTTTCCACACACATTGCTACTTTAAGCTGTGCCTTCCAAATTTCTTTGCATTTCTTTCCAAAAAAAAATTAAACCTTTTGTGATCCATTTGGTCACGGGAGCAAAACAAGTGTTCCTTTAGTACCTTGTTACTGGATGCATCTGCTTGAAATAACTGCCTGCAATCCTATTGGAAGCCACAGATTTTGCCACTCTGCATGACTGGGAACTTTATTTCCCCCTTGCTCATACCCTAATCACCCAGCATGCATTACAGGAGCAGAAGCAGCCAGCAGGCTACAAAAAGAAGTCTTCTCTGAACGCCAATTTATTGTATTGATGATGCTGAATTAAGATGATGTTCGGTTCCTCTCTTATGCTCCACACATTCAGAGAAACAATACTAACAGTTCAGCTCACTGAAGGTTAACTGTTCAGTCGTAAATGTAATTATCAACCTACACGATTAACCTTTATACTACTCAAACATGTACTATGCTCCTGAATGAATTCCTCCCCTGCTGCAGGCAGAGCCCCACCTTGGCTGCCATCAGCCTTTGGGATGGTGCATCCTGATATAGACAGCAAAACATGATAAATAATGCAACTGACCAAATGGGGTGGGAGATGCATTTAATTACTACACAACAAAATATGAGGAGCAATTGAGCTCAATTAATTTATCTTAATTTCTTCAGTACATAGTATATCTTCCTGTTACAACTGTTAAATTTGAGCATTCTTGACCATACTAATGAGTCTCTGCTATACACTAAGCAAAAAGGAGAAAAAATATGAATACTGTTTACAGATAAGGGTGAAAAAGGAGTGGGCAGGACTGCAAAGCTGGGAAACACTGGTAGAGTTCTACTATTCTAAGCTGCCTCGTTAGATCTCCTTAAACTAAGATTCCTCAGTAGAAAACAAACAATTATTCCATAGCACTGGAAGATAAGCCTCAATTTATGTCCTGGACCTTTGTGCCACTTTCTTACAGAGAAGCAAATAAACTACTGATGGCAATACATAGCTACTATTGAGAATGTGGGAAGTCTTAAGTTGCTTAAAAAAATATGCTGTTTGGAAATTCTGCATTATAGGAAGTTCTGCTGCAAGACTGAAATAAAACACAAGCCAATGTAGACAGGCTGCTAGATGGCAGAAGCACCGATTGGCCAAACATGCATTTTCTTTCAATATGCTTCCAAAGAACATCCCTGTACAAATACTGATGACATGTAAGCAATGGACCCTTATATAATTGTGCTCCCCCATTCTCTCTATTAACTGTAACAATCAATAACATTTTTGGCTGAGGTGATGCTACTCACTGAGGTCCATTTTCACTTTCTCTCTGGATATCAGTGACTGGATGTGACCCCCTTTCAAGGGCACTAGTTCTGCTAGATTAAAGTCTGCTGTAGCTAGAATCTTTGGGGTGCTCCTCAGGCTTTGCAATGGACATCCTGCTGCATAGTGCTGAGTATCTTTCCATTATGTTTTTCTGGTTGGAAATTTGTGGACCAACTTTTTATCATCCCTGAGTTCAATATCCCTCTTATAGGTACAAAACATCAATCAGTCCATGTGCTTCATGAGTTCCAAAGCTTGTGACATTTTCAGTTTCTACAGAACTGACCACTGCCTGCAGAAATTGCCAGAATCCATCCTTTCTTTACCTCTCCTCATCAGAAGCAAATTTCACACTGACCGCAGTTCCCCTTGATGGTGCCTCCAGGTCATCTAGATGGAGGAGGCTAGTCAAATTAGTCCTCACTTCAAGAAGGATGAAACGATAACATGTTGCATTTCATATGCACACAGCTATAAACAAGGGACACCTAGAAATTAAGATCTTGCCTTCCTATTTCATCATTTTCATTCCCTCAACCCGTCACACTCATTTTTAGGTCTTCTTCCTTTCTGTGCAACTCCTATACCCAGAGGCAGAGCATGAAACAGATTCTTCCTTCTCCTCAAACCGAAGCAGTTCTTATCTCTGCAAATGTGACCTTAAAACGATCAAGCCTCTTACGACAGAAACTTTATGTGGTACTTTAAAGATCTATAAAGAACACAAAAACCTTATTGTATAAAGCAGAAAAATGTAATTCCTTACCACCTTCTCTATTCTTCAGGAGAAACTGAAAAGGTTACAGCAGCCCACAGGGTAGCATGCCAACCTTCCTCAGCTCCTTTTATTTAACCTCTCTTTTACTATGGTTTCTCAACTGCACTCTTCTGTTCAGCTCTTCATCCTCCTAGTCTACCTTCTTTTTTTAAAACAATATTGTAGCCCCACCACTTTTATTTAAATGCTCTCATTTTCTTTTTAGTCATTTCACAGTAATCTAAATCATTTTACAGGTTTCTAAAAAAAGACATATCAAATAAGGTACCAGCAAAAGTGGACATAAAAAATTTTCACATGACAATCAGAATTAACAAAGCATTTGGACAGTATTTATAATCTTGTTAACCGAAATTCATATAAATGAGCTGAAATTAATTACACAGACATATTAAAAAGAGTTGCCTGTACCAGCTATAGACACGCTTCAAGTTTCTTCTATGTTAAATCTGTTCTTTAGTTTGCCAATACAATTTCAAACACTAAAGCTTTGTACAAAGTAGGTGATTTGTTGTTCTTATACATATTAATGATTGATTGTTTTCCTCCTCTGGAACCAGAAAAATAACTTGAATTCTCCTTGTATTTCAGGATAATGAAACTAAAAGCAATAGAATTTAGCCATAAAGTAGGTACGATGATATGCCAACATCCTGATTGATAATGATCATGTTAGCTCTAGTGATCATGTTCCAAGGATGAAAAATGGGGGTAAGATGACTGACAGTTTCATAGGAAAGCAACAAAGACCTGTTTTGGGGACAACTTGTCCTCCTTCTGCCACCGTGAACCCACAACAGGCTCACCTGTGCTAACTTACAATGGATTGAGGTAGAGGTGAGTCAAAACACTTTTTAATATACAGGTAGGAAAACAAAGTGCAAGCAACTTCATCAAGACAGCACAGGTACCCTACAGGTATTTTAACTCTTAGAAAAGTATGTCTAATGAAACATGTTTGTAATAATGACCAAAAGGGCTGTTATTCTGAACCCTGCAAGTGGCAGCTGTTTAAATCAGCATGATTAATAAAGTCAGCTAAGATTTTTCTACCTATTAAAAACACATCTGTCCAGTACTACGCTGTTTCTTTCCCTATTCACAGGAGAAGAAACCTATTAACACAAGGAAATTAATTTTTCTTTTTTTTTTTACTGTCTGATTTTTTGGGCCAAACAGACCTCAAAAAAACCCACCCCAAACTTAAAACCATCATCTCCCCACATACCTCTACTGAAAGAATCAGAACAGGTTCTCAAACCAAACCCACAATAATTAAAAGTAACAAATGTACAGCATATAAAACTTAATACTAGCAGGCAAAATTCAACAAGATCAGCATCTCAGTTTAATATCACACACTGAAGATCAAACCTGGCCATAGCAACAGATAACATGCAAGTTACTGCTTGTCCATATGACTACTTAATGCTATTCCTGGTTTTCAAGTCAGTGAGATTAACATACCATGCCTGTTGCCAGTTCACTTCTGGCAGCTGAAGGAAAAACATATCACTGCACCCAAGCACTGTTTTTCAAATATTAATGCTTTTATAATCTGCAGTGAGCTATTCACAGTGTAATTGCTTTGCTGCATAACGTATCACCCAGACTGAAAAGCTATTTTGTCATTCCAGAATTACTGTCCTAGAAGCTGGTAGTCTGCAATACAAGTTTTATTTCTGTACAAACACACATATACACAATTATTTTAGAGCTAGGTTTTTCTGTTATGTAGTCTCACCTGAAAGGAATATTCAGCGATCTGTCAGTATGCACTGTTTCTGAGACAACGTTGCCACCATCTGGACACCAACCTGTAACTGCCAGCTACTACTGGATGCGGGAGGATGTAGCTGGATAAAAAACACCCTCTTTGAAAAAAAAAAAAACACGCTTTCCCAATATACTTATTTTCATATCCAAAATAATTAGGTCTTTAACACTTGGGTTTGTATTCATTAAACAAAAGTCAAATTCTTTGTTTCCCTAGTATCTTTACATTACACATGTAAAACTAAAATGAGTTTATTAGCTTTCCACCAACACTTGAAGAACTAGCTTCCAAAACTTTTTTTAATGTTCAGCAATATTCTGTACAATTATCCACAGCACTTGACAATCAGTTTACGAATGCTTCATACAATCAGAACCAGTTTCTGCCTCCTCCTCAGACTTCATTTCTGTTAGCAAGAGAGGTAAAACTTGGAGTCAAAAGAAAACCATAGCTCTAACCTCAGAAGATACACTTTGGAGAGCAGATTTTGTCCCTTCCACTCTATCCTATTCACTATAAAGCATTACAGGAATGTTTCAGTCTTGTCTTCACTATAAATCTTTATTTTATAGCAAATTTTGAAGAAAAGTAGAAATTCTACTTTACACTTCTGATGCACAAGAACGCAACAGGCCAGTCTCAAAAACAGAAAACAAGCAGCAATAAAAACAATCAGAGGATTCCTTTAATCTCAACAGAATAGTAAATTTTTCTAACTTTCATAAAAAAATGTATATATTTCTATTGAAGTCTGGATTCAATAAGGTTTAGGACATCCTACATGTTTCACACAATTGAGCACTTAGTCTCTTTTCCCTATACAGATTCTTTCTTATTTGCACATTTCTGGTTTATTGAGAAAGGAGTTCACAAAACAGAGGCCTTTTACGTGAACGTTAGTGGGTATTTCACATGAACAAAATGTTTCCCACAGAAGTCAGTGCTTACACTCCATTATTAACAACAAAATTTACAACTGAAACTTGGTAATGCCACTTTTGTTTCAGATGTTATTTATAATTCAGATTATGTTAACTGAGAAACACGTTTAACTTGCCTGTTTCCTTCTTAAAGCTCGTATCATCACATGTTTAGGCCACATATGCCCCCTAATGCAGAGTTTATGCAACATAATCAAAACGTATGGAATACAGAATTCTTCAGGCTTTTTCCAGATGCTCCTGGTAAACTGCAGCTCCAAATCAAGTTAAACCTGACTCTGCTGTTTCCCCAAAGGGAACCTTAAAACTTGAGCTCTGCTTTTAGCACCGATACATAATCTTTTAAAGAAACTACCCTCTCCTTGGTGATCTACCGTTCTTATAAAAACTTGCATTTGCTACTGTTTCACAGAGCACTTGTTTTAACTCTTAATCATTACAATAGATGAGAGTAAAAATGAAGATATTGAAAAAGTTTAAATATAAGCGGCTCATTAATGAGCCTTTAGAAAAGATGAAAAACATATGCTAGATCTTAAATATCTAGTGCCTCTTATCTTCCTGCATTTTTTAATAAATTGGCTATTAAGAGTCTTTATAAATTATTTTCAATGGAAAATGGAAACAGCCATTTCCTGTAAGATATATTTTGTTATAATAAATGTATAAACTGTATGAGACATTTGTTTTGTAATTAAAAAAATATGAACATTTAAAGTACCACTCCATGTTCTGCAGCAAGAACAATTCATCATGTAGCAAAGCTATTGCAATGCCCTGACAGTACGTTATACAATAAGAAAAATAAATTCATTACATTGATAAATCTAGTCTGTTTAGTGAAATACTTGTCTGAGATACTGAAATGAGTCATCAATCATCACTACCCAACTGTCTATTCCCATCTTCTATCATATCCAGTTTCATGACTGGCAACTGAAGAGTCATCTCAGAGTTAATGAGTTGTGCTGGATGTTTCTCTCATGACAAGCATGGTACAGTTGTACTATTTAATCACTGTCATCACTTTAAGGTAATCTTGTAAAAAAATACCACTTGCAGAATGTCATTAAATACAGAGTCATCTTTTCTTCCAAACGAGCCCACCTTACCATAGTGTTGAAGGTTTGACTTGACTTTGAAGACAACGGTTTCTTCTCACTTGAAAATAAAAGTCCCTTATAAACACTAAACAACATACCTTCAGCCCCACCACGTCTGAAGTTCCATGTTTTCTGAAAATTAACTACTCTAATTCTGTATTCTTTTGTATTCCTGTGGACAGAACAGTTCCTTTTTCAGGGTCTTTCCCCTCTGTATTAACACTCAATTTTTTTCTTAAATCCTTTTCTATTTCTAGCAATTACTTTCTTTACTGAATCTGCTAACTTCTTATTCCTACAGTCTAGGGACTTTCAATGTTCACTTTCTCTGAAGAGAATTAACACAACCAGACTCAAATAGTTCAGATTTACATTTTCCTTCCTTTCCTCTCCAAACTGCCAATCCTTTCTATATTCACCCAGGAGAACTATGATAGCCTTGCAACCTTGTATCTTTTTGCCATTACTCATTAGACCTTTCTAAAATAAGGCAAAACACCTGTTAAAATCAGCACCTTTGCACGCCACTGACAGCAGATACCCCTGCTTACGTCTTCACAATGATTCCCCACATTACAATGAAATGCATTCAAGTTGCTAGTTCTTCTTCTAATAAAGCAATTATTCAGAGACAGTCAAAATCAGGAATGCAAGATAACTTTCCTGTGACTACAAACAGGTAAAGGTGGTCTCAAGGTAGAGTTGCTACATCTTGAGTTTGACCTGGACATCCCAGAGTTTAGGTTATTTGTGAGACTATGTCTACAGTAGTGACTTGATTCAAAGCAAGTGTGGTTTTGTAGTGAATCCTGTGCTGCCTCTATTTACCACACGCTGATCTGGATCTCATAGTTTCTGTGTGCATAACTTACCTTTTTTTTTTTTTTTAAAGAAGAAATCCTCACTTACAAAACATTTCAAAAATTAACAGGGGATTAGGTGCCAAGGCAATACGAAAGCCACACCTGCAGCATTTACCTAACACTTTTTTACCTTTTTGAGATCTTCAAACTACGTGTATTGTAGATGTTCCGTCCTGGGAAATAGACCACATTTAATCTGAAGTAAACTCTCTGAATCACACGCAATGGAGATATGAGGAAACTCAACATCAGCCACTTGGATCCACTGATCTGCTCCTACTGCTCCTTACTGATGTAGACAAGGCCCAGGGTCCAAGAGCGTCCCGGAATTTACAACTGAAAGAAACTAGACATGAATTCTTTGCATCATAGGCTCCATGTATTTCTGTTCTAAACCCCTGCCCAAGGACCAGGGCAGGCCAAGAGAAAGTTGTCAGCCAGCTTTTACTTGAAGCACAAGACGACATACATACTACCTATGCCATCCATTCTTGCGTCTAGCTGAAGGTGGGATCTTCCTGCTGGTCTGAAACAAAACCCAGCCGGGTCCTGATAGACCTACCATGTCTAAGACATGAAAGAGAAAGCAGAACTTGCCTGTTCTGCACTCTCTTTCTGCAAGAGCTTATTTGCTCAAGTACAGTACAAAGGGATAAAGCACATCAGGCCCGGCACTGTGCTAGAGCTGCTGAGTCCTCCTGAAATCTAGAGGACAGCAAAGCATGGTGCAGACAGACTGCAGTGACCTCGCAGGGGAACCTGTACACAACAGCTGAGTGTCTCTACAAGGGTTCCTCTACAATTCATTTTCCTTCCAGTGCTGTTGTCTATATGGATAGGACACAGGGTAAGATATACTGCAGAATTTTCTAATGTACAACAAATAATGCTCTCCAACACTTAAAAAGAGAGCATTGCTTCCTCCACACTTTTAAATTCTTAATTTCTTTAAAAATGGGGCTTCAGAAATTTTATGCATGTGTACATTTTAGTTTCTACAGACCAAACTAAATTTCCTTCCCCATCCTGTACCTTTAAACTTTTTCACAAGTTTTAAAAGTCCACAAGTCCTGGTGTGACCCTCTTGTACGTGAGTGTGACCAGCACAGGATGCTCTTCAAAAATGTTGTGAGAGCAAGTTAGTTACCACCACCCAAGGCAGTGGGTGTAACCACCTGTGATCACTACCCTTGCAACAGAATGAACTGACTTCTCCTCAGCCACGAGGTAATACAAATGTGAAGGAGGACTGGCATACTTTGCTGCTCTGGACTAGACCAAACCTAGTTATCTTTGCTCTGCTGACACCACAAAGATTGCCATCCACAAAAGTAAAAGCACAAATTACAGTGGAAATGGGACACCAGTGGGTGGGGAAATTAACAAATATAGAACCTCGTACATCCAAGTAACCCAAAGTAACAAGGGACTGCCGCAAGAGGCTGGCTAGGTTCAGAGAAGACTATATCTTAAAATAATAAACATTCATGAGGGTGTCTGATTTGCAATGAAAGTGGTCTGCAAGTTGAAGGCATAAAATGGGTATCCAAATTAAGAGAACACAGAAATTAAATTTATAACAGTACTACTAGGATAGATGCTGTTCTACAAAAAAATTGTCAGTTGTGTAGATCCATGTTCTCGGAAACCTTTAACCACTAAATTATATGCTTTTTGTTTAGAAAAACCATGGCTTGATCCCAGCTGATCCCCCAGTTGAATCGTATGACAGTTCATCTGCCATAAGATGGTCACAGCTACTCCCAGTTTTCTCCTGCACTGTTTGATGTGTGAATGTAACAAAAATACTTTCTTGTTCTTCATCCAAATCACTAATAAAAACTTTGAGTAGCTCTGAACTTCGACAGCCAGCTGGTAGATCCCTCTGGATACTCCTGTCCGGCTGACAGGGTAACATTTCTGACTATTCCAAGAACAGTTTCCAACCTGCTATGCACCCACATAGCAAATTCATAACCCCCAGTCTTAAATTTTGCACACAAAAAGATCCAAAAACCATCAAAGTATTGTCCACTCAGAAAACAATTTTCATAAGAGCCTATCTTGTCAAACCAAACAATTTCACATCAGTTTTCGCTCACTACCTTTTGCATATACCTACAAATTATTACTTGTTCCTCTATTTTTCCAGCACCCGTGCCAGTTAACCTGATTCATGGACGGGTTTTGTCTTTTGAGGTCACTAAAAACTCATGATTTAGCCAGGTCAATTTATTGCTATGCTTCTTAGCCTTCATCCACATTAGGGTAATTTGCCCTTGTGCCTTTAACAGTTGTAGACACGAACTGTCCTACATACCTTTTCACTTACTCTTTTTAGACATTCACAGGATCTCTCCTATCTGTTTTCTGAATTTATTGAAGCCCGTTTTCCTGAAGTAAGCTGCTTTCATTATACTTATTTCCCTCTCTCCTTAATGACTGTTACATCCTGCATCTCATGGTCAAGCATGTCTGACTGCAACAGTTGAGTTCCATCTATTAATACAACACAGAACAAAACAACAGAATATAAAGCAAAGTTTGAACACACTCATGCAAAAAGTTTCACCATCCATTTCTTCTTTGTGTGGGGAATTCTTGCTTACTCTCAGAGTTCTTTCATTCTGCTGATCCTGAGGCGTTAGGTTTTAAGCCACAGCTAGTGCAGTGTCAAATATACATCAGTAAATTAAACAGAATTTCCAAAAGTAGTATTTTCACACAAAATTCTAGCAGCAGTACTTATCATATGCACTCTCCTGTTCTCTAGTTACATAAAAAAGGGCTATAAGGAAGAATGAACGGACTGTGAATGAACACATTTATGGAAGATGTGGTAGTACTTTTGAGTATCTCAAATTTCAGTTTGTAAAGCTAAATTATAATAACCCTACCCTTACTTGCATTCCAAAGACAGAAGAGAAGCATGGGAAGAGTGAATAAAACATTTTTTGCCAGATGTCTTTTTTCTTGTTCTGCTTGATTTTTTTTTTAATACACGATTTTCCCCAGATAATATGCATTTGACAGGGTCAGATCAAAGGAATTAAAAAGCTTAATAGCAAACTACTAGAAGGCATAGGAAAACTGAGGTGAATATGGTTAAGAAGTATTAGAGACTCTGTAAAAGTTCTAGCCCTTCACTTTGTTTCAAGACATCTTGTATAACCTTATGCTATGTAACAGCTCATCCTCTTCATTCCCACTTCTGTGTCAGCTCTAGTTTGCAATTTACTCTTCGTCAAGTCATTTCAATCCATTCTTCTATTAAGTTTTCCACAGGAAGGTCAAATAAATGACAGTGAAAAGATAGCAGCAGTGAGAAATAAAATAGGGGGAAGAGAAGACCTCTCCCTTTTGGTGGCAGTAAAACATTGCTTAAGTGCAAGCTGGTGTTGCAGAATTTTTAACATATCAAGACAAAGAAAGCAAGACAAGTGGAAGAATAAGAGAGGAAAATCCAGTAACAGTGGAGTACTGATAACTCAGTGGACCTACATTGTATCATCTGTACCACTAAAATAGACTTAATGTGCAAGAGCCTTAAGGTTTACAGAACTGCTGTTCTCACCGACTTCAGCCAGAGTTGCAACTGCAGAGCAACTGCCAGCCCTCCCTGCTCAAAACAAATCAGTGCAACTTCACCTCTGAAGTGTTACACCCTATTCCTACAGTTCATCTGAAGAAAAAATGGGAAATGTAAGGGCTACCACGGTATGTTCTTCGATACAGCTATTTTGATTCATTACTAACTTTAAAAGCTTCTTATACTGTGCTTCTGCTAAGTTAAATAGCTATGTCCCACCTTCCCTGCCCTCTTACTGGCACTGTAACTATCATATAATTAAGTTCTAAATACAGAGATCAGCCTTAAGGTTTCAGCAGAGTGCTTTCACTGTGAAAGGCATGCCAGCATAAATTCAAATATTGAGAAAAAGACTGCCAGTATTTCTGATAAAACAAGTCATTTTTACTGGTAAATAAGGACTGACACTGCAGCAATCACACACAAAAAAATTGACTGTAGTTTTTTACTGCTTCCTGTATGCTAAAAGACACAGTTTTTTGTACACCCCTCAAAGTCACCAAGAACCCCAAAAGTGAGAAGATCAAAAGCTAAAAGGAAGATGCAGAAAGCCTGGAAGTGCTACAATGTCATATTAACCCAGAGGAAAAGCACACTGCCAACAAAAGGGTGTTCACATCTTCCCAAACACTTGTTTGAGCAGACCTGCTTTAAGTCACTGCCAGTTGATCATGAAGTTGCACAGCAAAGCGGGTCAGGGGAACTACTCTGAAGGCAAAATAACGTCAGAAGACATTACAGGTTTCTGAAGGGAAGATGTGCGCCCCTTCCCTGACTTCCTGAGAGGGAGCCACTGACTTAAGTGACTGCACAGCCTCAGACTTTCTGTTTCTTCTTGTACTCTGAAGAATATTGAGTAGAAAGTCTCCACAGCCTGCGGGTGCTCTAGTTGATTCGGTCATACAAAACATATGGAGTACAGCAAGCAGGTAAACAAGCCTGTGCAGGGAGAGGAAACGGGACTGCAAAATATTATAGCATGTGCACCTAGACACCTTCAGGGAAGCTACCTTCAAAAAATTATACATAGCTATGCAGCGTAGGCATAGCATCTGTAGAGAAAGATGTGAGGACATGCTATAAGAGTGCCCAGGCTCCTGGAATAAAGGCAAAAACCTAGAAAACTATTTTCCTCAGGAGTGCAGTGAACATGCATACAGGAATTAATTTTAAAACATATGCAGAAGTGCTCTGAATTATCAAGAAGAGTCAATTTGTTTATTGCTGCCTACCTACCTACCACAGCGTAACAGCTACACTCTAAAATATTTTGATGGCTAGCTTTAGGCTTTTTCTTGCATTACAGCATCAGCCTAACGAGAAACTGATCGTGTATTTCGAAGGCAGCCGCNGCTCCCCGCCGGCGGCTCGGGGCAGGGGAGTTCTCCGCAGCAGCGGCCGGGCCTGCGGGGCGGCGGCAGCCCGCCTGGGGGCTCGTACGCGCACGGTTCCCCACGCCCGTTCGACTTCAGCCACCAGGACGCCAGACCGGACCGGACCGGACCGCCCCCAAGCCTACCTGCTCGGGTCTCGTGCTTGGGCACCCGGTAATACTTGTTGCCGAACTGGTCGGTGCCCACCAGCTCCTTGGCGGGCCCGAAGAGCCGCAGGCGCAGGGCGCGCAGCGCCTGCCAGGGCCGGCTCATCCCGCCGGCTCCCGCCGCCAAGGTCGCCGCCAACCGAGGGGCGCCGCCGCGCTCACCAGCGGCCCTATGCCTGCCCGACCCCGCCCACCGGCGGCGGGCATGCCAGCAACGCCGCTCGCCATTGGTGGAGACCGGGCTGACTCTGAGCCAATCCCGGCTGCCCCTCGCCCAAGATGGCAGAGCGGTGGCGAGTGGCTAGACGGGCCCGCCATGTTGGGGTTCATTTTGGCTCGTCAGGCCGGGCTCGACGATCCAGTGCGGCTGCGCCGGGCCGAGTCCACCCGGAGGTAGCGGGGATCGGTGGGGAGCCGGGACCGGGGCGGGGCTGCGCTGCGCTGCGCTGCGCGGGGAGGCCCCGGAGCGGCCGCGTCAGGCTGGCGAGGCGGCGGCAGCAAGCCCCTGGCTCCGTCCTGCTGGGAGCCCTCGCCCGACCCGAGCGGGGCCGGCCTGAGGTGAGGCCCGCGGCTGCCCTCGCTGCCGCTCTGGCCGAAAGAGCGGAGTGCTGCCCGGCTGCTGCCCCGCTGTGTGGCCTGGGCGCGGGCAGCCGAAGCGGAGGAGCCGGGGGCCGGCCTGGGTGCCATGGCAGCGGCTCCCGTGTGTCTGCCGTGCCTCGTCTCGGAGCTTCCCGTGTTTTTTTTGTTTTTGTTTTGTTTTGTTTTGTTTTGTTTTTTGTTTACGTGTGTGGATTAGCAGCCCTGGGGTGGGCTGAGTGGGCCCAGGGCAATAACCTGTACCTCGGTGTCACTGCCCTCGCTATCTTAGCGGTTTCACCAGACGTTCCAGTGTGCGTGTGGCTACGCTCTGCTTCGTGAAGAAGCAAGGTTTATGTGATGCTTGCGCGCCCACATCAGATCGTCCTTCGCCTTTTCAGACTTGGCCTGTTGGCAGGTTGCAGAAGAATCAGATGCAGGGGTTTTGTTAGGTTCCCAACAGCTTTTGTGGAAAGTGGTGACTGTGTAGAGAGGTTTATTAATATTCCTGCTAAAGCTTATAATGGGATAATATTTGTTCATTATCATATAATCGGGTTTGCAGCTGTTTTTTGAGGTAAAGCCAACGTCAGTTCAGTCGCTCACACAACTCCGTCAGCAGGAAGGATTTCTGCTGGTGATTTACAGCTTTTGGGGCTGTACTATTGTAAAAAGAATCTGTTTAAAATTGAAATGAATTTTGATGATTCGGGCAGCTCCTTTCTGTGTGCATTTTGACAAAACAATCATGTCCTTTCAGTGCCCTCAGCACTCATTCAGCATTCAGTGTTAAGAATGGAAATACAGTGGGTAGAATTTACGTTACTTGGACAACTGTCTACCTAACATTTCCCTTCCTAAATGTTTTCATTTTGACTTTAAAAAGAAACAACCTGTAGTCTTCAGTAAATTGTATTTATAACTACATTTTAAGGTCATATGTTTGAAAACATTTCCTTAGGGGGATTTATTGCTTCACTAAAATTCAAGCTTGAGCTCAAAAGTTTTAAACTAGGTATCTTGTATATGTCAGAATTCTTATTCTATGTGAATTCTTGCATAATTACATTTCACGTCTTTTAAAAGAGCTTAAAGGTCTTGCTGCTTTTGAAGCATGTCTACAGACATGCTGTTGGGGGTCTGCCTGTAACAGCCTAAGCTTCGCACACCGAGGTTTTTGCCCCTGAAGCTGAGTAGGTACACTCTGCCTTACAGCTTTTCAGTTATCCACTTAGGTTTTTGTTGATAGTGGCTTTTACAAAATAGTGCTGTAGGAAGCTCTGATTGTCTTGTAAGGCTAATTTTATATCAAGTAGTATGTCTTGTAAGGCTAATTTTATATTGAGTAGTATGGTTTAAAGAAGCAGAATCTGTCTTTTTTTTTTTACTATGTAATAATAGCATATTAAAGATACAGGCTACTACTTACTAGTATAAGATACTCATTGCAGCTCAGAAAAGTTTGTCTTGGAAACTTCATCATGCGGATAGTGTAGGTTTTGTTTAATGTTACAGAAAATGTAACACATATACATTGTTTCCTTAAAGGAAGTACTGTAATTATGGAATGAAATGAATCTGTCCACTAGGTGTCCGTAGTTCCAAGAAGGAGGAAGCTTGGAACGATGGTACATGATGAAGCTTCAAAGTAACTGATATTTGTTGCGACTACGACTGTTTTTAATGTTTCTTTTGCTCAGTGTTTTCAAATTACGTACTATTTTTTGTTTCACGTTGACCCCAAATGCAGTTTTGCTATTTCTTTGACCACATTTTACATATTTTTTTCTCTCTTACCTTCCAAACAATATAAAGAATAAAATATTCTGCCAACTTCACAATTTTCCCGCCCTGTATCATGTCTGCAAGTCTAGGTTTGCTAAAAATAACAAGGATAGGGTAAATGCATTGAGGAAGCGCGAAACTAGGGTTTGAGCTGTTCAGAGCTACATAGTAACATTCTACAATTCTGTGGTTCCTGTTCTTCATATCTGTGTTTAACTTTTTGTTGTTGTTATTGTTGTTTTAAGGGTTCTAAGTTTGGAATTAAATAAAGATAGAGATGTGGAAAGAATACATGGGAGTGGTATCAACACCCTGGATATTGAGCCTGTTGAGGGAAGATAGTAAGTAATACACGTTTTTACCAACTAAAGTATAGAGTACTTCCCTGTGTTTTGGTACTGTGGATTTATTTTCTTGCTGAGCACTCCATTATACAGAGCATATTGAGATCATGTGTGTTGTAACTTTTGTGCTTTATTAATACTTTTCAGCATGTTATCTGGTGGATCAGATGGTGTTATTGTACTCTATGACCTTGAAAACTTGAGCAGAAAACCAAGTTACACATGTAAAGCACTTTGTTCTGTGGGAAGGTAGGTACTCAAAAACTCTATTAAAAGTTCATAGTGATATCTCTTGTATGACTAGCATTAAACTCAAATTAATGCGTGTTCTTATTTCTAGGATAAAAAGACTGTAGGAAATAGTGCCAGAAATCTTTGAAGGCTAGCATGATGCATTATGTTTTCTGGCATGCAAAAAACAAACAACAACAACAAAAAAACCCACCACCAAAAAAAAAGCCCGAGAAACTTTGTGAGGATTTATGTCATTTACTAAATAGCAGGAGTTAATTGGTTTTTCTTGATTTATGTACGCTTAACAGTTACAATATATGTACAGTGACTCTCTGATATTGTTTGGGCAGTTCTTTGGCAGTTCAAAAGTTAAAATGGAGGATACTACTTGTGCTGATATGGAAACTAAAGTAGACAGGCTTGTGTTGCTCTAGACCCCATGAAAAAGTCAGAGTTAGTACTCCAATCTCATGTTTTAACAGTAGAAAAAAGACAACACCAACACCACCCCCAACCCTCTTCCAGGTCATAGTTCCTCACCTCTGAGTCTTCTTATTGTTTCATGTTGAAATTTTCTGACTTTATAACTATGAGAAAGTAATTTTGGGACAGTTGTAGAAATACTACTTTTATGGCCCAAATATATATATAATATGTGTATTTTTTAATAAATATGTGTTTAAGCAAAAGGAAAATTATCTTTGCACAACCCTCTTCATCTGATCAAAAAAAAATCTAACACAGATTTGCAGTTGTTGGTTTTTATTTCCCCTCTCCCTGCACCCAGCTTTACTAATAGCTATTTTAAGTTCACCAGGTGTTCAGTAGGTACAGAAGTAATTAATAGAGAACTTCTTAAGAACATGTTTGAATGAAGATAGATGTGTTGCTGACAAAAATGGGACATATTTTTCTGAAGAAGAGCGTACTACTGTTTTATGTGTAATCTATGTAAAGACTCAAAGCCTTTATTGATTTGTCAGGCTTTCCTTGCGGGCAGTATAAATTTGTCCATTATGGGTATTAAGTCTTCTAGCAAAAGCTGTTTTTCCCTTGTGCTTAGATAGTAGGGTTATCTAGTAGGTTAGGACTTTATCTGAGACTCATAATAAGGTATATCCTACTGTGTAAAAGATTAGTAGTTATTTTTTCCCCTTTTTTTTTTCCCAGTCTTCAAATTATTTGAGGTCTAAGAGCTTCATGAGTAAGATCGACAAGAACAGAACAGATTTGTAAAAATAAAACACCTAAATGGTATCTTGGACCATAAGAAAGAAAAAGGGTAGTAGAACGTGCACCCAAACAAATACATAGGAACAGAATCTACTGCAAGTAAGCTGCATTTGGTAATTGCTGATGACTGGAAATTCTTGAACCAAATTAACTAAAATTGTAATTAAGAACAACTAATGACTATACATCCCCAAATCTCAAAACTGAAATGGATTCTGAAGCAGATACAGCAAACTGAAGAAATACATGCTGAGAAGACACAGCATAAAAACTTGTGAATCTGTGCTAGAATCATGCTGTCGTTAACTTCAGTTAGGTCAGTAGAAATATTCCATACTTGAAGATTCTGTTTATGAGCATATTTTTTGGTTTAACCCCAGCTGGTAAGTAAATGCCATGCAGCCACTCGCTCACCTCCCCACACACCCACCACCCCCACCACCCTCCCACCCCGGGATAAAACTCCTGGGTTGAGATAAAGACAGTTTAATAGGACATCAAAGGAAGAGAAAATAATAATAGTAAAAGAATATACAAAAGGAGTGATGTACAATGCAGTTGCTCACCACCCACCAATGCCCAGCCCGACCCTGAGCAGCAATACCTGATCGCTGTCCCCTCACCAACCTCCGTTTATATCCTGAGCGTGACACCTGTGATATGGGATATTTCTTTGCCCGGCTTGAGTCAGTTGTCCTGTTTATGTTCCCTCTCAGCTTCTGTGGGAAGCTGAAAAACTCCTTGGCTGCTTAGCAACAACTGAAAACATTAGTGTGTTATCAGCATTATTCTCATCCTAAATCCAAAGCAGAACTATACCAGCTGCTAGTAAGAAAATTAACTCTACCCAAAAGCAGGACAGCATAGTTAGTTCGTAGTCTGTTTCTTAAGTAGGTGTTAATTTGCATAGATGTATCTTTTTTTTTTCTTATCAGTTGAGTAAAGGCATAAATTGTATCACACAAAATCAGATTCTATAAGTACAATGTTGTAGATGATAAGCTTTATTGATAAGCTATTTCTTAAAGTAACCATGATAGGTTTTTTGGCTCTATTATTTGTTCCCAGTATTCATGTAGCTTCCTAGTATGTTTTAAATACTTATTGTAGCTAATTAGCTACAGACACAACTTCAGATACTGGAATTTTATTCATGCAGAGTTCCTGACATCATAAAAGAATTTATAATTACCAGTAACAAATAGTTCCCATCTGACTATCTGGCTTCTGTCTTTGAAGCATATGATAATGACGCGTTGCAAAAAGATTGCCTGTGTTCCAAGGTTGCAGGGCACAATGCAACTCTGGTCTCAAAGTTGCTTAAAGAATAAGCTCTTGGTAGAGGCCCTTTGAAGCTATTTCTGAATAGTCTCGGAACTGGACCTGTGAGGGTCTAGTTGTTTAGAACGTCAGAGGAGATAATTCCTGATGGTAGGCTATGACTTATGCAGTGTTTCTCTTCTAGAATGTAGGACCAGTATCGCAAAAAACCAAGAGCATTCCTTGTTCCATTGGGAGTCAGCACACAGAGCTTTACATGGTTTCATATGATCCATGCTGTTCTGTGGCAAAAACTGGCATTTGCGAGTAACTGAATAGTACTAGCTTCTAGTAATATATAGCTGATGCTCCTGAGTAAGGTAGTCTCGTCTACTCAAAACCTGCGTAGGAAGTGGCCTGTCTGGCAGTGACCTTACAATCCATATAATTAATTCTGTATTTTTCTTTGGTAGAAAAGGTTGGGATATTCTCAGTAATGAAGGAAAATACTGTATATAAGATGAACTGTGAATAACAGAGAGCCCTGAAACATGAAGCCAGGCTGAATGGCATGTAGCCCCTACTAAGCCTAGCCAGATCAAAGGTGATTTCTGCAGAGCTGCTCAAGAATTTTTTAGTTCATTCCTCAGCCCTCTGGATTATGGGAGAATTGGCTGCTCTGGTGCAGTGCTGAACAGTCAAGTGTTGTGCACGTACATTTATTGTACCAGGATAATTAGTTTCATGAGTTTAGATTTTTCTGCACAGTGCATACAAATGCCTCCACAGGAGTAAGTTCACGCTGAGTCAGGCTTGATTTCCTGGCACTGCAGGTACTGAAGATTTTTAGCTTCACCCCCACTGTGGAATAAGTACACAAAATCTGTTGATTTTTAGCACCATGGCAAAGTAACAGGCCATTCTAGGGTATGCCTCAGAGGTAAGCAATGCAGGTATTATTAAGCTAAGCTCAACTGTTGCTCAATAGCTCTTATTTAGTATTGTCAGTGCTGGCTTCAGGCTAGCTCTGTTTAAAGATCCTCTGTGCTTTCTGTCAACCCAAGCGTGCGGGAAGGTTGATTATCTTAGGTGTAGTGCCAGATCTGTACAGAAGATCTGCATCTGTGTTTACACAAAGATACCCCTGCAATAGTTACCACTTTGGAGGCCAGGACACTTGAGAGAACAATACAAAGATAAGAGCTGAAGTGAAGAAATCTTATGAGCCCTTCACTAGCTGCAAATGGAGCCAGCTGGACTGTGTTCGCATGTGTACTGTGTCTGACTGGGATGGAGTTAATTTTCTTCATAGTAGCTTGTATGTTGCTATGTTTTGGATTTGTGACCAGTCTTGATAACACACTCATGTTTTAGCTATTGCTGAACGGTGCTTGCATAGTATCAAGGCATTCTCTGTTCCTCACTCTGCCCCCTCAGCAAGTAGATTGGGGGTGGACAAGAGGCTGTGAGGGAACACATTTGGGACACCTGACCCAAATTGACCAAAAGGATATTGGTATTCCATACCATACAATGTCAGGTGCAGCAATAAAACTGGGGAGGAGTTTTCCAGGGGTTGCCATTGCTTGTGTTCTGGCTGGGCATCAGTCAGCCTATGTTGAGGGACTGCTTTTGCATCACTTGGGTTTTTTGTTTGTTTTTGTTTTGGGGTGTTGTGGGTGAGTTTTTCTGTGTTTCCTTTTACTTACTGAAATGTGTTTACCTCAACCCACACGCTTTCTCACCTTTGCCATTTGGATTCTCTCCCTCATCCCATTGCAGAAGGGGAGTTAAGCGAGTGGCTGTGGTGGTGCTTAGCTGCCTAGGATTAACCCACAACAGTGTGGTACTTCTGAGTCTGGGAGCATGGGTTTGGGCCCTGAAGCTGGATCCATGTGGATCCAGCTCAGGTATGAATGGCCTATCAGGTATGTGAAACCTGTGTTGTTCAGAGCCTGGTCGGTTGAATCATATCCTTGAGCTGTCAAGATTGGCTCTGGTGTCCCTTCTTCCCACTACTGTTAATATATTATTAATTTTATTACATTCTGTTACTATGCATAGTTGAGTTGAAAGTTTCGTATTGTTCTTCCTCTTTCATTTCTGAATGGAAAAATAATAAACTCTCTGTAACTCAGTCCACTGCTATCTGGTGACTTCGGTAGACATGAATTTCCATATAACTGTGTAGCTGTAATTATTAGTTAATAATAATGAAATTTTTGGCCTGTATATGTGATTGTATTTTTTCAGTGGGTCCATTTCTAAGACAGTAGGATTCTGCAAGCTTAAATGGTTTGTAGTGTTAGGCCCTCACTTTAAACATTAGATCTTTAAACACTAGAATTTAAAAATATCAAAAGACATTATGAGTCTTTTATGCCTCAGACTGACTTAACTTGAGATATGCTATAGATACCATATTTTGAAAAGTAAGTGATCTGTAGTTTCTTGAAATTAGGGCTCTTCAAAGGTAATTAACATTGGTTGATTGAGCACCGAAACAGCTAGTTCTTCTTGAAAACTTCAGTACAAATTAAAAAAAATGTTTAAACTATGTTTTCAACTTGTCATCAGATATCAAGACAATTATGATTATCAAGGCTCTAACCAGTTGGAATCTTCTCCTTGATTTTAGGAGCCATCCTGATGTACACAGATTCAGTGTGGAGACAGTCCAGTGGTATCCTCATGACACTGGCATGTTTACATCCAGCTCATTTGATAAAACCTTGAAAATATGGGATACAAATACTTTACAAGTAAGAGAGAATTTCTACAGCTTGTAGGCTTCTTTGTATACATGTTATTCGTTCTGCATCTGCAGTTCTCCCAAAGATGAACAGGACCAAGCATCCAGAAGGATGAAAACCAGCTGGTTGTTAGAACTGTGGGTGCACAGCAGGGTGGCATGGTTCTGGCATTCTTGCATACCTTGGTGTGTACCTGTCTGTTCCTGAAGACCTGAATGTCTAAACTGTACGAGAGCTTGGGATGCTTGGGACAAATCCTTTCTGCTTTTGCTTTTGTGAACAGGAATACAGCTAGTTGAATTTATGCTATATAAACTTGTCCACCAAGGACTGAAGTTCATTCTTGGGGATTGTTTAGTGTAATGGTAGTGTACAGCAGGCTAATTATTTTTACTAACCAAGGCCTAAATACTGCTTTTGGAGGGATGGTTGTCTTGGAATTCAGTGTCATTAGGTCTAAAATTCTGCTGTTGCAAGCACTATAGACATAATTTCTAAAAGTTGGTGGAGAATGAGAGAAACCATTAAGAAAATGCTAGCCAATGTAACTGGCGTTATTAAAGTAAACAGATTCTGTAGGGTTTTAGGTTGCTTTGACTCACTAATCTTCACATCCAATTGTTGAACTATGAATTCATTACTGCAGCTTATCCTGTTTCTGGTATGAATGTATTAATGGATTTACAATGATGCTATTTGAATGTTTTTTCATGCATAGTGAAAGAGGCCTGTCATCCTAGGGACACAACAAATAATAAATTTTGACCTCTTTTTTTGTGAGACGTGAAGTTGTGTTTGCAGTTACTAAATCTTCTCGTAAATGCAAAGTTCAATTCACTTTCCAGGTAGTTCTGTGAGCATCGCTTAAAAGACTCAGTGTGCATATGAAGGTTATTGATTGACCTGTTCTGCCATCAAATGGTGTATTTGAAAACATAGACAACTTAGTTTTAAGGTTTTTTTTTTTAATTATATACAATATTTTAGAGTGAGACAACAGAAGGAATTGTACCTGAAAGTAATTGTACTGATTATTAAAGTCAATATTATATTTCAATAATTTTTAACACTCACAAAGGAGCTAATAATTTTGTATGGTTTGGGGTTTTTTTGAGGAATTTAAGATAGTATGTGATGTTTGTGAATGACAAGGGGCTTCAAAATTTAATCTAAGTGCCTCTCCTTATTATAACTGTCTTGTTTGCTGTTTTTTTTCTTGCTAGCTTTTTTCATTTTTGGTAATTTTTTCTTAATTTCCATTCATGCTTCTGATTAGCCAATTTTTTTGGTCTTTCTTTTGGGTCATCTCTGAGCTCTGGCATAGTTCTTCTAGTGTTGGAAACAGACTGACTGACTTTGCGATGTTTGCATGATCTGATTTCTAACCAGGAGAGTTACTGTTAGTATATAAATAGTAATATTTGTAATAGTCTCATTTGTAGCTGTGACTTCAAAAATACTTAGTAATGAGGACTTACGTTCTGGTAACATCCTTGCACTGTGATTAATTTAATCTTTTTATTACCAGCCTGCAGATGTATTTCACTTTGAGGGAACAATCTATAGCCATCACATGTCTCCAGTTGCTACAAAGCATTGTTTAATTGCAGGTATGTATGTGTTTTTAAGAAATGCCCCATGTATTTTGGGCTTATAGTAACAAGCAAGTAATATTCAGTAGTGGTTTTTTGCCCTCACCTGTCTTAATTTTACATAATTTGAGTTTTCATAAGATGTAATGTCATTGGTAAAATAAAATATTATCAGTGACTAACTGATGATGTTGATGAGAATATCATGTTTGTTCTTCTGAAATAATGCGTCAATCAATTCTCCTTCTAAATGAAATTTTCTAGCTTTAGTTAGATTACCTTTCATTACAAAAGTTAGCATTTGAAGGTTATTAGATCCAAACATAGTAAATTGTGTAAATAGGGGGGTGTGTGTATTGCATACATGTACACAATTTAAGTTTAGCAAAAAAAATATTTAAAGAAGAGCTATTTTTAAGTTTCATAAGTACTGTACTGTTTACCCCCAGTTCCTAAATTTTGTTTGTTATATGATAAATGTACTTAGACTAAAAATGTAAATCTATTAATAGAATGCATTGCTCTGACTAAATGAACTGTTTTCTTCTATTTCTTTGTCATTGCTAAGATTTGTTGTTGTTGTTCTCTCAAATGCTGGGGATTTTTTTAGCTGTCTTTTGTTTCTTTTGTTACAGTTGGTACCAAAAACCCCAAAGTACATCTCTGTGACTTGAAGTCTGGATCCTGTTCTCACATTCTGCAGGGTACTTTTTAGTCTGAAACATAAATGTTAAACAATAACTACTTTGAGTAAAACAAGTCCTGTAAAGAAACACTGTATACAATGTATTCTTTGTTAGTAACATGACTGACTTATTTATTTCCAGTTGTCAAAGTTACACAGTGGCAAAAGGTTCTTCTGGGTATTAGTCTAATGCTAATGAATTGCAGAATACAAATATTAATTAATCAACAGTTATTACAGATGTTTGGGCATTTTCATGAGCTACTCAATAATGACTACTATTTAGTACATGGTTAAGTGTACACATTGGGTTTGTATTCATGGAAATTCAATATGGGGTGTGGGGTGGTTTTTTTTTAAAAAAAAAAAAACAAACAACAAAACAAAACAACCCCAAAGCAAAAACAAGATTAAAAAAACCCAAACAACCAAAAGACCAACCAAAAAACCCCATCAAAACAATAAACCTTTCACTGTTTTGAACAACATATCCTGTGGAGGTGCTTCCATGGATTTGTTTAGAAGTTTCTGTGTAACAAGGAACATACTACTTGCTGTAGAAGGATAGTATCTAATTGTATGAATTTAGTTAATTCAGTAGATATAGGGGCTTATTGTTCCATAATCCATTACTTTTTGCATGTGATGAGAATTTGCCCTTAATGTCTCTTTTCTAATGTTTACTTTTTGGAGTATGACTATATATACGCATGCTCAAGTGAAGACAATTACAAGGTCAATCATTGTGCTTTAAACCAGCAGGGTAAGAACCAGATCTAATCTACGAACTGTAGAGAAGTGTTAGCTCAGACAGCAACATGCCAATGCAGGTCTATTTCTTCACTGGCCAGCTCAATTCTAGAAGCAGCCTAGGTGCTTTCATCTGATGCAGAGCTTCAGCCATTAAATCCTTCTGAACTGAATCAGCCCCAAGGGGCATCTCAATGTTCTGTTTCTGGAACTGAGGGCACCAGAGAGTGCAGACACAAAAATAGTTCTCTAGGCAATCAGTTTAGTTTCAGCAAGGCTTCTTAATTTTGACACAAGAGTTAGTGCTTTCCAGGCACAAGCTGGTTGTGTCTTTGTACACAGCCTGGTACAGTTAGCTCAAGTGCAATATCAGAGGAACAAGTGGAAGCAGATTACGTCCTCCACTAAACATAAGCCAATAATTCTTTACAGAACTTGAAGCACTCAACAGAGTCTTGAAAATGGCCTATGTGACAAATATTCACACCTAACTCTAGCATCTGAAATGCAGCTAAATGCTTGGCTGTAGTTTACTTAATGGATCCAAATAAATGTGTCTGGCCTGAGCCTTCTGAGTGTATCCTGTAGTACCTGTATTATGGAGATTTTTTCCATTATACTGGGCATCACAGCCCTTTGATTACTTCAGGTAATGGAAAACCAACTACCAGAAGATGTGTGAGAAACAAGGTGGTTCACATAGCTCTAAACTGCATTAGCAAAAATATATTTGTATAACTTAGATTATTTTTCAGCAATGTGTTTCTGTTATTACATGAAGCGTGATTGCAGTCTTTCCATTTAGGACACTTTATGCTTCCTATTGTCTGTATTTGTTTAACATTTTAAAAACTTTACAAGTTTTAAAGTATATGTGTGTGTGTGTATATATATTACTTGCCACTAAGCTGCACTGGGTATGACGTTGCAAAGAAGACATTTATCTTAATACTTCAGACCTAATATGGGGAAAAAATATTCCACATTCTGGACAAAAGTATTTGAGGATAAGGTGAATAAAGTTTTAATCTTAAGGACTTAAGGTAAATATACTTTTTATTAAACGTTTTGAAAGGATTTGCAGGAAAACAAATGGAAAGTTCCTTCTGTGTGTGAGAACACCAGTGCTAACACAAAATTTAATAACAGTATTTAAGGTAAACTCAGTAGCTGTGACCGTGCTATAACGTGTTTTGCATAGGTAGAACCGTCTTTGTTCTCAAAAGTTATATATACGTAATACTCCATTTATCACTTTCAGCTCACTGCAATCCTACTCAAGCAAGAGGAAGAAAGAGAAATAACCTCTAGACCAAAATAATATATTTTCACAAAAATCA
Source organism: Himantopus leucocephalus (assembly GCA_003993805.1). Taxonomy (NCBI): domain Eukaryota; kingdom Metazoa; phylum Chordata; class Aves; order Charadriiformes; family Recurvirostridae; genus Himantopus; species Himantopus leucocephalus. The sequence continues at coordinate 19,753,937 of RSEF01000031.1, read as the reverse complement.
AATTCATATTACGATTTAGATTATTGTTCTGGATTGGTTTATCCTACAGAAATAAGTATTTGCTTTTACTTTCAGTTATTTACATAAAATGGGGTGTATAAGCTTTTCTATATAATTTCTAGGTCACAGGCAAGAAGTACTAGCAGTGTCTTGGTCCCCACGTCATGAATATGTTTTGGCAACAGCAAGGTAGGATGTTGCTGGACTGTTATATGCACTAAAAATGTCTGATGGTAAAATTTTATGTATTCATTATGCATGTTTTTTACAATTCAAATTCACCTTTAAAGTTAATCTTCATGATTTACTGTAACCTATTCACAGTTTTGTAGATCTTGTCTAGAAAAACTAAGCCTGAAGAGCTATCCAAGGGATGTTTATTTTATAGGAAGATTGTACAGAATTTTGAAATAGTAATTGAATTTAAAGGTATAGGAAAATGATAGAGCAGTACAGAGATACTTAGTTCTTACTGTTTATTAGTGTGTGCATTGCTAATCTGTTTTATAACAAAGTAAAACATGTTTAGCTCAAAGTACCATCCTGGTTAATCATGCTCCATTATGTCAAAGAGCATAAATCAGGTAGCTTAGCTGAAGGGTAATAACTTTTCGAAGCTGCAGTAATGCAGTGAGTATGGATTGTATGTTGATACTCCTGGGCCTGTTGTTTTTGTGGGTTTTTTTTTCATTCCAGCCATTTTCAGCCTAAAGGATCCTCTTGGCTTTCCTGTAACTTTTAGATATGTTAGCTTTTGATTATAATGTGACATTTCTCAGTTTCATGGTTGGAATGTTTTTTTTTTTTTGAATTGCAGAGAGGAGCAGCTGTTGTGTAAGTTAGTGAATTTTGAGTAAGTTGATATTACAATTGCATACCCTTGGCTTCTGATGCAAGCTTCTGAAATGCTCAACATATTTGGGAAATTTTCTAACAGTGTGATTTGTCTGTTTGTTTTAGCAAATGAAAAATTGTTCCCTTGGTTTTCCATCACAGAAATAGTAGCAAATTTTGCTTATTAAATATTGACTTACTGACATCTCCAGAAACGTTTTACTTCAAAGTCATAACTATAAATTGCATCTACCTATGTTGTCACGTTGCCTTCTTATAATTGCATGTTAAACATGTTTCTTATGGCTCCATTACTTAATTCAGTACTATTGTTGGACTACTAGTTCCTAATAACTTAGTTTTGCCATGTGCTGAGACAAATACAGGCAAGAACTGGCAACACTGAGGTAATGAAGAGGTAGTGAAGAGAGACTGACTGGTACGGCTAAAAAGAGAATCTGGACTAATCTTGTGTATCAGGAGATGTGACTGTTTTCCAAGACAATTGTATGTTTGCTTGTGATCACTTCAGGGGAGGGAAAATATATTTTGGGTGTTTATGTAGCTTGCATGTGAAACATGTTATTCCAGATTTCTCTATGTGAAATAGATCAGCTCAGCAGCTCAGCACTTCCATAGTTTTTGGCGGGAGATTGGAATGGTCAGAGACGAGACATCGTTTCTGGGTCTTTTTCACACACTTCCTTTTCAGGCACTAGAGAAGATTATACACTCTTTCTTGCTCATTAAAACTGGCTAGAATAAGAATATTTCAATGAACTACTTCCAGTTTGCTCACTTTACAGTCAGCTCATACTTCAGCGATATCTCTTCATGGTCTTAGAATTTGTTTGCATCAAAGTAGTGTGTTGTCAGCATATTCAGTTGGAATACCACTTGGAAATTAACAGAATCAATCTGTAGTGGAGGGAAGCACAAAAGAACAAATTAGTCATTAGCTTTGTCAGATGCAGAACAGATAAGGAATAAGAGTTGCGTTTGCTCTGGTCAGTTTGTATACGTATACTGTATATATTCCTGATATTAATGCACTGATCTAACTTGAGAACACATAGGAAAAAGTACTTCAATTAGAAGACTGCTTATGTAAGAAGCAATTTGATTTGTTATATTTTCCAGCGGTAGATCAAAGACATGCAGTTGGTTTTGTTCAGCTGGCATGAAAACTCATTTATGTTTCGGGGTGCTTTTTTTTCTCCAAAAGGACAGTTAAGTTGCTGGGAACTGTACAAATAGTTTCAGTAAATACATCTACACTGCTGACTTAGTGCACAGGAAGTGGTCTTTTCTATGAATTTACCTTGTATCTATGCCTGGGAGTCTTGTGGTGCACACAAAAGTACACTACTGGAATGCTCACATTGAGGTGCCTTACAAAGTGCACTGCCTACAATGTTGCTGTCTAAGCATGTACCTAGTACCAACAGTAATCATAGCTTTTGTTGCTGGCAAAGACACAATGTGAGCAAAGCATGAGCGTGCAGCCTGGGAACCAGAATGACTCACAGCAGCTTGGTCTTTCCCTCCTTGTGCCACCCTGGTCATGTAGACAAAGCCAGTGACTTCCCACAGAAGCAAGCTCTCGGTGTTTCTCTGCCATAGCACTGTGTGACAGCAGAGCATGTAGACCTATCTAGCCTACATGTATGTATCCAACTTTTGTACAAGTCATACTGTAGATTTGTGACAGCAAGAGCCTGAGTTCCCAGACAACCATTACAGACAGCGCTGGAGTCTGTAGCAGCAGTTTAATCAACTGCAGAATTAGCAAGTTTATTCCTAGTCTGTTTATGTATGCAAGGGTGTTATGTTGTAGACAGAGGCAAGTGTATTGTATTGTAGACAGAGATTCACTACTAACTTAGGTGCCTGTGGTGTAGTAGCTATATTTGTTAATAAATGTACATCAGTGTCTGAATTCTGTCTTAAAAATCTCTTCATGAAATTTTATTGGCTTGAATGTGACTCCATGATGAGTAGTTCAGAATAGTTGCTGGACCAGGGTGAGTGCCAAGTGGATTGGCTAAAGATAGTCATTGAACCAGGGTGGACACAATTTTCCTAATACGTGCAAATCTGTTTTTCTTAGTGCTGACAGTAGAGTAAAATTATGGGATGTGAGGAGAGCATCTGCATGTCTGAGTACACTTGATCAGCACAATGGAGAAAAGTCCAAAGCGTCTTCTGAGGCAGGTAATACAGAATCTAACTGGTGGTAATCCGTATGTAACTAGAAGCATTCTTATATTTCGTCCACGTGTTGAATACTAAGACCAGCAAGGACAATAGTGATAATCCACTTGTTACCTACTGTGTAGTACAGGCAGTTGAATGTTATTCAGTTACTTCTGTTGTTACAGTGTTTGTGGATGGGGATCTTGTTTACAGAAATCTCCATGGCAACAATATTGTATCTGTTCGAAATGTTTTTCCCCTTTAAATGGGAAATTTTGCCATCCATTTTATGGGTGGAAGAATTCATTCATGCTGTAGATTAGGTTTCATACAAACAGCAATCACTTCATACTTCGTAAGCTGTTCCCGTAGTTAATTACCCTCGTTTAAAAACAGAGACAATACAAACAAAACCCACAAAAGCACATTCCTTTTCCTCTTTAAATTAGTCTTGCTTCCAGTGCAAGCTTCTAGAATATTTTCTCATATGTGGTGCCATAAAATCAATTATATTCCTTTTATACTGCATAAAGTATACAACAGAGTATAAATTTATGTTTATAATTAATTTTACAGGAAGCTAAATTATACTCTAATTTCAGTACAGTCAAATGCATTAATAGTGCCTTGTATCAGCTGTTATTAGCTACAACATTAACATTCTTATGTAGCTTCAGGCGACATTTCCGTACCAAAAAAAAAAAGGAAGCTTTTTTGGTCAATTGTGGACAAAAGATATTTAATTTTGGCAGGCCAAAAAAGTACTTGAATAGTCGCAGCTCTGAGGTAGAAACACATAATATTTGGAATTGAATCACAAAGTAGGAACTGTGTATCATGGCTCTGAAAAAAGGGATTTGCATAGCATAACTCATAGTGATTAAAGATATGAGTCAGTGAGACTTGTTTTGTGCAACTTAAATTGCATGTAGAAAAATACTTTACATTCTGTAAAGTCAGACTAATTTTCCAAAATGTACAGTTAGAGGCTGTAAAGTAGCAGTAAGCATCTGTGTTAATAATGATGCTCTGTACTACATAAATTGTAGTGTGATAATACAGATATTTCATTTTGGCAACTTTAATTTCACTGAAATTCAAGAAATTACTGAGATGAAAATGCTCTGAAGAAATCTAAAACTTATGAAAAGAGAAAAATTTGGACAAATTTTGTTTTATGAAAAATTAAATTCTGTGCAACTCCCAAGATAATTAGTGCCATTTTACACATTCATTTGAATGAGGTGTTGTCTTGTCCAAACACAGCAACTTTCTTTTCAACTTTATTTCTCTGTCTGACAGGTTCAAGATGATTTTTTGATAATCTAATGGCAAGCGGGTAGACTAGGATATTAAATATATTGAAACATAGCTGAACTAAACCAAATGCAGCTAGCAATTTTTTTTTTTATAAAATCTTTGAAAAACATAACACTTTTTACCTAAGACATATGTCTAAATTCTGTACTGTGAACTGCAGTATAATGCAATTTTCAGTGAGTTAATTTATGGTGACCATAATTATGTTTGCCGTGGTAGCACTGAGTTGGATTTTAGCTACTTTAACATACTTAAGAATGTGTAGTATTGCAGGGTGAACTCAATGGAATTCATTTACAGTAGTCTATAACAATACAGAATAAAATAGAATATTGATTGGAAGGGACCAACAACAGGCATCTAGTCCAACTGCCTGAACAATTCAGGGCTGAACAAAAGTTAAAACATGTTATTAAGGGCATTGTCCAAACGACTCTTAAGCACTGACAGGCTTGGGGCTTCAAACACCTCTCTAAGAAGCCCGTTCCAGGGTTTGACCACCCTCTCAGTAAAGAATTGCTTCCTAACATCCAGTCTAAACCTCCCCAGACGCAGCTTTGAACCATTCCCACGTGTCCTATCACTGGATACACAGG
>RSEF01000031.1:19705146-19730651 GCA_003993805.1 Himantopus leucocephalus | reverse complement strand
TTTTTTTTTTTTTTAAATTGAGCTACATGGATTTGCAATTTGGTTTGGGATGTGAATTACTACCAAAAATTGTTGAGACCTTTGACATATTTAGTAATTAATTTGATAGGATTATGAACTAAAACTTTTGAGGTTTTTGATGTGCAAGTTTGTAAGACAAACTGTTGAAAAAAGAATTAGCGTGGTAGCAACAGTGGAAAAATTTGTCTCAGTTGTTCACTGATAGGTCACTACATAATTTTTGCATTTGGTTTTTTTCTGACTTTTTTTTTTGTTGGTCAATCAAGCATTTTCCATGAAAGTGCGTTCATGTCCTTTAACATGTTACATTACAGTTGTATTATATCATCTTTCCTTCCCATTTCCATGGTATTTTAAGCATAAGTGGGTAAGTACTTTTGCCTTTGAGGCAGGTACGCAGCACAAAATCCGTGTACAAATTTAATAATGTGAATAACTTGCTGGCATTTTCAGCATTGCTTGCTTCCACACATGGAAGCATTACTTTTGATGTGAGATTTTTCACTTTTTTTTCCACTCTTAATGATACCCTGTCTTAGAGATATATATATATATATCTGCTGCTGTTCATACTAATACTTTGGAGATGAAAGCTGCAGCAGGGACATCATTGCTCTGGTAGCTTTGCATTTCATTATATTTTAGATAGCAAAGTGACTCATTAGCAGCAAATGTTGCTTTTACTAGACTGTGTAAACCAGAATATTTAAAACTATCTTTCACTTTTAGTCTATCAGCAGATAAAATGTCAGATCATGAAATCAGTGCTATCATGTCTGTAGCATATCAGATTAACATTTAAAAGAAAATTACTTATTTAGCTCAAGTAAATAAGAAAACAAAGTAAAAGTAAAACCAAAATGTTTTCTAGATTCCTGTCCACTTCATATTACATTTTATCAAATGTGTTCTGCTTCTTTGTGGTTATTGCATGCAAGAAATTGAATCTTTCTTCAAGTACACCTGACAGAGGCAAGAAAAGTAACTTCACAATCATAACTAGTTCCATTTCCCCAAGTGTGGTCTACAAAACTGTTACACAAGCGCTACTTTGAAAACACTGGGTTTTTTATTTTTTGCAATATAGTTCAAGTAAACCCTTCTGTACGTTCTGATTTTCTGTATGTTCTGTTTTTTAGTAAGGTACAAATCTAGGCTTAAAAGAAAATGTTCCCCCTAGCTGTCTTCGTGGTCCATTTGTCAAATGGAGGAAGTGGTGCAGCGTTTTTGAGCCCTGATGTCATTGCCAGACCTGTTCTTGCATTTGGTGCATAGAAAATCTCAAGCAATAAATAGCTCAATAAACTATTTATGGTATCCTAGGAATACTGAGTTATACTAAAAGAGTCTGAATCTCAGCTGGACATCTGGTTCAAAATTCCGAGAATACCCTATGCCCATTTTTCAGAAGTAACTGGTATCCCAGGAGACAAGGTTCTTTAGCAATAGAGTCCCACAGACACCTACAGACTGAGCCAGACAATTCCTGAAACTTCAAAAAGTGCTTATTCCTGCAAAATCTATTGAAATCAATGGAAGACAGATGCCTTGAAGTTTTCAAAGCTCTCACTAGGTAATTTTTGCAACTAGGAAGTCCTTGAATATCTTTGATGTTAAAGTTTCAGTCTTTTTACCTTAATGTGTGTGAACAAGAACCGAGGACCGATGAAGTCTTTATGTAATAATGGATGGATAAATTGGAAATTCAAGGTAACTATTTTTTTTAAAGGGGAATTTAAGAGGTAGTAGTGGATAGTATTAAGATTGTGGTATAAGTGGTCATTTAATAAAGCCATCAAAGAAATAACTATGCCTTTGTTTTTTGCAGGTGTTTATTACATAGCTGTTTAAAACCACTTTAAAAAATGTGGTTTTTAAGGTCACTGCAGTCACTTACAAGTGTGGTGTCATGATTCATAGCATCTTGAGTAATGGTGTGTGAAAAAAGACTTTGTTTATATAAATGGAGGTAGGTGATAAGACGTAGTTCATATTTCTGGACCAATGAGTACCTGGAATGTGCTTGGCTTTTTAAATCTTCAGAAGAAATAATCTCTCATCTTTATTTTTGCTAGAAAACCAACTGTGCACTGACCAAAAAGGGTGTAGTGTTTGATCCTTATTTTATGGGGCAGACAACATGGGGGGGTATTTTTGCAGTTCTGTTTTTAACAGATCAAACAAATGCATGTGAAAATAGAGCAAAATTTTAATGCATTCCGTTTTAATGGAAACCCACCAAAAGCTCTGGCTAGCAATACTCTGTGCTGTAAGGGACTGGTGTTATTGGTGGCAGGTTAGTTTCCCTGGGTTTAAATATAATGCAAACTTCCTGTGTGTGAGCATAACAGATTGGGTTGTGAAAACCACCACACTTCATTTTAAATAGGTCTGATGATGAAGCCCAGGTTAGACAGCCGGAGAAAGGTAGATGCTAACCTCACAGGTAGTTACTTGATGCTGGCAGTAGTAATAAAGCCAGCTGAGGGCTCATCTGCCCCATCCCACCTTAGCCAGCTTTTTTCCTGTGCAGAAATTTGTTGTCCTGTCAGCTGCATCAAGAGACCAGGCTGAAAAACAAAGCACTGCAATGATAGGGAGGAAACATCTTGAATCATTTCAGTGATCTGGTTTGAAATGTTGTCATGAAGGCTCTGTTGTGTTAGTATAGCTGTGTGGAGACAAACCCCAGTGACACACAGCTGGAGAGGAAGGAATAGGAAAGCTTTAAAACTCCTTGGCAGTGAAAGCCAAAGTGTCCGGTACTTGTTGCTCACTGGAAGAGCCAGGGGGTTATACTGGTACCTTACATGGCTCAGTTATATCCCTCAGTTAGATACATGAAATAAAATGGTGTAAATACTTTCCATGCTACCATTTTTAATTGGAAGAATAAGCTATATACAATAACATAGGAAATGGGGAACTTGTAATGCAAAATTTATTGCAAAGTTATTCCTAGCCTTTGTGAGGAATATTATAGAACACTTTAAAATGGAAATAATTCATTACATAAAAATAATGGCCATATGTATTTTTCCTTTTCTTAGAATCATAGAATCGTTATGGTTGGAAGAGATCTTTAAGATCATCAAGTCCAACAATTAACCCAGCACTGCCAAGTTACCACTAAACCATATCCTTCAGCACGACATCTATGTGCCTTTTAAATACCTCCAGGGTATGTAAACCACTTCCCTGGGCAGCCTGTTCCAATGCTTGACAACGCATTCAGTGAAGAAATTTTTCCTAATATCCAATCTAAACCTTCCCTAGCACCATTTCCTCTTGTCTATTGCATTCTCCAGTGTATACAATGTAAAATTTTTCCTTTTGTGTCTATTTTGGTGTAATTGTTATTTGGTAAAATTACAGGTTTTGAAAAAGCTATATATTTTGAAAAACTGAAATGAAATGTTACACATACTTCCAACAGACAATAAGTTGGGAAAGATATTATTAATAAAAGGGAGTAATACTGTCAAGGGAAGACTTGCCTTTTCATCAGCTGCTCCAATTCTTATCTCAGCCTAACTGCTCATGTTTTTCAGTTCATCCAGGGAATAAGCCATATCTTAGACATGATTATGCTAAACCTATTCTGCTCACAGATTCCTATCCTTGCAGAGAAGAATGAATAAAGAATTAAACAGAAAGCTTCTGGAATCATAGCACCGATTTTCACAAAAAACTAATATGCTATCTGTCTTCATATTTAAATTATCCCCATTTTTTCTAAGAGGTAAACAAAACAGTTATGGTATTGTTAAATAGCAGTATTCTCACAAACTTTGAGCAAAGTATTAAATTGCTGAGATTCTGTAAAAAAGAAACTGGAGCTAAACCTTCAATAACAGGGAAACCCTGTTGTTCTTTTCAAGTGTCATTGTAATATATAATGATAGAAATCTCTCTTCTTTTGCTAGCACAAACAGATTTAGATTTCTGTCTTCCTCCATAATTGTTTACTAAGAGATTCCTGTTTAGTCAGTTGAGACGTGTAATAGGGGATAAAAGAAATTGTGAGGATATTCCTATTTTTGTTTGATCCCATCATTTTCCACTTAAATAGTCTATTGGCTCTGATAACTTAACAGGTGAATTTGCATTTGGCTTTATTCACTACTGGTTTACAATGCTATTTCTGAAGGCATTCCAATGAAAATAATTGCAAATTCAATTACAACTTAAATATTTTAATTTCTGGCTGAACCTGGCTTTGCCTTTTGTTCACATGTAGCAATTGTTGTTGCATTGTCTAGACTGAATTTACATTTAATTGGGTTTTAAACCTTCTTAGCAGATGATGATGTACCAAGAGATTATGCAACCATTTCAGTAATGGAGAGAAAACCACTTTTTATAATTTGTTTTAATACGGGAGAATCAGCCATAAGGAAAAATATGTTGCCAATAGAACAGAAGTTAAACTTTGATAGTATTTTGACGTGAAACAGACTATACTAGAAGAATCATAGGAGCCAGATGGTAAATCAATTCCTGTAACTGCCAGCATTAGAAATCCAAGCACTAGTACCAGCAATAGAGCTACAGGACATACTTATTTCAAAGTCAATTGAACTGCAAATGGAAAAATAGTCTGAGTATTTAAATTTCCTTTTAAAATTAAAATTTCACTTACTTTATTCTTTCTGAAATTTTAGTGTCATAGCTGCCATAGATATGAAATAGTGACCTTTAAGCTACCTAAAAGAGAAATTTTTCCTCTCGTTCCTTCATGGCACTCTGATAGGTGACTGCAAACAGAGGTTTTAATGTTCAGTTCATAGTTCTACAGGGGGTTCTTTTATGGGAAGAGTATGGGAAGAATAGCAAGAAGTCTTTGATTATTTGGTTTCTGATGGTAGTCAGTTTGTATTTGTTCCCTTTTGGTACCTAATTCTTTTGTACTTAAGTAAAAAGGAATTAATACCAAGCAAGATTATTTAGAAGCGAAAATGTATTTTGTTTTCCTAGAATTCATGACTCAGAATGTGAATACTGAATGTTTTTGTAGGTGAAGAACTTCTATTCTCATTCTGACAATGTTCTCATTTCTATTATCTGTCACTTTATCTAGTCAAATATGAACCAGACTAATATGATCGTGCACTGTTAAAGTTAGAGAAGTGCTTGATGCACTTTAGAAAGTTTAAATATTCCAGATGAATGAAAAGCCTAAAGGAAAATGCAAAACTTAAAACAAAACTCTGTAATATTATAGGACATACTTTCTCTCATGCTTTAAAGCTACTATTCCCATAATTTCACTGAATTATTTTAATGGCACCCTCTTTTAAGCATTGTATTTGAAATTTTTAAGGTGGTGATCTAATCCTTTTGAATCATCATGCTGCGTATGATGCGTATTTGATAAATTTGAAGACAAAATTATTTCAGCGTAGACAGTGAAGTCAGAAATAATTCAAGGACCTTTTGAAATAAATTATATTTTTGCCTGCCTATTCAATAGATAAAACTTCACCCATGACATTTACTAGTGATATGTTACAGCGTGGAGAGCGGAGGTAGGAAAGAAAAAATTTATTTAGTTAATTATTTATTTAATTCCTTGGAAGTGTAGACCCCTGCAATGTATCTCCTATATACTTAAGTATATCATCCTCTTGTAACTTTTGCATTGCAATTTCTGGAACTGTCTAGTTTAGTCCTTCCAAGCAAATGAAAAGCCTGAAGTCTTAATGTCATTTTGGAAAATAAGCTCACCTGATGATCATAGTCCTATGAACGCCATTTAAGCAGAGAAATATATATAAATAATAATTGTAAAATATGCTGTATTTTTATACTTTAGTGAAGGATCAGTAGTGGTGAAATGGAAATCTAAAGCAGCTTGCATCTATACAGCTTCAGTGTTTTAGTTGAGGCAGTTTACAATCTTACCAACGTAGCAAATGTATTCTTGTGATACACGTTTGTAAATTGAAGTACAGAGAAAAATCCGACTTCCTGTTGCACTCCCTCTAGGACAGAGAAATGCCAGGGACGTAATTTAGTTTCCTAAAATCCAGCTTTGACTACAGCAACAAAGCAAGCTTCTTTCTAATTTTACATTTAGAGTAGTTGCTAAGCCATCCTCAACTCATGGGCAGAGTCTGATTCAGTTCTATTGCTTTAATGAGATGCTGCTTGTAATAGAACACATAAGAAAAATCAGCAGCAACGTGATCAGCATTTTGTAATTTCCTCACTCATTAATCTTCTAAAGCAGCGTAACTGCATTAGAAAGGTAAAATTAAGACAAATATTTCCTTTCACTGTGTTCCTTCCTAGTTCAGCTAACTCTCTTGCGTGGATGTTTGCATGATCTAAATCAGATCTCGCTCAATATCTAGATAATGTGCTGAAAGGAAAAATATATGCTTTAGTGAAGGAAGTGAAACTGGGGTCATAAGTAAAAGTGCTGATATCCTAGTGAGCTGCTTGGTTGTACTGTTCCTGACAAAGAGATGTTCTGTTTGAGGTGTTTCTCTGATCTGTTCTTAAAACTGCATCTTTTCTCCCAGTTGCTGCCTTCTGTTGTCTTAGAATTTTACCTGATGCAAGCCATATCCTTCTGCCTGGGCCAAGACAAACTCCTCAGCTGTTAGGTGGTAGCTGGTTCCTCAAATCCTACTGTTCTGCTCATAACAACATGTGAAGTTAAGTTATCGTTGTTGGCAGTATGTTGCTTCCCAGAGCAACATTTTAGTTTGTTCCTGTTGGTCTCCTGGTACAAACTTTTTAGAGTTTTTAGAGATGCAAGTTTTGCTAAGAGAGATCTTGGAGATCCCAGAGCAGCCACTAATAACCAACAAACTTTACTGCCTTTTAAAGCACATTTACTGGGCTAATGGTTCTACAGAATATAAGGGTTATTGTGAAAGTTGGCCTGGAGTTGATAGGTTGTTTGCATTTATTGATTAAAAGTTGCAGCTCTACAATGGCTAGAAGCTTGTGGCCATAACTAAATAGCACCAGTACAAAAAGCTAATGCACGTTATATATTTGCAATATGCATTTTGTATAAACTACACACTTTTGAAGGCTAGGAGGGATCATTAGGGTCATAACACAAACTTGTGACACAAATTCTGGTAGTCTGCAGTAAGTCTTGCATGGACCCAGAACATACAGAAAATCATCCAGCCTGGAATAAAAATTCCAACTAAAGTAAAATCAAATGTGTCCCTTAATAACTATTCCAATGGTTACTTAACCTTCTTGTAGTTATTATTTGTAGTTTGAATTTATCTAATGTCAGCTGGATTCTTCAACAGGTTAGATTCCTTAACACATCTCTAAACGTAGATTCAGTAACTACACCCTTATGTTAAGCAATTGTGATGAGAAGATGGCAGTGGGGTTAGAATATAAGTAAGGAACAAAGGAATCAATTGGTAGTCAGCTCAGGCACACTGCATCACAGCAGTGCTTTGTGCTTAAGTGGTCTGCTTAAATTTAAACATTTTTTCTGCCTTAAAAAGGGAGCTGACTTGCTGAGTATCTATTTAGATTCAGGGAGTCACTTCTTTCCAGTTCTCCCTAATCTGAGAAGATTGCTTTGAGTACCGCTTAGGTCTCCCAACAGATATATAGCAGAGGAATGCAAATTTGGTTTAGAATATCGAGTGTACAGTTAAATTATATAGTCTGTGCCTAGCTGACCTGAATGAACGTCCTTTGGATCTTTTCTGGTGCTGAAGTTGATGCTTAAGATAGTGAGTGCCTCCAGCTAGTGCTCTTGGAAATGAGTAGGCAGGTCTGTGCAAACTCCCATACAAGACAGAACCGAAACTCCTCTGTTACAATCTGTAGTACTCCTGCTGGTCCAGTCTGGGGCTCCCTTGAACAGAACGTACATATTGTGCTAAACTGTGTGGTGGTTTTCTGATATGCACAAATGTTAATTAGTGATTGGGTTGAGTTAAATGATCTTATTTGGCTTTTCAAACATCTGGTGACTTTTGCATTTCCTGCTCTGAAGAATATTAACTATTAATGATTGGAATACAGTTTACTAACTCACATTTAAGCATGATGCATTTGCCAGCTCGTGTAGCACACCACAAATTAAGAAGGTATTTACTTTTGTTCTGTGGCTCTCACCCCAAAATACAAGGTCCCACAATTTTGCAAATGTTTTCTTTAGTCAAAAAGGAAGAAAGTTTTTACAATGACAGTGGTGAAACACTGGAACAGGTTGCCCAGAGAGGTGGTAGATGCCACATCACTGGAAGAATTCAAGGTCAGGTTGGAGGGGGCTGTGAACAATGTGATCTGGTTGAAGATGTCCCTGCTCATTGCAGGGCGGGTGTGTGGACCAGATGACCCTTAAAGGTCCCTTCCAACCCAAACTATTCTATGAAAGTGGTTTCTAAATACTCATTAAAAAATGAGGAAAAGTTTTAAAAACATNAAGTGGTTTCTAAATACTCATTAAAAAATGAGGAAAAGTTTTAAAAACATAGATAAATAACACCGGTTAGATAAATATACTGGTTCAGAAAGTGGAGACTGAGCTTCAGGAAAAAACCCAGGAAGCCTCAACAACCATTTTCTTTCTTGTTTCACATGCGTGGTTGGTTTGTTTTGTTTTGTTTTTACCACCTTGCCTAGCTATAAGAGCTGCTGGTACTTCTGTGGTAACTGGTCCAGCCCAATACAAACGTACTTCAATAGCAAAACAGGGAGGTGTTCAGATATTCCCAATTCATAAATTAAAGTTAAATAGCTCATACAGCATTTTTCTTTTGAAATTGAGCTGCCTGCAAAGCATGGGTAATCATGGATGAAGACATTTCAAAGGGAAAGACTTGTTACTTCACCTTGGGGCACAATAGTTTTTGCTTTTAGAAGGCTGGCCTGGGAACAGTGCTATAATTCCAAATGTTATCCTCTTAGATAAATTATTAACTGAAAGGTTGTCTGTCCTCCACCTTCTTCTTTTGCCTGTTGCTGTTTCTGGTATTCTTTTAAATGCTTTCAAGTACTTATTTTTATAGGAGAAAGTTTTACTCATATAGCAAAGGCATTAGTAGTAGAGCTATTTGTTCTGCAAAAAATGAATGTCTTTTTATATTTTTGTAGGCTATTTGACTAATCCTCCCTTTTGGGATGCCAGGCCATTTCTAGCTCTTGGTTTAAAGTGAGACATTTCTGTAAATGAAGGGAAGACAGCATGGACAAATGATATAGCAGAAACCTGTCAGTTTTTCTTGGTTGTAGATGCTGTCTCATTTCCCACAGTCTCCAGCTTTTCTTTATTTTCCAGTGTTTTCCTGGAAAGGCATAGATTCACTGTGTTCATATCTGGGGATCATTCCATATACTTAAAATCCAACATGATACGTGGATTCCTGTTGTACTTTTGAATAGCCATTACCCTGAGCTGAAACTACCATTTATTTGCAATACAAAACAAGCCAGTTGGCTTTGTTATCAAGGAATTACATTGCAGATTAACCATACTATCAGTGCTAACTCCTATATTATGATAATGGGTAAAGACCTGGGAGAAGACTAGAGACTGAAAATGGATTAAATTAGGCGTTAGAGGGGGCAATGGATTTCCTCAAATTATATTTTTAAATACTAATAAAACCATAGCTGTGTATGCTTCCCATCTATAGGGGCAGTGTCCAATGTAAGATGAAGGCCAGGTAATGCTAACCACATTTTGTCTGTGCTTATCCATGGGTATACTAAGATTACTGATTGAGGCCGCTCGTTTGTTTTTTTTTTTCATGCAGAATTTCTTAAATAATATTTCCTTCCCAGATTTTAATGGAAATAATACAAGTAGAGTCCTTCTAGTCTCAAGAATCCATGATAAAGAATAGGTGGAGTTTTATTAATAATTAGTCTGCTGATTTTATGGGGACCTCTGTGATTTTAGGCAGAATTTCCAATTGGATGATGTAAGCGTTTATTTTAGCTGTGCAGTGAATATTCTCAATTTACTTATCTATTTAATTTCTTCTAAGAAAGCAAGAACAATAGGCACAACATTTCATAACTATGAGGTGTAGCTTGCATAATGGACAGCTCTGCTATCTTAACTAGTTTTGTAACCTTTCTAGGTGGTATCCAAGCAATTTGTTTATGTCTGGTTGGCTGCATACAAAGGCCTTTAGTGTTGTGTGGCAATTGGTAATCCTATCATTTTAGGAACAGTCTTAAACTGGAAATGTTGCAGGCCTTTATAGTGTCATCCTTTCAGAAGCAAGACCTAAATGGATGGCAGAGAAAGAATACCTACACAGCTGCCATTACATGCTTATTTCTAAAAATACTTTTAAAAATCTGCCAATGCCTTAATTCACATTCTGTTTGAGTTTAAGCTGTTCTTTACTTGACACTTTGTCAATACACTGATACTGTTTGGGAGTCATCTTATTTTTCTTAGCTGAAAACTCAATTGCCTTTTAAATGATTTTATAGTTGGCATTAAATATTCCATGAAGCACAGGATTGAAAATGAGTGCAAACATTTCATGCTTCAATGGTTGCAACGGCAGTCCGTGCAGTGGACTGGAGCTTCAAAAATAACCTGTGACTAATCACTTTGTGACCGCATCATTGTACTCCGAGATCCCCAGTTGAGACTGTTCATGAGATACCCTGACATATATCTTGCTGGTTTACAAAGCAACAATTTGTGATTTGTTTCTATATGCACAGTTGTGTGTCCTGTTTTTCATTGCTGCAAGTGGCCCTAAAAGGGCTGTGGGGAGCAATGCAGTGAAGCCTCATTGTGTGACTGCACAGAGGGACGGGAACAAAGAGGGGGAAAGAACAGTAGCTCCTGTGACCCTTCCCTTTCTCTTTATCTTCTGCCAAATATATTGCATTTTTGGGGGAGGAAAGGAGGTGAACAGAAACCTGTCAGGCTTGCAATGATAAATATACTGTGCTTCATTGTTATTTTTTAAATAATGTTTTTTAGTAAACATCTTTTAAACTACTCTGTGATTACACGTCAAGTCAGAGTTCTTCAGTTTCACACAAATAGAATTAAACCCTTTTTTCTTTAATCAATCAGCTGCTTGCTTTTTTCCTGTGTATTGTGACAGCATATTGAAGAAAAGTTAGAAAAATGTGATAGATTTCCGTTGACCAGGACACTTTCCAAAAATGATGTAACCCTTATACTGCCCTTTAAAAAATACAATGATTTATGCCTGATATAAAAACTTGCTTCTTAAAACCTTCTAATAAATGACACTTACTATGCTAGTGATGAGTCAGTCAATTTTTTGCTTTTTCTTGGGAGGTCATGTTGTATGATTTGA
This sequence comes from Himantopus leucocephalus, assembly GCA_003993805.1. Lineage (NCBI taxonomy): Eukaryota > Metazoa > Chordata > Aves > Charadriiformes > Recurvirostridae > Himantopus > Himantopus leucocephalus. The sequence goes on along the minus strand of RSEF01000031.1, from coordinate 19,719,336 downwards.
GTCCTTCAGTTTGAGCCTGTCAAAGCTAGATTTAATCACAGGGTTGCTGAAATACGTTTTTTGCTACGGTCCTCCTGTAGATCATTTGCAAACCTGGCTTGTGTCTGTTTTGGCTGGATACCCTACTAATGAAAGGAGAAGAAGCAGCACTAGCAACAAGGAGAATGACTGCTCCCATATTTGTGTCACAGACTCCAAGGGTTTGTTTTGCTCTGTCTGTGCTGGCAACTCTGCAGCCAAAGGCCGCCTGTTCTGGAGTACTGATGTGAGGAAGTCTTTGTCTCTTTCTCCTTTTCCTGACTTGACCCATTTCTCACAATCTGTCTCCAACCTGTGCCATTTTCTTCCCCTTCTTGAGCTTCTGTATCTCTCCAGATGCGTGTGCAGATGAGAGATCTCACCATCAAGCACTGTCCAACTTTTTTGCTGGTAGGAGACCAAATAGGAGACTAAGGTTTTTGTGCTTAGTCCAAGGTCCGTGATACCTATTTCTGAACATCATTCATTTTTAAGAAGTTAATGACTTGTGTAGCAAATCTAAATGCCTTTCGAGTAATGCTGTTCATACTGTCCTAATACAAAGTTAAAGAAGAATTCAGAGCTTTTACTGAATCAATAAAAGTATAATTTTTAGATAACATAAGTGTGAAACTGAGGTCTTGTTCGCTTTTGATCATTCAAAATGCCGTAGGGCTCTTGAAACAAAACAAGGATATTAAACTCTGTGTTTGGACCAATATCTGACTTAAGTATATGTAACAAATACTGCATTGCAGAAGCAAAGAGACGTAAACACCCTGGTTAGGTGTTTTGCATTTACCTCTACTCTTAGAATGAAAAATACTTGCTTTTAAGGCCTTGGCTGATGTAACGTGTGGCTGCTTTGTGTAGAAGTACTTGGAGAATTCCCTAGGTACAGGATATATTACATTCATGTACTGTGAGATGTCTTTTCTTTGAAAAGTCCAATATAACACAATTTTGCTTATAAAGTCAATTCTCAGCTCTGTAAGATTTTTGTACTAAAACAACTCGAGTCTGATCCTTTATTTATTTATTTGCAACATTTGGAGTGTTGCTATAACTGACTATCTTATACAGCTCTAAATAGCAGGGCTAATGATTTAAGCTTGAATGTGATCACCCAAAAAAAAAACAAATGGGGAAAAAACATGAGGAAATATCAACTTTGAATTCAAATAGATAATAAGCATTTTTATTATCCTATATATTATTTGAATATTAATGGATTTTCACAAAAGAGAGTGTAAATTTTTTGATGCCATTACTTAGGTGGATGCCAATGGCATAACAAAATTACTGCACTTTTAAAACAATTGTGAGCTCTGATAGAAAATCAGCAGCCATGTGAACTTATTTTTTTCAAAATAACCTCTAGTACTGGATTTGCAAAAAGGCCAATGCTAGAACAACCTTCGTACTCAATTTATCTTTCAGTTTGTGAGTGGTGCACACACCTGTTGCTGGAGTGCTGTGTTGAGTTATGGAGACTGAAGTTCAAGAATGATGAAAAATTAGAAAATGCTCAGGCAATATGACTTGTCATGAAAGGACTCAAGGAGGTCAACCAAACTGATTAGAGAGGATTGAAAGTTGGACAGGATTACATGGCTGAACGTTGAAGCAAAACAAATCTAGATGATTGAGGTACACTTTAATTTTTTTGTAAATTTGAGCGTAGTCAATCACAGAACTAATAAAGACCACCATGGAGTCTTCATTGTGGCAACATTTTAAAAACCCTGGATGTTTCAAGAATACATCTTCTCATTCAAATGACAATTAAATCTGGACAATTATTTAGGCTGGATTATGCACGCAATCAAGTCTGATCACAGTGATTATTTCAAATTTTGTAATTGATGTAAGCCATTTTTAATTAGTAGTAGGGAAAGGGGGAAATATTGGAGTCCTGTTAGAAGATCTCATGTGTATAAAAAATTTTTATAGTCTTGGATAGACTTTCCAATTAAGTGCATAGAGTTGATGCTGAAACCATTTTGGAATTTTTGTTACATTGCACTAAATATTCTTTTAATAAAAGAACCTCTAAAGTTTGCAAGGAGTTTTGTTGTGCACAGGTCTAAGATTGTGCAGTATTTCCTGTTCTTTGGAAGTAAATGAAAAGCAGTTTGCTTCAGAAGTTCTTGCTTGCCGACATTTAGTAAGGCTGTGAGCAGTTAATCTAAAAACATATTGAGCCATACATATCACCCATATTAACTGCTCTGTACTGTGGGACATGAGTGGTCATGTGGTCTTATATTAACACTCAGGAACTGTTTTTTAAAATAAAAGTGTGATTTTGGCATTTATCCAAAGTCAGAATTTCTCATTCTGCTTTATACTCAAATTTATCAGCAAAGCAAGCAAAGCAGGATAGAGACTTGGTTTGACATGCTTTATGTCAGAAAGATCAACTTTTATCTTTTGTGATTCTTCAATCACAATGCATTCTGTGGTTTGGGTTTTTTCTTTTGTCTGTTGTCTTAATTGGTTCACATGGTGCTGAACATTTTATAAGCCTGTGCTACTATGTTTGTCTTCTGAGAATGCTAAGAACCGCAAGGGATTTTTTTTGGTGTGTGTCACCTTACAGGTATGTTTCACCTGTTTCTGTCAGCATGATAGTTCCATTTCCACTTGTTAACTTCGTATTGTTCTCTGTTATTTTCTGGGTTTGATCTGTGCGCTCTTACACGTACAAGGAAATGTTGAACAACCTCAGAATTAATTTCTGAATTATTGAATTATTTTTGTCATGCCTACTTGAAATTTACCAAGCTGAGAGATACAGATAGGCTTTCCTATTTGCTTTTGATAGACTCCATCAGATTAACACTTTTCTTACACTGAGTGTGTGTGTCTGCCATTCTCAAGGTGGCACATCGCTGATTTTAGGTCTTCATTTCAATCATGAGATAATTCTTAAAAAGAGAGAAGACCGAAGATAGATTCAGTCTCATGAAAAATATTTAAAGTTTCTTCAAGGGCAAATTTCAAATCCTCAGTGCATTCTCCTTCTCTTCACTGTTCATCAAGGAAGTGGACCAATTTTTCCATGGAGAAAAAGACACGATGTATTCCAAAAGCCTTTCAGCCAAAAAAAATCTAATGACTTGCCATTACCAGTATTTTCTACCTCTCTTATTCCATCTACTATATTACTCAGATTCTGTCTTACCAACAGGCTTAGAAAAAGCATTTTTACAGTATAGTCTCTTCAGATTCCAATAGCCTACAATATAGCATGACATTTATTTACCAGTCTAAACTGTATAGAAGAGAATAGTGATTATTTGAACCTTTGGCTGACTGTAGAAAAATTTACATGCAACATTCACTTTACCACACATTTTTTCTTTTTTACCAAAATATTCAGTTGCTTTTCTTGTTCTATCTCATGTTAGCCCATCCCTAAGAAGAAATAAAAATAAATTGCTTCAGTTCTGCTCCAAGAAATAACTTTTCTGATGATGATGATATAAGGTTACATCTTCATCCTTCCATTTTTTCTAGACAGCTTTTGATATAAATGGAAAATATGTTATAAGTATAGCCAAAACACTGATGTATTAAAATCGTCAGGGTAATTTTGTCTTCTCTTCAGCAGAGGCAAAGTCTTTGCAATTGAAATTTAACAGTTATTTTTATAATCTATAAATTTAAATAGATGACATCTATGTTTATTTATCTGTGCACTGTAGTGATATACATTGTAGCAAAATAAACACTTACAACTTGGAATTTAAAAAGGGACCTATTCCAGTACCTGTGCTTATTGTTTCTTTGAAGTTAAAATGCATTTATGTGAAAAGCATGAATATATCTGAAAGTAGTTTTCTAGCTGATGCAGTTTATACAGGTTTCAGGTGACTTAATTCATGATAAACAAATGTATTAAAGGCAATTGAATACAAAGACATTACTTTGGTTCATGGTGTCCCTGAACTGGAAGTCGCTGGCGTCTAGGAGATTATGCAAGGAAAACATCATCTATGCTTTTGCTCTGTTCTTCTGTTCTTCCATGGGCACCTGGTGTTTGCCACTGTGAAAAACAGAAAGATTGAGTTACATGGACTTTTAATCTGATGATGTCACCATCCTTGTACTTTTAAATTTTGACCACAGTATCAGTTTGTTTAATTATAGGCATGCTTCATTAAAAAAAAAAAAAGTGTGGATAAATAACCTTATGCAAAAGTTTTCATGCTAAGCCTATTTATAATGGGCATTTGTCATCTCTTCCATGCATTGCCCTAAGATGCAGGATCCAGTCAGACTCTGGATGTTAGTGAGGTAGCATAAGATATTACTACCTTTTCTTATGGTTACTACTACACTTGCTGGGGTAAGTAGTTATGCGGCAACAGTTCCTACTCCTTTCAGGGCAAAATAAAAGAACTGGCATAGCTTTCAGTGCTGATTCATGGCCACTTGTTTTGGTTTGCCCCAGATTAGGAACATGTAGGTGGCCACTACTTTCCTGTCTTAAAGTTCTGTGAATTCTACCTGGCTGCAGCAACTAAGAGCTCTAGGCTGCAAAACAGTTTCCATTCACTCTGCGAGTGTGTGTCTGCCTCTGCCATAAACACCCTTCCCAGCAGCTTGGCTTTCTCTTTTCATTGCCAGAACCTTTAACAGCAGCTCGCACGCACGGTGGAGTAAGGCTGTCCAACATCGTGATGGTAACAATCAATATAACCTCTGTCTGCGCGTGTCCCTGAGAAAGTAATTTTGGCTGGCATTTCCTTTGGCTGGTGATAGATAGATTACTAGACAAAGGCCTTGCGTGCAGACAGATATGAATTAATTTAATTAAAGCAGGTCAGACACTTTGAGCAACTCTTGATTCCTTAGCTTAGCTAAACTCCATTTCTAGCTGACCTTGATAAATCTCCATTTAAAATGCTAGTTATTATTAATCATGTGAAAATGGACAGATTACCTGATTTTAAATACATTTATTTAAATTAACTACTTAAAACTTCTTCAACTTTGGTCTTTGAGGACCAAAGCTGGCTGTGGATTGGACGCAACCCTTTTTCTCAAGTAGGATAATGATACAATACTAATGGTCTGGGTGTGCTACAAAATGAGCTATAAAGTACTCTAGGAAAATATGCATCTGCTTTTTCATGGTTTGGGTTTTTTTTTGAATGAGATTTGCATTTGTAAGCATCCATCTGTGAATAATTTCTGGTCTTGCTCCTTGCCTGAACTCTGGCCGTAATCCTTTGACCATGATGCTGTTACTGTTTCCAGACCAGTTAGTGATTCCAGAAAGAAGATTTTGGTATGCAGTGGGGAAGCTGGTCTGATTAGAAAAACTGTATGGTGACAAAGATCTTGATTTCAAACTCAAATATCTTTTGTGATGTAAAACAAAAGAAGTATAATGTAAGAGCTAAAAAAGAAGTGGAGTCATGCAGAATGCCTGAACGGAATTGGATTTGAGTTTTATTTGACTTTTAGAGAAGCATCTACAGAGTGTGGGGTGAAGGTTTTTTGTTTTGTTTGGGGTTTTGGTTTTTGTTTCTTTTTCCCCTAGGGATTTTCAGACCTGTAAATCTGGAGTGCGTTTACTTTTACTCCCAAATCATTGTGTGTTCATGTATCTTTTTAATCTTTTCAGATGTGCTATCATGCTCAGATACTTAAAGGTTAGGATAGGGACTTGAAAAAAGGAAATATATTCTCCTCTATAACATGTCTGTCTTGGGGGGAAGCTCGTCCGAGCACATTCTGTGGGAGGGGAGAAACAAAAGCATGAAAATAATCTTTTTAAAAGGTGCCTGAAAACACAAAGGGAATGAACGGGTCTTAGTCATCTCCAGCAGGATTTCTCTCCTGAGCAGTAACTGGTTAGTGTCCTGGGTATAGCAGCTACCTTTCCACTCAGTGAGGGGACAGAGAACCACCTCTCTGTCCTATAGGCACTTAATTAGATTCTGGCTTACAGTTCTGCCTGCAGAATGGACTAAGTAAAAGATGGGCTGTGGCAGCTGAGAAATTACTTTGACTGCCAAAGAAGTAAAGGGGCCTTTGTTTTTGAGGAAAGGTAGTGGAAAACAGCAGAGCACGGGGCTAGGAAGACATATGGACATACCAAAGTAGCATTTGTAATGTGGTCCCAGAGTAAGCACAGAGTGATAAATAAGGGGTGGAAAAAGGTTTCCAGGCTTTTTTTTTTTTATAGTGGGGAGTTAGATTTCTAAGGAAAGATACTGAGTTTTACTTACTTCTGATGAGGTAAAAGAAGGGGATCTTTCACGTCTCCCTCCCTCAAGAATAGTTAGGATTGCATCAGAGGAAAAAACCCCGATGACATTATAAATATTTTCTTTTTCTTCAATGATATAATCTGTGAATTTTTGGCTACCTCCTCTGTGCAAATGCAGTAATCTTAGTTTGCAAATAGAAAACTGGATACTTATAAAAGGATTTGCAACATTTTTGTCATTAAATGTATCGTCAAAGCACTTATTAACACTCTTACCATTTCTGAGAAGTGGCATTTTAGGTAAGAACTTCAGTATGTATTCAAGAGGTCCTAATAGTTTTTGTGAGAGAAAGAGGAAAGAAATTGCATTTTTCACTTTTCCCTGATGTGTTAAATCATAAGCTATTTTTCTAATTTTTCAACCACCTTGTGTTCTACCTGCAGTGGCACTTGCTGTACTTTGTGTCTGATCATATTTCTAACTCCCACGCTACAGAGTCCCTGAAGATTCACTAAGAGAGGACATTGGCAAAGAAATAAAAATGTTTTTGTCTTGTTTTCTTTGTTAACCGTGCACTGTATATAGTAGAGGTATGCCTTTGACTTGCTTGTGTACTTTTGGCTTGTTTAATCTCAGCAGAGAATTCACATGGTTAACTGACTCCAACCTGTGGATCCAAGAGAAGGTGCAAAGACCTTTACTCTATTTGTTTCTAATTTCTCAAAAATCATTAATTCATCTATACTGTTCTTCATAGCACAGGTTGAACATGGATGCAAGGATAGATGTTTCTACTGACATTCAATTGTGCAGATGCGAGAACAGCCCCTTTGAAGAAACCTGATTTTGAATGATAGCTGCTAGCTGTCATTAAAATTTAGCAGTGCTAGGAGCTTGTCCTGTTACACAGCTGTAAGCCAGATATGGAAAGGATGCTTTGATAGGTCCCAGACAGAAGTTTACTATGAAGCAAAGGGAAACTGAAGAAGTTGGGGGATAAAATTTATTTTTGTAATCTTCTTAAAAAAATCTTTAGCACTTAAAGGAAAATTTCTGAAATCCTTTTCACTACAGCCATTAACCACTTGTTATATTCTTGTCCGTCTTTGCCTATTACTTTTTTCCTTTAGTCAGCCTGGCTGTTAAGAATGAGAAGAATGAGGAACAAGCAAGAGGAGACAAAAGTCTTAGTGCAAAACTGACATTACAACTTAATTGATGTAGCAGAGACTCGTGGAGTAACTTGTCTGACTGGAATATTACTATAAAAGGAGGGACAGATAAAAGGGAAAACGTATATCGCCCTATAAATCAAAGATCTGTATGCTTGGTCTGGAATTCAAAATGCAGAAGGAATAGGATCTGCTGAAAGTCTGTAGACAATATTTAAAGGAGAAAAAATTGGAGGCACTATTGGACTGATGCTGCACAGTATGCCACCAAACTTGGAAGGACAGGTAGACAGTGCTTTCTGTGAGCAACTACAGACTAAATCAAAGCATTGGATACTGCAGTAAGAAGGATTTCCCAGAAATCTTTTGAGGAAGGAATATAACACGATATTAACTGTCTATCAAATTCCTGATGATTTTGTTACAGCTTCTTGGTACAGAAAGCTGAAATACAGCTCTGAGGGATAAGGTCTAAGTAGTGGGATTTCCTTGAGAACATGAAAATGGAGGACAACTTCCTGAAACTGATGAAAAGAAGGTAAAGTCAGAGAACAACAAAACCAAGCCAATGAAATTCAAGGAGCCAGACTCCAGACTTCAGTGCAGTGAGCAAGCTGGTAGATTAAATTTTTCAAAAGGCAAGTTTAGGAAAAATTAAGCTGTGACAGTTTAACAAAAAATGGGAACAGCAGCAAAGACACAAACTAACAGTAGATTTAGAGAATGGCAACATGAAAATAATTGGAGCTATTTATGTTGTCCCCAAAATGTCAAACGTCACATAGGGCTGTTGCAGTGCAAGCTGATGTTGCACAGGAAAGAAAGGCAGAGCATTAGGTAGGGATGGACACATGGTATGTACATGTGGGAAAAATTATCCTCTGTGCTTTCAGTGTACTTGACAATGTTGAAGCCACTTTACTGTGAGCTTTTCTGTGTGATTTGGTTGTTTCTGTACCAAGATATACATATTCATATACTTTAAATTTAAAGTTCAGAAATATTTATAATGTTTTAAGGAATGCTTTTCTTGGATTTAAGTATGCATGTAATTTGAAATCTGTCTGTAAATTACAGCAGTTAGAGAACAATGTTTTCTTTCAATTGTAATCTCTCCTTTGTATAACTTTTTTTTTCTTTTATTGTACATAATCAGGTTGAAAGTTAAAGTTTAAAGTTTACCACTTAAGTCATTTCTTGAAATGATGAGGACTTGTGAAGAAAGTGGACAATAACCCCCCAAGTTTCTAACTTTATTTTAAGTTGTCAAGACAGTATTAGATTTCTGGTTTCCAATAATATCTTCCTAAAATATGACATATACCTTGTTTATAATACCTGGTTGGAGCATGGGTATGTATGTTTTCAGGAGGAGAGAAAGAAACAAAAATCTTTTCTTACCCTGTTTGTAGGGGTTCATGTCATGTTTAACATTTCTGATACTGTGGAAGTGCCATTTTGATGATTTTTATTCCTTTTGCTTTTAACTTATTAACATGATAACTTTATGGCCTAGGAAGAAATAGACATATTATAAATATTTTTGTCTGGATTGTTAAAGTGAATATGCCACATATACTGTGTGTTTTGTGACAGAAGTAGCATACTGAAAAGATTTTAAGCAATCCTTGTTTCCCAGGCTTTTAAATCTAAATATACATAATTATCCATTCAGAAGTTCTGCTCAATGCAGAATCTCTTATTTAGCTGGGAAAAGATTTTCTTCTGGATTATATGGTATCAGATGCATTCTCACCTTCATGTATTTTGCTTGAGCTGTGAATTTAATCCCTTCTGGATATAAGTATTGCTGATTTTTATGGCCTCTTTTTAAGTGCTTCATGAAGTCATAGTCACACAAATTATCTTAGTCACATTCTAATTAAATAGCATGAGATCTGTGTTTTCATTTCAGAATTCTGTCTCCCACGCATCATAAATATAGCAAAATGTGTGTATTTTTGCACAGGCAAATGTATGTGTATATGTCTATATATGAAAACATGTAAAAATATGACATGCTTCACACATCTGTTTCCAGACTGAGCTCTCAAAAAAGAAAGCAGTAGGATTTAAAACTAGGTTTTGGTTAAAACTGTATATTCTAGTGGTTAATTTGGCCACCCAATTAAAAAAAAACAAAACAAAACAACACACAAAACCCAGCTGAAACAACTGTAGATCTTTGTTACACTGCCTGGGCCAGTAATTTAATGCTAGATGGCAGAAAAAATAGGCAGGCAGAATTGGTTTTGTAAGATGATGATGTTTTATTGCCTGACATGAAGACTGTTCAGAAAAGCTGAATTTTTAGTGCACTGCTCATGTAATCTTTGCAGTAACAGTGGTTTGTAACACAGTCCTTGAGACAAAGCTTTATGTTTAAGGAGAAATTTAAAGAAAGAAAAAATCTTATACTTGTGAATGGTGGAAGAACCAAAAAAAAAAAAAGGGTTATTCCTTTAATATAAAAGTATAATCTAGAAATTAATATGAAAATCTAGACTTAAGGATTTAAAGTTCAGTTTTGTAATTGTACCAGTATGATTTCATCCAGTACTGAGCAACTGACAGCTAATGAATAATGTTAAAGATGTGCAATTAAGCTTGTTTACTTTCTGAAGATCCACTTATTGGCACTGTATGTACCTAGGTTACTAGAACTAGAAAATAAATGTAAGTCTGTGCCTGATGTAGATTTGCTGTTATAATTTCCTGTTCGTTATCTAGCCATCAAATAACATGGTTTTGGAAACTTTTACCACAAATATGCTTGCATTTCTTATGTACAGTTCTGTGGTATTTCAGATTCATCATAATACTAACAAACCTACTAAGATAAACTTATGCCATTTCTCTGACCTGGGAAAAACACACACTTCTGAAATGTCAAGGACCCACTGAGCAGCAAGCTCGTTGTTTGCCAGCCACACAGTGCAGCAGGTTTAACCAGCTGGTAAAGTCCTGGCTCAGTGGGACAGGCCATGCTGTCTGTGTGTGATCATCCTGGTTATTGCTGTAATCACAGCTCAGATGGGAAGATAATCAGTTCAAAAGTAGTAACTTACAGGAGTATCAGCACCATCGTGTATATATATGCTTCATAGCAATTGTACCAAGTTTGTTGTGACTGCATTCTGCTATTTGCATTTATGTCATTTTTCCTGCTTTGTTTCATTTTTCCTAACAATTTTTGGAACTTTGCACAGAAACAATTTAGCGGTATTTCTACTGTCAAATCTGGGGAAGAAGTTTAAGTCCTCAATATGTAAATGTCAGGTTCATTACTCTTGAAACAGGGTCTGTACATAAATGTCTAGGCCTAAAATGCAGATCCTCAAATCCTCTGTTCCTTGCTGGTATCTATGGAGGTACCTAAATTTCACAAATGTCGTTGTCTGTAAAACTGCTACCGGTGCATTGTGCCATAAAGAGACACCAATGAAGATTTTGGTGGTTAATGCTCTTCATGCCTAGATTTTCATGTGGAAAATTTCACTGGTATCTTGCCTGTGGGGATTAATCTAATAATCCTATGATTATGGGCTGGTGAACAAGTTCTTGTGCAGTAAGCCAGTGTTTGTATACATGCTGAATCTCAGTTTCTTGCTAAAAATTGCAATGCATATCCTTACCTTGCAGAGTAATTAAGGGAATTTCTTTTTCTCATTGAAGGCTCAACAGGATAAGGCTAAGTTACTCCAGATCCAGAATTTATCTAGAGCACATAGTATCCTGCTATTTTAAATACTAGATTAACTAACTGCTATACTTTGGTGTCCCCTGATGATATTGTTCCTGAATTTGGTCTGATCTTAAAACTTCAGTGGAAAGTAATAGGGGAATTTCAGGGCAGAGCACCAATTTTCTTCTCCTTTAGACACTTGATTATAGTAATCTGTGCATCTCCAGAAGAGACATCCACCTCAGAGTCCATGAAATACACATCATATGTTACACAGAGTGCTCCCTTGTGAGATGGAAGTTGCATATTCAAGGCCATCTTCCAAAGTGGGCAGGTGATGAAGCTCAGCTCAGAGCATCACCCAGATCTCTGGGAGCACTTAGACTTTTAAGTAATGAAGATAACTAGAAAAGACCATGGAGACATCCTTTTGAGAGGAAGTATCATCCTCCATGTTAATCTGAAGTTCAGGAAAGGTTGTTCTGGCTGGGAGATTAATTGTCTTACAAATTAACACTAGCCTGACTTTTTTTTTTTCTTGGTTAACTTGGTTGTCTACTTTAATGGCAGACCATATTTTTAATTTTCTTAATGTGTACTGTGTAGGAAATCTGGGTACGTAACTTGTAGTTATGAAGGATTTTTCAATGCTGAAATGAAGGACCTTGAAGTCCTCTTGCAAATTAACACAGCATGCATTTTCTTGATACACCTTCCTTTTTCAATAACAACTAGGGAACTTGCAGGCCTCTTTTTGCTTTAATTTCTATGATGGCTTTGATTTCTCATGGCTTCTGTGATTATTTTGGTATACTCTATACATGGAATTGTTTTCACTTTCTTCCCAGAATCAAAACTCCAAAAGAAGCAGTCAGGATTTTTAACTAAGAAACAGCAAACTGAGTCCTCTCTATGTTTCTCAATTGCTCTCTTTCTTCTGCCAGAAAAGGAAAGGGAGAAAAATCCAATCAAATAAAAGGTGTTTCAGCCTTTTCTGGGACTGTGCAGATAAAGCTTTAGACTTATCTTTTCTGTATCCAAAATCAAATGCTTGTCCTGAAGGTTATCTTAAGCTAAGAGAAATCTTATCTGCAGTACTGGAGATGATAAAAGTTAAGATGTCATGAAGCCAGTGCTAGCTGTATCTGTGAAAGCTGCAGTCCAGCTGAATATAAAAAGGTAGGAAAATCCAAAATACTAGATTAGACTTTAGACATAGACACAAATTTCTTCTTGGATTTCTCTTTTGTGGTTTTTTTTTTTTTTTACCTTTTTCTTTTGCACTTCATCTGAATACTTTCAATCCAAATTCTGTTTTTGCTGTAGCAAATGGATTGCTTTTGTATTCAGAAAACAGTATTTTAACTACACTGTGAAGATTCTTCTGTTTCTCTTTTAGATCATACTAACTCCTCTTCCATAAGGAAATTGTCTTCCATTGACAGACTGTAAACAAAATAAAAAGTAAATTAAATTTGTCACATAATAAAAGTCTAGTATTTTTACTAAAAATTATGTATATTTTTGAAATATTGAACAGCGGTTTAAACAGGTTAATTTTTAGCTCCAGTCTCCTTCAATTAAATTCAGCCAAAGGAAGAATGACATAAACTTGTATTTTGTACACCTTCTCAGTCTAATATTATAGAATAATAACCTTTCAAATTCAGGTTTATGAAACCTGAGGACAGCTCATTTTCAGTCACCTCAAGTAATTTCAGAGTAACATACTTCTAATTTTTGGTATACTTTAAATAAATGATGGTAGGTCATCAAAGATACACAGGTATCTTATTTTATGAAAGCCAAGATCCTTGTCACTAATATTTTTATGTTTAGAGTTCACAAAGTAGGGATTAGCAATTTGACCTTGACAGTCATTGGCATATGACAAGAATATAAAGCAGGAGGTTTCCCTGGAGCAGACGTGTTCAAGGGTCTGTCTAGTGTACAAGGTCTCCTAACTGTGTATTTCACTATTAGACAAAATAGTATTAAAATCATAACCAACAAGGTTGCTCTCTCAATTTACTTTTAGGTTTACCAGCTTTGGTTTTACTGCATCGCTCCCATGGCAAGATTCTATTCAAATATGAAGCAGAAAATTATCATACTTAAAGATTTTATTTCTAGCTTTCTGCGAATCTCTTCATCTGTTCCCAGCTCTCACCTGTATGAAGAATTCATACTTGCAAACATCTGCCTTAAATGGTACAACTGTTAGCCTTGCATAGCTAGTTTCAAGGGTTTGTCACTTGGATCACACAGCTCTCTCTAAACAGTCATTTGTATGCAGTGTGTTATATGTTTTGACACAGAGCCAAATTTTGAGTTTGAGTGCCTCGCTACCACTTCAGTTTGGATCTGTTCCTCTGGAAATGCCATGAAATGATAATAGCATAAATTTGAGTAGCTTGGGGTGCAGGGATTAATTTTTAATAAACTTGAACTATATAAAATAGGAAATATATGCAGTAGCAAATGTGAATAGAAGGAGGGAAATTATGATGGGTTTTAGAAAAGCATAGAATGTGACAAAATTATAGTACTGTGAGGCACAGGTGAATGTTAGTGCTGCCTGTAGAAGAAACAAAAAACAGCATACAAAAGGGGACACTGAGTTGCTCTGTAAAGTCATAATGTGAATGCATGGCATGGGTGGAAGATAGAAAGTAAACAATTGCTGATGTCTTGTAGTAGTTAAAACATTTTAAAAGGGGACAGCATATGCTGACTTTTATACAGAGAATGTGCTATTTTTAAATTAAAGTATCAAATATGAATTTTGTGTGCTAGAACTGCATCAGTAAATTCTAACAGATGTAGTTATAATAGAAAGAAAAGAAAAGGTGTCTGTGTTATTCTGAAATGGTGTTATTGCTATCCTTTATTCAAATGAGTATATGATAAGATGGGGAAAGCGTGAACACTTCCAGAAAAAGATTTCAAATGTTGTATAAGTAATACTCCATCTTTGCTGTGGTATTCTCAAAAGTGCATCCCATATTGCATGCCGAACAGCAAGGAGAAGCACAGGGCCAAAGTTTCATAGAATCATAGAACGGTTTAGGTTGGAAGAGACCTTGAA
>RSEF01000031.1:19693949-19704146 GCA_003993805.1 Himantopus leucocephalus | reverse complement strand
CAGTCCCCTACCACAACATCGCCCATGTTAGTCTGCCCACCAGGTCCAACCCATAAGCTCTCAGCTGGCTCATCACCTCTCCCTGTGCAGAACTCTGTGTTATTCTAGTTGCTTTTCAGCCACCTTTGAGAGGGGAAATAAGTTAAAAAGAATTTCCGTATCACTGTTATAGAGACCTAATTAATGAAAGATTTTTAATTAAAGTTAACTGATCAGTTCTAAAAAAGTTTTGAATTATTAGTTCTAAGGAATGTGAGTTTATAAAGAACCATGGTTTAAACCCTTAAATTTTGCACTGAAGCAGCTTATGTATCAATACAAATTCCTTTCTGCCGACATGTCAGTGTTGTGAGTAGCAACCTCAGCAAACAGGATGTAAAGGGAAGTAGTACTTCTCACTGCTGGCAGCTATTTTTTCTTTGGATACCTTCCCAAGTGTTTTTTAAACTTGTAAAAGGATACGTAGCCAGTTCTGTCATCTGATTTGTCATCGTGCTGCCTGCCTTAGCCTGAGCTTTGAGGTTTTTAGAGCAACTACTGTAAACTCAGTTTGTTCTGCAATTGAGGGATGGCTGAACAAATGTAAACCTTGTTTTATAGCAAATATTTATAGCATTACTCTAGGAAGAAGTTCATTTAAGTATTTCAGACTTTGGGATGCCCTTTCTTCTCCTTTCTGCTTCAGATAAATGTAAACTTTGCTATTTGAAAAGAGGAGCTTCTTGGGTAATCCCATTGATTCTAACCAATGATGCTAAAGCTTGTGTTGTGTTAACATTTTTTGAACAAGTGTTCCTCTGGAGATAGTTTTTAATGGATAGATTTTCATGCGTTAATAGGGGAAATGACAATGTGGCTCATGAAATATACCAGTGGGACGAATCTGTGTTACGCATTTTGTATGCCTTCAAAAACTATTATTAAATATTTTTTGGTACTACTCTTCAGGATGTCATTTTCTTAGACCAAATTTTGTCTCTTTTTGCCAAAACACAACAAGATCTTTCAGCAGCAATTATTTGGTAATGTATAGTAAAAATATATTGGGTATCTTTAAAAACAGCACAAAACCATTGACAAGATATAATTTTGACATGTAGTTCATATTGCAAAAAAAGAATTTTGCCATGGGTGATATTTTTAGTGCATCAACTATATATTAAATGCATGATATCACTTACTTATTAAAATACTTTTATCACTTAATGATTAAAGTGTTTTTGACTCCCTAGATTTTTTGGGTTGCATTATAGAACCTCCTTGTTTGGGGAGGTTGTAGTATCTGTTATGTTCAGCTTTTTTTGTCAGATGAATGTGCAAAAAAAGGTGTTATTGCAAGTATCAATGTATTGATAATTACCCTAGATAAATGATTAGCAGAATGCTGACTTTTTTCTCTATCTGTAATTGTAGGGTAAATACTGTACTCAATACATCTGCTTAAGTGATACATTAATTGGTGTGACAGAATTATGTTTATTTGCCATAGCATTAAAAAAAAGCAAGTCTATTCCGACCCAATTTCTTTCTAGAAAGCGGGTAATAAAATACTTCAGTGCTTAATTTTGAGAGGTAAGAATCAAAATGTAACCTTTTTGAGAATCTCAGGGATAAATGGCCTGGGATCTTTAATGGCCTTTGTTCTATGTCTATCTGTAGAAAGTTGGTTTATTGCTTTTACTGGCAGTTTGTACACAATGGTCCTGCTATGCTGAAATACTGATAGATGTACAAAGTAATTAATTCAAATCAATTTATACTACATTAATATATCTCCTGTAATTCTAAATGAAATAGCCTTCAGATCTTTCATAAATTTACTAATGGATTTTTAGTCACGACTAAATACTTGACAGGACCTTGTTAATTCTGAAGTACTATTCATTTGTCTCAATCTAGTGTTCCATGAAGGCAAAAGACTTGGTTGGTTTTGAGTTTTCACTCAGTTTTGCTGCTGCTGTTGTCAGAAATTGATCCATTAGGCAAGATTCATTACACTTTGGAGGTGTTTCTTATTGAAAATATTTTATTTTCAATGTATGAAAACATTATTTCAGTTATTACCATATATTATACATTTCTAACATAGGCAGGAAGAAGAATATGCATATTGAAATCACTCATAAATATGTGCTTCTATTCCACAAAATCTGTCTACAAATTTCAGAAGTCTTTGCCACAAATCTGCTCTTTTAAGGGTATAGTTGCAATTTTTGTCACTCTGTTCCTCATTTCTAACATGGGGATAATCAAAGATCTGTACAACACAGTGGAATTTTGAACATAATTATATTCAAGTATGAAATTATGACACAACAGTAATAGGAAATTATGTAAGTAGTTTACTTAGGTTGTACAGGTAGGAAAAGGGAAATAGAATGCAGAAATTATAGATTACTTCAAATGGGACGCACATTGGTTGGAACATGAATGAAAAGCTAATTTATAATAAGTGTTACAAATCAAATTCTCTCATTTAGTATAATAAGTATATGAAGCATATAAAGTGCTCACATACTGTTCATGTACGTTGATCTATGATCTTTCAGTAATACAATTTTGTGAAAATGGAACATTTTATAAAATAATATGTTTATGAATTCTCAGTTGAATAGGCTAGTTATGACTTACCACCAGAGACATGGAGTACAGCTCATCATATAAAGGAAGATTTTTCTGCTAGGAATTTCCTGTGCAGAAGCTGATTCAATAACAGTAATCATTAAGACCTAAATTCTGCATTCAATTACCTCTATGCCCAGATGCTATTTCCACTAGAATTATTGCATACCTGCATATATACGTACAAATACAATATGAACTTGATTGCATTACTTAATTTGGATGTTGCTAAAGAAAATTTACTAGCTATGATCCTAAGAGAGTGCATTTTAAATCCTTGGAATAAAGCCAAGATAACATCACAGAAAACCTTCAGCAGGAAGAGTGGATGTAAGGGGAGGAGCATGAACTGCGGTTACCTCCTTTTTTCTGAGTCTGTGGACTGGTGGTCCAGTTTTCCCTCTGCATCTTTGGAAACAGGAGAAGTAACTTCCACAACTTGTTAACTTAATGTATGATGTTGCATCAGTGCACATGAATTGAGGGCCAAGTAATGGTTAGCTCATACCATGCCACTTCTCTGACAAATAAATGAGTAATTCTAAAAATCAGATGAAGACACCCTCCCACCCCCCAGTTTTCTGTAGTAAGTAAAATTAAAGAAAATGTATATAACCAAATGATGCTACATGGATTGGAGTCTAAATTGTATCAGTTGCTAACAGTCACTCGTTTGAAGAGAGTACCAGAAGCTAAATTTAGTTGCTGTCATAGTCATGGGAAAGTGGCCAAATATATATTGTGGACCTTCCTGCTGGAATACTACATGTTCTCTGAAGCAGCAGAAAGTATGGCTTCTTTGGAGCTGTTTTAACAGGGGAAGGGGAGAAAAAAAAAAGAAAAAAAGGAGCCCTCAGATCTGCAGAATGAATGTGAATAGTGGGCAACGTGAAAACTTTCTGCTTTCCCCATCAAACAGGAATTGTGAATGGGTATTCTCTGATGTACCACTTTGGAGAGAGGTCTTCCTCCATGGATATGCTTGGGAAAGGGGAGTATAAATTTGTTGATTTTATCAAGTGTGTTCTGCAGCTTCAGCTGATACTGATTCTCTTTGAAATAACAAAATAAACTAAGATTTTGCCTAGCTCAATTCACTTCAGGGGAATAACTCTAGGGATTAATTTGCCCCTCTGATTTCATTATTTTATACTTCTGAAAGTTGTGTTCCATCTGAATTAATGCTTTATTGGTCATACATAAAATTTCAATGCTACCTTGGATGTGATTTATCCATTATAGTAATGTTGTTTCCAATATCCACTTGGCTCTGTTCCACTGAGAGTCCAACTGCCTTGAACTGCACTCAGTCCTTTCAGGATTTAGTGTCATGTAGCAGAACTCTGTTTTATAACTGCTTTGAACACTTTTCTTCACAATACTGTATTTCGTATTCTGAGCTACCCTTCATTATATCCACAATCCTAAAAGCTAGTCTAGAACAGAGGCTAAGATTTTGCAAATGTTGCTCTTGAAGTTTTTGAGATATACAAGTATATTTTCTGCTTGTTCAAACATGCACTTTTCCTATTGTAAGGGCACTGGCTTTTAATTTTTTTTTAAAGTCAATTGCTTATTTTGAATTGTCTTTGTAGCTTCTATGAGAACCACTCGCTCATGGATAAAAAAATGTAGAGAGAACAAAGTCTTTGAAGCAAAGATAAAAATTTATTCAAGAACAAAATAAACGGGTCAGCTGAGTCAGGTGTNAAAGTCTTTGAAGCAAAGATAAAAATTTATTCAAGAACAAAATAAACGGGTCAGCTGAGTCAGGTGTGTCTCAAAAAGAGCACACTTAGTTACAAAACTTCAGGTATTTATACCCTCCCCCAATTGCCCAAATTCCTGTCCCCTTTTCACATTGGTTTGGTAGTTTAGGGCGCATGTTCTTTCGTGACCGGTTAGCCTATCACAGACTTGATTCACATTTTTCTCCTTTTAAGGAGTTGTTTTTCTAAGTTACATAGCCCTGCTCGCGTAGTTGACATAAAAAACGGCTGTACATAGCCCTGCTCGTGTCGTCAACATACAAAATGGCTGAAGCAAAACAATCCCTGAGTTCATCTCTCACACTTCCATAATTGAAGAGAAGGAAATTTCGATGTCCTCTCCTCTGATGCTCAGGAAGCACAGGAAGATAAGGGTTGTAAAATACACTTTTGTAACATGAAGTCATGACAGGGGGGAGTGCATGCAGGACCTATGTGTGTACGCTCAGATGCATTACTTTGCGGGTGGTATTATTTTGTGGGAGGGGCAAAGTACACAATCTTTGTGAAGAGAGGAAAAAATTCTGTCCCCAATAGCAGAGTCTAAGGGCATCATGATAAGCATTGCATTCACATTGTTTTCTTTCCCTTGTGCTCTGGGTTGCCGGAATAAAGGACAATGGGCTTTGCTGCAAGTATTTTCCATTCTTGAAGTGGTGCAATTGCAAAGACACGAGGGCTCAGGAAAACACATACTTAGAAAATGAACTGGCAGAAATGTCTACTATATTGGTAGAGCAGCAAAAAAAATGAAGGCATTTACTGCGAAGACATACAACAGTTCTTTTCAGTTCATGCTGTACAGAAGCCAAGGACCTGCACCTTGCTTTGTCTTCTACTAGCATTTGGCAAGAAAAATCTGTACTCAGTGGAAATGCAAATAGGTAATCTCTCTACTTTAGTCTCTATTCAGTGCTTTGTGGCAACTCTCTGCTCTTTTTTTTTAATGCATGACTCAGAGCATGATAGAAATTTGAGCAGCAGCTTTGTTTAAACTTGTGAACTGGGGGCGGGGATGGGTGCCCTCTGCACTCATTTTCGGGTATTCAAGCCTGACTTCCTCTGGCCTTCGAGCAGAACAATGGGCCTTCTGCTTTTGAACTCGAAGGTGAAAGTCTTGTTAGAATGAAGAAAGCAGAACAATTCTTGACCAAAGCATTCATGCCTTATAGGTAAATTGCTTTTTAATACGTTACTTGACATGGTAGTTCTACAAGTTTTCTTTTTCTAGGAGGACAGATACTGAACGTGTACTTCACTATTGGTTACTGAAAGCATTAAACAGGTCTCTATTTACCGTTTCATAAAAACAGTTTTGTGGTATCTTTTTTACTGCTGCATTTGCTAATTATGAAATTGTTTAAACAGATACAAATCCTGCTGTGTGATATATTATTTTAATTTATACCATTGCTTGTGTTAGAACAGTAATCTTGGCCTTTACCTGTCTAATTCCGCATGATGTGGCTATTTGTAATGTTTTAGTCAGCATAGTCATATTTTAGTTGAAAATCTGATCACATTTTTAATTCTTGAACGAATAAATTAATTAAAAATATAAGTCTAGTTCTTTTTTGATTTGTTTAACATAGCAATTGTGCTGGACCTACTAAACAAAAATTCAATCAATCTGTCACTGCACCTGCTCAAACAGATTTTATTAAGAAGCGGAAGTTCTGTACCATTTTATGAATGACCTTGAAAATAATATTTTGACCTTGAAAATAATATTTTGAAGGAACATGAATTACAGAAGTTGCACCAAAAATTTCATACTTAAGTTCTATTTTCAGCTTTAATGGATGCCTTGGAAGAAGGAAAATAAACACTTGGGGTAGGAAAGTATAAATAAGAGGTTTAGGTTTTGCATGTAACTTGCATTTACATACTTGCTGCAAATGTTAAGACTTTGGGATAAAAAGCCAAAATTGCAAAAGCGATAATTAGTAAAAAGTCAGGAAGCAGGAAAAGGGAGATGAAAGAGGGAGAACTTTAAAAGATGCATACAAAGAGCTTTAAGGATTGGTTGACAAAAATTAATGACTGTCAGTGGTTATTTAATGTATTTTGACTGCTCCAGTCTTATGACATGCATAGTCTTTGTGCTGGGCTGAACTCATATCCTGAGCCTATTGCATCTATGTCTGAAATCTTGTTTTCAAGAATTCTTCACACTCGCATCTTAACAATGTCCTATAGCTGTACAAACCTAAGGCTGGCCAGTAGACATAGCTACAGTGAGTATGTCCTGTTATAACTTGAGCAGATATGAAGTATAGAGGGACAGGTTAAAAAAGCCCAAAACTTAAATGCTAGATGGAAAAGAGAATGACCAGGCACTTCTCTTGCCATGTCAGTAAGACTTAACTGGGGTTAGTTGTGAATTGAACTGCTCCCTGGTACATGAGGCCAAGTGGAAGGCTGTAGTTTTAATCAGCTACTAATGATTCATTTGTGGTTGCTAAATTAAGTAATTACCCAGTAGGATGTATCAGACATTTAATAATCTTGTCATGAAACTCAGTAACAATGTGGTAATACAGAGCAGAGAATTCATATAAGGTGCAGCTCCTGTAGAGAAGAGGGGCCCAGGTGACTCTCATTGATTCATGTACTGTGGTGTTCCATGGGGAAGAGTTTATAGAGAAAACTTTCCTCCTTGATGATGGTGGCTAATGCTAGATAGCTCAAGCAGGTCCATATTTTGAAACTTATATCTGTGTAATGTTTTGTCTGATTATTGTATGCTTTCTGATGCTTCTGTCTTAGGAAGGTGTAGAAAAAATCTCTTTAGGGCAAGAAGTCAACTCAAGTCAATGATAGGGCAGACACAGGAGTGGAATAAGCAGCATGTGAAAAAAAATTTCTGAACGCTAAAACGCCATTTTCATAAAGAACCAGACATAGACAATGTTTATTCATCTAAGGAGCTTATTTTTCATAATGTGTCTCAGATTTTGAATTCTGAGCAATATTACACTGGTCAAGATCCAGTTCTGTACTGCCATCCAGAAACTCTTTCTATAGGATAGAATATATGTTATCACTGATAAGAAAAACATGGCCATGAGGTGGGCTTTCAGGCACTTCAAAACTCTCTCTTGTAGAACCTTTTCTAGATGCCTGTGATGCCAGTTTGCCATAAATGATGGTATCAAATTGTGTGCTGACACTATCCTTCTAGCAGCGTTTACAGTACAAGGACAATTCCAGAAAACATACTTGAATGCAGACTTTTTGTCAGTATGTGCAAGGAAGTATACGTGATGGTCTAATGTATACCAGAAATCATTAATAAACTGGTTTGTGGTCAGTCTGATCTGCATAGGCTCCTGTACAGCAGATGCCAATGTTGTAGGAATTAAAAGTGGAACATCTAGTTAAATTGTATTTGGATGGGGAGCGAGCTCTTACCTGTGAGAAAAAATTAACTTGGGGTTGGAACTGGAATCAAGACCTGTGTATGTAAACTTCCTGTGAGAGAAGTCAGGCCTGGCATTGGATAACCGTATTTCTTGGTTTTGATGTTCTGGGGTTTTATATTTTTTTGTTTGGTTTGATTTCATTTGGTTTTCTTACCTGTGGCTTTCTAATGTCTGGAGTGAAAGTCTGTATGCGCTGCTTTTACGGAAAAGGTGGTAGACAGGCCAAAAAGCCGCTTTTGCATCTGACCAGGCACACGGCTGTGTTTTCTGTGTTCCTCAGGGAGTAACAGGGCAACACGGTCCCTCTGTTCTACCAGATGACGTCAGTCTCAAGAAACCACTTTT
This sequence comes from Himantopus leucocephalus, assembly GCA_003993805.1. Classification (NCBI taxonomy): domain Eukaryota; kingdom Metazoa; phylum Chordata; class Aves; order Charadriiformes; family Recurvirostridae; genus Himantopus; species Himantopus leucocephalus. The sequence goes on along the minus strand of RSEF01000031.1, from coordinate 19,695,985 downwards.
CATATTCATTTCCAAGCAGCTGTGGCCTTGGATCTACCAAACCTGTAGATCGCCTTCCTCTTGCTCTCCTTTATGGCAGTTTTCGTGATCAGTGCAATGATTGAAAAATATTGCTGGAAATAGCTACCCTAGACTAGAAACTACTTTTAAAAAGACAAAAAGACAAAAAGAAAATGAATGAAAGCAAGAAAGAAAAAAGAGAACACTATACTTTGATTTTGGATTAGACTCACATGCATCTTGGGAAGACAGAAGTGTGTATGTAAGGAAGACACGAATGTTATAAACTCAGTAGACCCCAGCTCTAAGGCAGGTGATATAAGAAAATGGCATTATTTGAATTAAGGCTTCATTATTTATAAAAGCATATGATGCATAGATTCTGTAGCTTTATTGGAAGACAACACAGAAAAACAGACACAGGATGGAAAGTTTGCATTTTATTTGGAGTACTCATTATTATACATTGGCATATGCGGCAGTTAAAGACCAAATGACAGTTCCCTCTCCCCTGCAAGCATACACTTAAACTGTTTTATTTAAGGATGAAACAGTATCTTTCAAAATGATCATGTGGTTTCTCATTGTGAAGTAGCATGTGGATTGTTTTTGTTTTTATATGCTCTACTGAAGGAGTTGCAGCACTTAAAAATCAAGGGTCTAGTTTTGCCAAGAGTACCAATAAAATAGTAGTAACTCAAAATTAGTGTCATTACTATTTTGTATTTGTACAAACAGGTTTTTGTTTTGCACAAAAGATAAGCATAGCCCTTTCACATGTCCATTCCAGATTCTTTGGGTTTTTTCATCAGTTTTTTCATTATTTCTGTCTCTTCTGTGAACTTGTAATAACTCCCAGAAAGTAGAGATAGAGAGCACTTTCTTTCATCAGCAGTTGCTGCTTGTTTAACAAGACTTTTTGAGGAAATAAGTGTAAAGAAAAGCTATGCCAGTAGAAATTGCTGATTTTTTTCCCCCTAGTTTTTGTGTTCATCCAAATTGAAAATAGCTTAGCGTTACATGCTGAAGGTGCAGAGCCCTACTCCCAGGTTTGGACTAGTGTCCTCTCAACCTTAGGCTTTTCATATCAACCTTCTTTCATTGAAGTAGATAATTAGTTAAAAACTACATGTCTTATTGATTAGTAAATGACTTTGTTATTCACCACTTCAGAAAAACCTCCAAAGGATTCCAAGGCAAAAATTGGAATAAACTTTCAAATTTTTCTCTGGAGACCTAATATTCCTTTTGGACTAAGTCCTTGTGGTACATGGAATGTCTTCAATAGAAAAGGAAGAATCCTGGATTGCTGCCTGAATTAGAATATAATAGAATGGAATATTTCAGTTGGAAATGGACCTACAACAATCATCTAGTCCAACTGACTGACCAATTCAGGGATGACCAAAAGTTGAAGGATGTTACTAAGGGCATTGTCCAAATACCTGTTAAACACGGACAGGCTTGGGGCATTGAGCACCTCTCTAGGAAGCCTGTTCCAGGGATTGACCACCATCTCGGTAAAGAAATGCTTCCTAATTACAGATTCATAGAATCATCGAATCATCCAGGTTGGAAGGGACCTTGAAGATCATTGAGTCCAACCATCATCCTAACACTGCCAAAACCACCACTAAACCATGTCCATAAGCACCAGATCTACCTGTCTTTTAAATACCTCCTGGGATGGCAATTCCACCACTTCCCTGGGAAGCTTGTTCCAATGCTTGACAACCCTTTTAGTGAAGAAATTTTTCCTACTGTCCAATTTAAACCTACCCTGGCGTAACTTGAGGCCATTTCCTCTTGTCCTATCACCTGTTACTTGGGAGAAGAGACCAACCCCCACCTCTCCACAGCCTCCTTTCATGCAGCTATAGAAAGTGATAAGGTCTCCCCTGAGCCTCCTTATCTCAAGACTAAACTACCCCAGTTCAATCAGCCACTCCTCATAAGACCTCTCTAGACCCCTCACCAGCTTTGTTGCTCTTCTCTGGACACACTTGAGAATCTCAATGTATTTCTTTTAGTGAGGG
>RSEF01000031.1:19682898-19693939 GCA_003993805.1 Himantopus leucocephalus | reverse complement strand
AATAATCCCAGAATGGAGTATGTTAGAAGGTTTGTCTGGAGGTTTTCTTGTTCCCCTCCCCTGCTCAAGCAGGGTTGAGGCAGAACAGGTTGCTCAGAAGGAGCCAGCAGGGACAGGGCTACCATGGCACCTGGACTAGCAGGTCTTCAGGACCCACATCCCAGCTGCTGGTCAGAGGGCTTGGACAGGCCTGAGCTGGTGCTTGGAGGTATCTGGATGTTTACTGGAGCCTCCTCTCAGAATGCTCGATGAGCAGAGGCCACAGCACCACCATGCAGATGCGGAGGACGGGTGGCACAGCTAGGTCCTCCCCAGCAGCCTGCCAGGTGGAGGCATTGGTGCACCCTGGAGCTGTGTCACCTCATGCCACTTGGTCCCTCCCCACAGGCCCCTTTGTCCCAGTGGCAGGGCCAGTGTTGGTGGGACCCTGGTGCCGGTGGTGGCGCCGCTGTGGGGATCTGCTGTGCACCCGCTTCCTGGTCATAGTCCTCTGCCAATGGGTGGACAAGCCGACCACGTACTCTTGGTAGTCATCGTCTGCCATCACTGTGTGCAGGGCATGGTGGAAAGGCTGCCTGCAGAGCGGGCATGCAGCTCTTGAGGTGGTCCACTGCTGGATGCAGCCAAATCAGAAGTGGTGGCAGGAGACATTGACGTAGGCTGTGTTGTTCACCTCGGCCAGGCAGATGGAGTACAGGATGTATGCCGCTGCCTCCCACCATCCTGCCCACTGCCCCTGGCTGGTGCTGGCCGTGGCAGCAGAGCTGCTCTGCTCCTGTGTCTCCTCTGTGCCCAATACCATGTCCTGCCAAGAGAGAGGTGCAAAGTGGCTGAGCTTGTCTGGCGCCAGGAGCGCAAAAGCAAAGAAAGCCCAAGAGGGTGGTGGGAGAGAGGAGGTAAGGGCCTCCCCGGGGGTCTCCTTGCAGGCTGGACAGTGGCCAACCAGCCCTGAGGGCTGCCTCCACACCTGCCTGTCATTCTGCTGCCTCCAGAGAGCGAGCACAACTCGAGCTTGCACAGAGTACCTTCAGGAGGCCATCAGGGAAGGCAGAAGAACTGGCTGAGGGGTGTTAGTGGTGCCAAGGCACCGGCACGCTCCTCTTGCCCACAGCTCCGGGACAGCTACTGTGCGGGACCTGCAGCCCCAGCCAGCCAAGGCTGTGCCCAAATGCAGCACTCTCAGTGTAGGTCCACAGTCCTGTCACAGCTGGCACAAGGTGCGTGTGCGCCCGCTGGAGCTCTGGACCAAATGCGGCAGGGCAGAACCTGTGGCTGCTCAACAGCAGTGAGGTTGGCGCCATCACAGATGTTCCCCAAAGATGTCCAAAAATTTCTCTGGGGCTACCCACCAGCCACCCAGTGAGGACTATTCTATTTGTCTTGAATCCTAGGATTCAAGAGGCATGTAATAGCACGGAATTTTTCAGTTGGAAGGGCCCTACAACGACCATCTAGTCCAACTGCCTGACCACTTTAGGGTTGACCAAAGGTTAAAGCATGTTATTAAAGGCATTTTCCAAATGCTTCAGAAACAGTGACAGGCTGTGCACATCAGCCATCTCTCTAGGAAGCCTGTTCCAGTGTTTGACCACCCTCTTGGTAAAGAAATGCTTCCTAATGTCAGGTCTAAACCTCCCCTGGTGCAGCTTTGAACCACTCCCACACATCTTATCACTGGATCCCAGGGAGAAGAACTCAGCACCTCCCTCTCCATGTCCCCTTCTCAGGAAGCTGTAGAGAGCAATGAGGTCACCCCTCAGCCTCCTTCTCTCCAAATAGACAAACCCAGAGTCCTTAGCCACTTCTAACAGAACGTCTTGCAGCCCTTTCACCAGCTTTAATTCACTAGAATTGAAGAGATTCTTGCAACAACCCTTTCTCTTTAACAGTACAAATGTTGATACATGACCTTAGCTGTTTTGTCTGGCCCTAAGAACTTTTTAATACATTTTTTCTTGGATCACAGCCACTGAATATCAGCATATGAGCACAAGGTGTTATGATACAGGCTGGGGTAACCCAATGCTGGTTTGAGTGTTTCGGTGGGTGATTGGGTGACTGAGAGTATATGAGAACCTCATTATCCCATGCATAAACAGAAGAGAAAGAGGTTGCTGTGTAAAATGTGTCTTTTGTGACCTATGCCTACGCTGCAACACATAAATCCAATACTTCTTACGATACATGGAAAGCAGTGTAGGCACTATGCAGGCAAAAATTGAGGGGAATTCTGTTACCCTCTCTGTGCTGTAAAGATCTTTGCACACGGGAACTGAAAACTAAGAAGGGAAAACATGCATAGGACAGAAATGAAGCTCTGCAGTGTACGTATACACATTAATTTGACCAAAACTGTCATTGTTGTCTTATGGAGTTAAGAATATATTCTCTATGCATCATGACGTTTTTACACCAAGCAAAGCCCTTTTATTTGCAAAGGTTATCTTCTATCACTGTAAATTATCACTGTAAAGCCTGTTCTTTTTTTCAGGCACAAATGTAGTAAGTAATACATTTACTGATTATTCATTTAGAAATAGCTTGACACTGAGAATGTATTGGAGCCTCATTATCCTGTGCATGAGTGGAGGAAAAAAAGATTGCATAGAGACTTGAGAAGCAAACATTTTTAGTCAAATATTGTGTACTCATCTCAAATCTTAAACTTCAAGGTCTTGAGAGTGAAAGTGAAAACATAGATTCTAACTTACTTCTTGCAGTGTTAGCTTTGCTAATAATACGCTTGTCTAAGAGGGGCCTTAAAACAGAGAATGATTTAGCATGCCGAATAAACTGTAATGCTCAGATACAAAGTAAATGTTCAGCCCACAGGGGCTTTTGTGTTTGATCCAGTGTATTACTATTGTTTTAGAGGGGCTATTATTTTCTGTGTGAATTTGTATTATTTCTGTGCAAGCTTCATGGGAACTTACAGGAAACCTGTGATAAATCAGTAGGCTGACACAGTTATTCTGTAAAATGCCATTTAGTTCCAGTTCACTAATGTTGGAATACTTATTAAATTATGTTAAGGGATTTCATATGCAAAGGAGTTATAAACTCCTGTGGACCCATCTTCACAAAACGAGACTCCTTAGATAGAAGTACCTGATATTTTCCTAAGGCACTTTAATTCATCTGAAGCGATGCTTACTATTAAAGGACATTTCCCTCCAGTATTTTTTTTTATTTTTACTGAAGTAGTTAGAGGGCTTAGAGGGTTCTAAATAATAATATGATAATCTAAGAAAAGGGATTGGAGCATTGCTGAGGATAACTCAATTAACATTTTTCCCTCTTCTTATTCTGGTCAACACCAGGAAATTAGTGCCCGGAGTGGAGTAAGTAAAAATTTTTTAGTGAAATAGACTGGCAAAAGGTAGCAAGAGAGCAGTAAAATCATGCAAAGGACACCATAACTCTGTCAAAATTTCTACTGGAAATTTGGCAGGCCAGCAGACTCTCCAGGACTGTTTCCTGCTTGGGTTCCATGGCAGTCTAATCCAGTGAGCCAGTCTACAATTTTAACACTGTTTATGAGTCCTGTGAAGACAGAATACTTAAAAAATTCTGTTCTATGGAAATTCTTAGCTCTTAAAAAATCAGTCTAAATTTAAAAGTAATTAAAACCACAGAATTTAACATGGCCTGGTAATTCTTATTACTGCACAGACCTACTTAAAAATATTGAGATTAATATTATGTAAATCAGTGATTAAAAATGGAGAGATTTGCTGGGATTTTGACCATGAGCTATCATGTAAAATATTGATTACCTCATCTCCTAAAAGATACTAAAGAACTGGGGCTGCATTACAAAAGGATAACGAACACAGCCTGACAGGTCAGGAAGAAAAAATCAGAAGTTTGGTATTAAATACATTAACAAAATGTGTAATTAATGGTCGAAGTATACTATTGATTCCAAGAACTTTATGAACTTTCATCAATGTATTACTTGTTTATATAAATCTGGAATTATAACAGTTCATGCTGAAAAAACAGGATGGAACAAAAATTGAGAAGGTTACAAAACTTCATGTTTCTAGGTTTAAGACATTTTTTGATTAGGATTAGGTAAGACTTGATCGGGATCAGATTTCCTCCAATCTGATTATTGCAAGGGTTTTTCCCTAACCGCTTCTGATACATTTTACATTTTTTGCTGTCCACTGCCCGAGACCGCAGTAGTTAGCTGTAAATCTGGTCTTGTATGGAAATTACATGAAGTCATAATGTAGTGTAGATTTTTTTTAAAGAAGATTACATTTGCCACATTTTTTTTTTGCTTTTGTTTTCCATATTTCCTCTGTGTGTGTATGTAGATGTATGAATTACAGACAATTCAGGTTCACCAGTGAAGGGGAGTATACAAATATATGAGCAGCTGCAGTCAAACTCTTAAGGCTATGCAATGGGAAAATTATATGATGATGTCCCAGTGTTTTTCAATTAATCTTTAATTTAAATAATCCTCTCACCTGTAAGTCTCAGATGAGCCTAGAAAATATACTTTGCTATTATTTGAACACATACATACTTCCTCTTTAATTCTGTTCTAACTGAAATGACTCTTGCTGTACTGTTGCTGCCATGAAGACCTAAGTTATGATAGAACTACAGAAGTTACTCTTCAAACTGTGTTTAAAGAAAGTAGGTACTATTTCCCCAGTACATTTAAAACTTCACAGTTTCTTCTCCTGTCAGTCACAGGCATTATAAAAAAGCCAGCAACAACAGTTACAGGAATAACTCTGATTTGGTTCTAAAGATATTTCCTATAGTAAGTTATTGCTGCTGAGGTTATAAAGTACATCATAAGTGATGAAAGTACCTACAGATAGAAAAATGCTGAGAAATGGCAGGGTTTGAAAGAGATTAAAGGGCTGTTAAATTAAAAAATTGAGATTGTGCAGTGATGTACCAAATGTATACTTTGAAGAATAAATAGAAAAAGGTTGCGTGAAAAGGAAAAATTTAGATGTAAGTTCTTACTTAGAATGGGACAATCAGCTTTTGTTTGAATCTTATACTTGTAGGAAATAATTGTTTTAACTTTAATACCATTACTGTTTTTTCTTCTCCAGAAAATCTAAAAATGAAAAGTCATCATATTTTAATCTTTTCTTCATGAAAATGCACCCAATAACATAAGTGTACTGATGTATTTAAAATGGTGAATGTTTTCTTTAATGTGAAATTATCAATACAGCATTTAGAGATGCTCTGGGGAGTTTTATATAGGTAGATTAATGTATTATATAATAAATACAGCTTTTGCCTTCTAACAGATTTAAGCTGTCTTCTAGATAAGTTTTAAAGTGAAGTGGCTGCCTTATATATCCCAGCAAGGAACAGAAAATATATAGAAATACATAAGATCCTGAGAGTAAGAATGTCATCCAGATTTGTAGATCTACAATTTTTCTAGATTTTTTAAGGAGAAAAAAGATTTGAGACCCCAGAAGGGTCTGGCAAGGTTAACATTTTTCTTAGTATTATAATTTATCTGTTTAAATTATAATTTGTATGTTTACCTACAATTAATATTTACATTCATTATTCTAGCCTTCAGACAATTATGTAAACAGCATGTACAGAAATGCTTCTTGGTAAATGACAACAGGTCTAATTATTTTTGTGGAGTTGCATAGACTGAATAAGTCTGAGTTGAAGAAAACTCAGAGAACATTTAGTATTGAATACCAATTGAACTGAATATTAAATACTTGACTAGCATTTCAAGCTGGTTTTAAAGTTCTATTTATTATCTATTAATTATGCAATGTAGTTTATTTTGTATCAGTTACATACTTTTTAAAGACTAGGAGTCTAAACTGTTAGACTGAACTAAGATTTAAGCATGCTGTGCGCGTCCCAGAGCAAGAAAGTGACTTTTCAGTAGTATATCTATGCGTGTGCGTATATATGTTTGTGTATATATGTATATAGTGGTTTGTAATCACAATACAACATTTTTAAAGCTTCAAGGAAAGATTTTGTACATTATTATAAACCGATCACAAGAGCACAAATCTTATGAGGAGCGGCTGAGGGAATGGAGTTGTTGAGCCTGGAGTAAAGGAGTCCAAGGGGAGACCTTATGGCTCTCTACACCTACCTGAAAGGAGGTTGTAGCAAGGGGGGAGTCGGTCTCTTCTCCCAGGTAACAAGCGATAGGACAAGAGGAAATGGCTTTAAGTTGTGACAGGGGAGGTTTAGATTGTATAGTAGGAAAAATTTCTTCACTGAAAGGGTTGTCAAGACGTAGAACCAGTAGCCCAGGGAAGTGGCTGAGTCACCATCCCTGGAGGATCTTAAAGGTTTGTTCCATCCTAAGTGATTCTATGATTCTATGATCAGATGTAAATTTATTCTCATAAATCCTTTGTTGACTCCCTAAATTATGAGAACATGCTTTGAAAACTCCTACTATAATTATTTTTTCTGCGTAGCGTATGTTTTCCTTGAGAACAGTCACACAGTATTATGCAGTACAGTGGTGTTTAGGTGTTCAATATGTAGAGATATATGGTAGAAACTGATTAAATAAATGCTGGTTAATGTAACATTCATCATACTACACAGCAGCTTCACCTTGAAACATATTCTGCCTTCCTGCCTTTTTATAACAACTGAAGAATATTGACAGTCTTATTTAGTTTAACATTTGGAATACCGTGTTTTACCTTTGTATTAGCATTCTGTCTTTAAAGTACAGGGGTATCTGAGTAAAAGATGAACTGATTAGTTGTTGATGTAAGTTTATGGAACACTGCAAGGCATTGCTAGTGCTTCAAGATGTACTAAGGCATAGCCTTCCAAAACCATTTGCAGTTTGCATTCTGCTAGGCTATGACCAGATGATTTTCTTCCATGTTACTGCAGTCAGTGTTCAAGTTAGCATGATCTTGATCATCTTGATTTAATAAGGACCAGATCAGTATCTGCATCTAGAACAGACAAATCTATTTGATTGTGCATCTGTAAAAAAATTAGATTTGAAAGTGAATTTAATTCAGGAAATGACATAAAAGAGGTATATTTTTTTTATACAATATGTGATTTTATAATTTCTAGTTTTGCAGAATAACCTATTGGTTTCCATAATTTGGGATATTAAGCATACCTTATAGTGAGGCAAATATTAGTAGAATGGTATGTTTTATCACAAATGGATGTGATGGCTTGTATTAATGATTAAATGCATCATAGAACAAAGGTAAAATTGTACTTGATTTATTTATATGAATTTGGATTTAATTCCTAGGGGTTTTTAATGACAAGAAGCGCCACAACATGATAGCAGTCTGATGTACTAAGGAAGCAAGAATTTACCCTCTTTCTAGTCTCAGCTCCCTTTAGACTGATGGGTGACAGGATTTTCCACATTCATTGCTGTCCAGGGTGGGGAAAATGGGTTAAGCATTGATTTATTTCTGTTAAAGGACTTCCTTCTTCCTTAGGTTCTCTCATTCTGACTTCAGAGAAACTATGTTCAAGTGGGAAATGTCGTCATCTACCAGATCGAAAAGATCTGTAATAGCTTCTGTTGTTCTCAGAAAAGGCATCCAAACATTGTATCAGTGGTAGGTAGAGGCTTCTGACTTACAAACACAGTTCTTGAACTGAAATACGTCCACATGCAGTCTTAAAATATTGATAAAGGGCTGAGGTCTGAGATACAGAAGGCTTTTTTTTCTCTTTATACAACGCTGTGGCTAGAGTCCTATGAAGAAGGGAAGCCTCAAGGCCTGCTGCCATGGACCCTACAGTATATACCCTTTTACTGCCATGGCAAGGAGATTACTGCCAGTAGTTTTTCATTGTTTCTAGTAGCACAAGTATTGGGAAAGGCTGGATGGAGTGTCCGTGACCACAAGGTAGCTGGGAGTTACAGAAACACTTTCAGTTTCCATCTTAGAATCTTGAATTTTTTACTGATTTAAGGAACCAAGTAATAAGTTTGTACCAAAATGGGGCACCACAGATATCCCAGGAGAAAATAATGCAGCTATTGCAGTGATAGAAAGAAAGTTAAAATCTCCTTGCCTGACAAGCTGAACATCAAAGAGCATAGCTATCAATTAAAAAGAAAATCCATAATATTGCTATAATTTAGATGGAAGTAGCATGAGAATATGAGGTTGTAGAACAAATGAAGACCTGAAAAATACACTGAAATAGTTAAACAAAATTAAAAGGAAGACCCCCCCTAAACAAATTAAAATCTAATTTAAAAATATTTTCCATCTGGAGAGAATGTGGAGGAAAGATTCAGACTGTAATGAAGTAACAATATTGTGCAGGAAAGAAAAGAAAGATTGTGACATCTCAGTCTCTTACTAGAAACACAAACAAAGAGCAAGCATGAAAAAATTGGGTAAAATCATAAATAAAGTCATAAATGGTATAATCCTGAAAGAGTGAAATGGTGAAGAGAGAAACTTCACAAAAGATAAAAGTGAAAAGGAAATATTGTCAGGAATGTCAGAAATTTTGAACACTGTCAGTAAGCTGCAATTTTGCTAATTTTAAGGATTCACTGATATGTGACAAAATAATTTTGGGTGTATAAGACTTACTCCCACAAGAATATTTACTATGGGAACTGGGAAGAAAAATCTAGTATGTCTCCACAGATGGAGAAGGAATGTCATTAATTTTTACAGGAGACAGGACCCAGGGCCTGAAAATGGAACGTATGTGTATACAACATATATATACGTTATTTAAATCAGGCTCAGGAAATGGAAGTTTATGGTTGGGTTTTTTTTTGCTTATAAAGAGCAGTGTTCAACAAGTAGACAGAGTGAAAGGTGTATGCATACTGTAGCAGTTTTAGAACAGAACAGACTGTTCTCTGAGAAAGTCAAAAGATGAATGTGTATACAGAAGAAACAGCAGGATTGCCTAGTGGTAAGGGTATCTTGTGAGTGCTTCTGCATCCTAAATGCATTCAAAATATGAATTCAGGTGAATGATTTAGCTTTTATAAATAAACAATAATAAGTCTTGACATTAGGGATTTTCAGCAATAACTTGAGTGTCAAAGGCTAGCTAAAAACTGTAATAAAGTATTGATAGTTTAATCATGAAAATGGAAAAAATCAATAAGAAATAATGTAAAATATGAATTAAGATTAAATTGGAGGTCAGGTGTAAACTTCTAATAAAGAACCTCAATATTCAAAAAGTGAGTAGATGAGAATGACTGATAGCTAAAGGTGAGTCATCTGTTATGTTGCTTTGGAGTTCAGAATATCAGCGCAGTGAATAATGTGAAAAAAGAGATTTGCAGTAGAGAGAAATTGTACAGATTTCCAGCAGGGGTAGGCTGATTCATTTCAGGTTGAGGGGACCTTAAAAGTGAAATACAAATTAGAAATAAGAAGAAGTGTAACATATGCATGGCTGCCTAAGAAGATGGGTTATTAGAATTTTTATGCAACCCCAAAGAACTGAATGAGATTATTCAGTAAATAACTATAAATGATCTTTAAAAAGTGCAGTACTTTTGCCAGTGGATGCTAAGAGATATAAAAGCCTTTTTGCAGTCTAGTGTAAAATATTAAAGTATTATAACCTAAAATGATGATAAATTTTATTACTTTGATATGTCAGAGCAGCAGTATTATTTGGAGTCATATTGAGCTGAGTCACTTAGTGTAATATGTAAAAGCTGAGCCTGTTTTCTACCAGAGGATTCATGGGGCTCTGCTCTGATTCTCTTCTTTCTCAGCCACATGCTTATGTATCAGTAGCATAACAGTTTCCACACAGGGTACCTCTCCGTTATACATGGAGGAACCCCATTTCTTCTCTTCAGTGCCATGCCTTTGCCAGGCATGAGTAACCAGGCAAGGTTCAAAGACACTGAAGAGACACTGGAAGGGAGGAATTCACCACACCTAGTCAGACTGCCCTGATAAAAGGTTGCCATGCCCATGATGGACAAAACTGAAGCACTGATGTATCGTATTTGCTACTTTTTCTTTCTTTCCCTTCCTGTTTTGTCCTCTTAACAATTGCAGCACAGCAAGGTAGAGATAGGGCTTATTGGTGCCTGCAAATGTGTGTGCAGGTCTGTGTGAGCTGACTCGAGCAGGACACAGGAACAACCACAAAACCACGGAAGAAAGACAAAGAACAAATTTTTTCTCAATACCATGCGAACCGGGGAGTCTCCAAAGCAACACCTGGGCAGAGGGACACGAGCAGGGGATGCAGACACCGCAGAGTGGGAGAAAGTCCTTGTTAGAAGGAGCATGTGAGCTCTGACTTGCTGTTCTCACCTGCTTTTCAAGGGTTCAAGCAGGCGTGGTTTTCCACTGTGCTTTGATCTTCTTCAATAACAAGGCAGTGCTCTCATGTATGCTACATAAGATGTCTCTGAGTCCATCCCAGGCTTATGTTATCTAAGTGTGGATGTTCTACTTGGGAGCACATAAGGCTGCACAACAATTAGTGTGATATATGTGTTGTCCAGCACTCCAGGTTTGAGTCACTTGAGAGTGTTTGCAGTCCTCCTTGCCAATCCTCCATTATTTTCCCACAAGGTCCTACTCATACCATACAGTCTCATCTGGACAGTGATGAAAGTTGCAGTTTTGTTCTGACCATGCAATGTTCTTTCTGTTGCCATAGTAGATAGAAGTGGTTGGATTTTCCTACCATACTAACATCCAGTGAAGCAGTCACTGTATCATTGTTTCATTCCCACTTATAAATGTTCTGGGCTATCAGCTCATACAATGCATAGAAACATAGAATCATAGTGTCATTTAAATTGGAAAAGACCTTTAAGATCATCGAGCCTAACCATTAACCTAGCATTGCCAAGCCCACTAAACCATGTCCCTAAGTGCCATGTCTACACATCTTTTAAATACCTGTAGGGATGGTGACTCAGCCACTTCCCTGGGCTACTGGTTCTAGTGCATGACAACCCTTTCGGTGGAGAATTTTTTCCTACTATACAATCTAAATCTCCCCTGTCACAACTTGAGGCCATTTCCTCTTGTCCTATCACCTGTTGCTT
>RSEF01000031.1:19652380-19666010 GCA_003993805.1 Himantopus leucocephalus | reverse complement strand
ATGGCACTGAGGATGATCTCTTCCATGACCTTCCCAGGCACTGCGGTCAGACTGACCGGTCTATAGTTACACATAGGTGCACATATAACATACCTGATGAAACCTCTCCGTTACCAGCACTGAAAGTTTTACAGCTAGAAATTACTGAATGCTTTTAAGGTATTATGATCCAAAAGACAAGCAGACAAAAAACATTTGTTTACACCACATAAAAAAAATATAATTCAGAGTTATTGTAAAAGTTTGTTAATAACTTTCTCAGTTGTAAAAACTACTTCAAAGCCTGTTTAAAAACTTTAAAGCACAATTTGACATTCATCAGAATAATGATAGGATATTCTATTTTCCCCTTTAATATAAGTATAATAGAAGCATTGTCATACTACTAGGTATCAAGCCATTAAAAAATAGTGACCAAATAATGATAGTGGCAATATGTGGTAAAGAATCAGCAGGACCAAATGAAATTTATCCCAGTGTGTTTGTGAAATAAGCTGAAATAAAATTTAAACCATAAGTGATTTTTTTCATGAAGTGCAGAATAACAGTAAGAGCTCAGGTCACTGGAGAGGGCCCACAATGCCAATATGGAAAAAGAAGGAGACAGCTTAATTTCAATACTAAAAGCAAATTGCTAATCAGTTTGTAAGAATCTAGTGGATAAGCTGATAATAACCAGCCAAAATAGTTTAAAATCTTGACAGACCATTATAACTTGCTTTGACAAAGTAACTGGTCAGGTGTAGGTTGAAACTGGAAGCTATAAGTTTCATCTATCTTGAGTTTAGCAAAACTTTAGATACTGCTTTATGGGACATACACCCAAATGACATAGGGATACCTGGGCTAGATTCAATTAATATTTGGCAGAAGCAGATATCGTGGACAAAAGTAAAAATAGTTAACAACTTTGATCAAGTTGTAAAAGCACATATTGCATTAAGTCCTTCAGACTGTCTCGTTCCAGATATTTCCATTAGTGACTTGAAGTAAAAAGTGAAGTGATAAAAAGTTGATAAGTAGAAAAGGAATGAAAACGTTTAAAACAAATGGATTAGCATGCAAGTGATCTTGATAATCTAGACACTGAGAACAACGGCATTTAAGAAACAAGCACTGAGTAAAATACTTCTGGAAAATAATCAGAACTACTAATGCCAAAGAAGAAATTAATGTAATGATACATTGGATCACAGCTCAGTTTCACCCAACAGTGGTCTCAATGCTGTTGCAGAATAGGAAAATTTCACTTTTGGAAGTATTAGCAGAAATTATTATCTGCAAGAAATGGGCAGCAATTTTTTTCTTTAATCTTAACTGGGAAGGCCTCCAGATTAAAAAACATACCAATTTGGGGCACAATATTTTAAGAAAGGTGCCAAACGCCCAAACACCTTGAACCAACGGATCACACCAACACTCAAAACCTTTGTGTACTGCAACGTACTTCTGTCACCACACTTTACATTGGAAAATCTTTACAAAACCTGTGTTCTGTTAGGGTCCACTTAGCATAACTTTGTTTGGGCATTAATGTAAAGTGTCCCAATAAGCAAAGATGTTACCGACATCCATAAAGGAAGGCCATGTTTAATCTCAACAAGGGAAGACTAGGAAAAAACGACAACAGCTTTTGGTTGTAAAAAATACACTGATTCTTCTCCACGCCCTCTGAGCTTACACAAGAAGCTTGCTTAATTTGCAGCCAGAGGAATTTGGCCTAGATACCATTTTAATGATAATGATGGCCAAAAACTGGAATAGATTATCCTGTTCACTGGATATTATACATGACAGGTCAGTTAGGTTACATAAAAATTTTCATAAAGTTGTCTGGATGTATGTGATCCTCCATCAAACCACTATATAATGACCTCTTCAGACACCTCCATTTCTATCATTCTGGTAGAAATAATAATACCCATTCCATTCAACTTTCAAAATTATTTTGCAGGCAAGGAATATAAAAGTTAATTTATGACTAATACATGGATATATTAAAATCTTAAAGGAACATCTGTAAATTGGATAAATGAAGTGAATTATGTAGATAATCAGAAGTTATAGAAGGGGAAATACATGTTTTTTTCAGATTTAAGAATGACAACTGTCAACACTTAGACACCATCCCCAGAGGCCTCCCACTGTTACCAGCACCATTATTTTTCTGTACTACTGTACACGTTAGGGACTGTAAATCCACTCTGCTAGCTGCTGAACAGAACAGAAACAATGAACTCAATCCCCATCTCAAAGACCTTAGACTCTGAAGAAAAGAGACAGACATAGACAGACCCTGATGAATTAATACACCCAGGAAAACACATTAAGATAATGACATAGTATTGCTCTGCATGGTAGGGAGTAGGCATAGCATATCAGAAGTCTAGCAATAGTTTAGATTTTCTGTATGTTGTGGCACAGAGTGGCATACAGATTTATCTAAGAACCTGTGCAACATTTATCAGTATAGCAGATTAGCTAACTTATTGAGCATAAATAGGNAAAAAAAGAAAAAAAAAAAAAAAAAAGAGAAGCAGATAGGTAAATTAATTTTTCATTTCCATTTGACTGCTTCTGCAAACTAATACCTTTTTTTGGACTCTCTTCAGACTGTTCTCATGGAAAATTAAAATACTGACTGCCAAGCAAGGCACTGAAGATTTTGATTCTCCCCTCTACTTTAGGTACATAACTTCCTATATCAAAATCGATAGGCATTAGGCACTTAAACAGCTCTGAACAGCACTCTGGCCAGAATAAATTACGCTGAGAAAAAGGTCACAGATCTTAAGCCCAAAACTTTTTTAGATGTGTTAACAGTCTGTTTATGAAAAGACTTGTCATTTTACCACTCTCATTTTCTCCTTTATTGCATATTTTTGTGATACACAAATTATCTCTCATGTTTTGGCACGGTTAATAACTAGCAAGGCAATATTTTTAGATTTGATCTAAATTTACCAAAGAGGATAGTCTGTCAATTCTCTCAACTATTATTGATATTACGTGCTACTGCTTCAAAATTCATGATTATATATTAAAGCTGGGAAACAAAAAGTAGTACACCGTGAGAAGGAAAGTGAAAATGTGGCAGATTCAACTATACATTCAACTATACAAGCAAACATATAAGAAAAGCATATTTTCATTTCCTCTTTTTATGTAAAAACAGAGAAGTGAAGAATGATTTAAAATATTCATCTGACCTTTGCAACTCCAGTTCAAGAAGAGATTAAAGACATTCTGGTGAAGCTATAATATGATGGCATAGTCTAAAAAGTATTAGGGCTAGAAAGTATCATAAGAAACAGGTGAATCACTGCGCTTAATTTGGAACGTGCTTACATGACTTCCTAAATCCCTATGTTAGAAGTAAATACTTTTTCTTTTTTTTTCAAACATAGATTAAATGACATATAATTCTTTATGATTGCAGTAGACTCCTGGACTATGTATGGATAAATTAGAGAATATGCTATATTTATATAAAATTCATTATTTTTAAAATGATAGCAGAATCTAAAGAAAACAATAATAAGGTGTTTAAAACTCACAATTATACTAGTAAAATGCAAAAACACAGAAAGAGAATAGTTCCATTCCAAATACTTTTTCCAGCTAATTTAAGAAGAAATTCAAATTCATTTAAAAATAGAGAAGGCTGTGAGACATAATAGAACAATATGAGGAAACCTCCCTGGCACCAACTAACTCATTCTAGGACTACAAAAGGTCTAGATAACCCAAGCATACATCCTGCATGTGGTTTTCTTTGGCATTATTTACTTCAGGGAATGTTCCTGCCCGCTATATAAAGCCTGGCTAGTTTTTGGGCGGAGCACTAAGTCTCATCGTCACACTAGCTGGTACTTAGGATGCAGGATTATGACAAAATTCTTACAATTATAAAAGGCAGAAAAGGCACAAGAAAGGGACATTTGCTCTGCAGCCTGCATATTGTTCTTCAGCCAGACAAAAAAGCAGCAGTATCTAGTCCTGCTAAATAGACTATCATAAAATACAGCACCTTCTCTGTGGAACCATTGTGATGTCCACATTATGCATACTTGGGTTGTGTAGAAAATCACAGGTCCAACCAATTTCAGCATGTTACTAAGGGGTTAAAAGTACAGAATATTTTTAACAAATCTTCATATCCCTGAAGATTTTCTCTCAAACCCTTCTGAAAATCCTCACCATTAGCATGTCAATGAGAAAGTTGCCATTGGCCTCAGCAGGATCAGGTTTTACCTCAGACCTTTGAAGGACAATTTAAGATATTTTTTATTATTATAAAAATCGTTATTTGAAATTGCTAAGGCATTTTTCTGTAAAATTTCACTAATCTTGTACTATTCCACCATATTTATAATTGAAAGCATAGGGACCTTCAAGCTTCAGAATCAAAGCAGAAGGCAGACAACAGCAGAACTGAACTTCAGAGGTTTACAACTCATGAACACTGTAAAAAAAAACCCTCTTCGATTAATGTCACTTAATTTTTTTTCCAGGGCTGCCTTGAAATGCCAGCTGTTCCCAAGTAAGGAAAAAATCTTCTGCACAAACTCTATGAGAAACTAAACGGGGCCTTTTCAGGCAACACAGCACTGTAGACGCTTTTTCCTACATAGCTGGTTGCAGCTGTCATTTCAAAACCTCACATTCTTGGGTGATTAGGTAACTACCTCCATGTCAATTATTCTCTGTTCCAGTGTAAAGGTGACTTCCATGCAAAACAAGTCATCTACTTAGATTATTTTAAAAACAGAAGTGATTGCTTTCAGGGATTTTCTTATTTAATGAACGAACAGACTCTTACTTGACTTGTTTTAAACACCTTTTTCTATAGTCAACTTTATAATAAATTGCTGTTATAATGTCAAGTGACTTCTTGTTATTCTTCAGATACTTGAGCTTTAGGATTTATTTCATGACCATACTTTTCCTGTTGCCAAAGTTACTTCACAAGGTGGGCATTTTTATTTCCATCTTTCCCTTGTCTTAGAGACAGCCTTTCAAAATTAATATAATGCACTCTATATAATTTACAAGATTTATGACCTTTAATGCTGTTTCTGAATATTTTATGGAAAAAAATGCCATTTTCTCCAGAAAATTTGTATGGATATATTGAAGTTCTGCAGGTACAGTTAAGGTAATTACCTTAATAGAGATTTGTGTGTTCCCATTAAGTCTTTTCATTTCTATTCACCAAGCTCTGTCTCCTACCTGAAGTTACTCTGCAGCTGTCTGATTTAACTGTTGGATACCTAACCCTTTCCTTATGCTGAGTTTTGGTATGTAATTTACTTTTAAAATTCACCCTTCCATTTTTAAAAATAATTTTCATTTAAGAATGGTGGATAGACAATTACAAAGTTTTCAACAGAAAGTATCTTGTCAAAAATAGTTCCAGTTTTCTAATGAACAGATGCAGATGTGCAAATATGCATATTTATTGTTATCTTGAAGCTTCATGCCACATGAAGTGCAACGTTAATCGGCACAGTTTTCTACAAGGCTGCAGTATTTCTACAAAGTTCTGTAGGAATTTCATGGTTCATTATATCCCTACACAGTCTGATGAGACCTCGAATTTCTTCCTAAAACTTCAGCTAAGAAAATAATCGTGCAAGAATCTCAACTTTTATTTTTACAGCCTATTTGCAGCTTTCCAAGGGACAACTTGAAAAGGCAACGCAACGCCAAGTCAGTATCATGTCTGCAGTTGCCTGTTGTAGCAGGCCACCACGGATAACAGCAGGGATGCAGGGTGTGGAGGGAGCCCCCAAGGCTGGGGAGGAAGAGGACCAGCTGTCCAGGAAGCAGAGGCTGCTGGAACAGCAGCTCTCCTCTCCTTTCTCACACAGCCACACACAGAGCTAGCGAGGCTGCATCCACTCATATGACAGCGGTATGTTGGACGATGGCTCTGCGTAGGCTGAGAGATGACTACTGCTGTGGAAGGTGACCCTTTTAAACAGCAACTTTGCTACTCCCAACTCCTTGGTGGCAGTAGCCAGGAAAGCAAGTTCATTTTTTCTAGGGTACTCAGCCCAACTCACCAGCTGGAACATATTTCAGTCTTTGTCCGGGAACCACAAATCTCATCCGAACTGCTAAGAAGCCTCAAGTATCATCCAAACAGCAAATACAAAGATTTTTTTTTTTTTTAATTTTATTTAACAGTTTTATAGACAAGCTTTGGATTATTTATTTTTTTTTTATTTTTGATCCCTCAAGGTTGAAATAGTGTTGGTGAAAACGTGTGAGGTTATCCCTGGGCCTGTAGTCTTTTTACACAAAATGACAGCATTGCTATAAACTACAGATGTAATTAGAGAAGTCCCTCTCTCCTCACCTCCTCTACAGTTCAAGTTTTCACCACTTGCAAAAAGGAAAAAAAAAAAAGCTGAAAAGGGAACACAGAAAACAAAGTAGCTACACAGTCCGTATAAGCTAAGCATACAGCCATTTTGCCCTCTCAATGTATTTCAGACCAGGAAGACCCATCAACGGCTTTACACAGCTTCCCAACTTCTCTAGGAAACAGGACACCCAATCTTGTGTAATTTTTGCAAAAAAAATATTTTGCTCTGATAAACAGATTGATAAAAATTTTACTGTGCTTAAATAAAATCATTAAAATGAGTATTTAGTTAGAATCAGCAAGACATTTTCCACAGTGTACATTTTACTCTAAAAATGAGAATATCAGGCCATGGTGAATGGCAAAGTATCCTGAAGGAGAACTTGCAGACTGAGACTTCCTCCCTCTTTGAGGTCAGAAAAAAATACTGCTATGTGAACCAATTACTTGCCTGTGATGCTAACCCCCTTCACAAATACTTCTGCCAAGCCTTCAATTCCAGCCACCATGCCCTCATTTTTCAAATTCCCAGGCTCAGTTATTTATTCAGGACAACTCATTTCAACAACTACATGACTGGTAAAGTCAGACTACATTTAGCCGCTAGCATTCCTTGGATGTCTGACCTGTAGAAGTGTACCAAAATATATTACAAAATGTACAAGCCCAGAGTGGGCCTGCAGAGCCTATCTGCTCTGACAAGCTCTCTGTCAATGCCAGTTCAGGGGTCCTGTTAAAGCTGGAAAGACATTTACCCCTTTTTTATGAGGTGAACAATAATACAGCAACAACAGCTTGTAAAACAACAAAAACATTTCAATAAAACTCTTACTAAGGCCATTCAGTGAAATGGCAAGCCAAAGGACTATTTTCCAGTTCTTTTCCCATTTTGTAGCTTGTAGTGCCATTTCCTTACTCATCATCTCTTATTACAGTTATGAGGCTATTCTAAGGTACCTATTGCTGTGTTTTTCCAGAAACAATTTTTATTTTTTCTAAATATGCTTTTCTTTTTTTTTTCTTTAAATAATGTCACCCTTTCATGTTTTCTTTTCTTAATACATGCTTTTAAAGCAGATTTATCACAGCGAGGTTACATACTTCTGGCATAGTGTACATAAAACTATTAAGAAATCCGCCAACAGCATTGCTTACAGTGCCAACATTTTCAGAGTAACAGCAGAACTACACATGTAATGTAATTAAAAAGCTCTTCTACTCACACAGACACACACATACACAAACAGAGGAGCATGGAGGCACGATGGCAGGAGGGAGAACCCCAACAGCCCAGCCAGAGAAAGGAAGCCCTAGCCTGGGGAGCCCTCCCTGGGGACACTCAGCCCCATGGGCTCAGGGTGACACCCACCATAGTGAGTCAATGGGAGATGCTCCCCACAGGACCTCAAAGACTGAGGCGGTACTGCCAGGGGGCATGGGACAGGCTATGGGATGCTGGGGAGGAGTGCTGTGCGACTGCATGGGACTTACCATGGGATGTGCAGAGCAGGAAGCAAAAGTGGGGAAAGGGACAGATCAAGGTGGTTTGGAGAGGAATAAGCAAGGGAAAATAGAGGGATAAGGGGTTAAAAGGAGCTGGTTGGTTCCCTTGTGCTCTGCACCAGATGCCCACCATCTGTCCTGTCCTCTCACTAAACTGCACTTCTGACTCTCTTCCTGGGTGAGGGGCCCTGTGTTCTGTGTGCCTGTGTGCCAGCAACTGGGGTCAGATGGCTTGTTACTGCCTCCGTGATGCCAGCAACTGGAGCAAGTCCACGTGAGCATCAAGCTGGACTAGCCAGTGAGTAGGCTGAGTGGCCTGGTAGCCACGTGCTGGGAGTGAGGCACCTGGAGGAGGCAGCTACCAGAGGGACCAGAGGTCCAGGCTACGGGGGTTGGAGGTTGACAAAGAGTTCCACTTGCATGTGTCTGAGTGGGAGGCAGCAGGGCCAACTATGGGGTGGGTTAGGTCTCTAAGCCTGGTCATGAAGGGCTCCAAAGTGTATGTGTGCATGTGCATGCCCACACAAATGAGGAAACCGGGGACCAGCTACTGCATATACAGCTACTGGATATGTAGCTACTGGATACGTAGCTACTGGGGTGTCTGAGTCCAGCTCATGGAGGGACTGACAACCTATATATGTCCCACTAACGGACCTTCATCCTGATCAGCCAGAGGGGGAACAGGATGCAGATGGTGGTGCTGTCTGTGGTTGCCTGAATGCTCAGTGCTTGCCTGTGCTGATCTGTGTCGCCGTGACCGTGCTCATGTGTTTATCAGTATTGCGCGTGTGTGTGCCTACAGGGAAGGCAGGTTCATGCTGCACACAGAGTGCATGTGACAACATGGAGCTGCAGCAGCCTCACCTCTATTGGGCATGTATGAAAATACAAAATCCAAGATTATGTGCAAAACTGCCTGCATTGTTACACTATATATAAACACTTAAGAAAAAAAAAAATGCTACTTCCTCCCATAAAGTTTGAAGGGAAACTCAAAAGAGAAACTACTATATGGTTTCAAGACCAAAAATCAATACAGGAGAAGAATAGCAACCATTAGTGCAATCAGCATTCATGTTGTTGGCAATTTTAGTATCCGTGACTAACTTACTAAGTGTGAATTATTTACTCTTTTTTTTTGGTTGGTACTATAGAAGAAAGAAGAAAAAAGAATCTGCTGAATCGGATCTTTGGCGGATGCTTTCATCTGAGCTGTAGAGGAGTTTTCAGTAATTAATAGCCAGCTGCACATCCTGATATAATGCCAGATGGGTTCTGCATCATAAAGCATTACTGAAACAAGTTACTATTTATCAGGTAATTGTCCAGGAAAATAAATCCTTGGAAAAGCAAAACAGTTTTCTTAAGAGACAAAGGTGTATTTAAGGAGTAACTTGATGGTCATTATTTAATTCCATTTAAAAAAAATAAGTTCATCAAATGGTACTTCCTTGTACAAATTAGTCATATGGGAGGGACAGAATCTATTACCAATCTACATTTATGTTTCGAAGGACAAACATTTATGTTTCAAAGGTTATTTTTTGACACTATCAAAAAAACCCACTATCAAAACTATCAGCACTATTCATAGCTAACATTCCTTGATACTTCTTTTAAGATGTTATTTTTCAGCTATTTATATCTTTGCCACAAATTATCCATCCAGTCAGAAATCTCCTCTGCCGTGCCTATATCCCAAGGTAGTTCATTATTAACATAGTGGTTTCATAGAATGAGATTCTGAGCTCCCATGCAATAATGGGGTACCTAAACTCATTCACACCCTTCACAGATGATCTCCATAGATGCCTCCCTCAATTCTGGGGGTACCTAGCTTTGAATTTTGAAGACAGATTAGCAGGAATGCAGAGTATTCCCAACTGCAAAAGAATCTGATTTGAACAGTATTTGGATTACATTGTGTACTACTAAAGTACTAGAAAGGCTGGATAATTAGTCTCTGGATATTTCAAATTACTTACTGCACATTAGCAGACACTTCGTACCTCAAATCCCCATCTGTAGAATGGATCTTACAATATTTTGTCAGTGCTGTTACAGCACATCCTTTAGTCTTTATAAAGCACCCAGATTCTACAATGAGAACAGCTAAGGAAATCTCATGAAGAAATAAGCCATTTTGAATCTGGTGCTGGTTTTAAATTATTTATTTTGAGACAGAATTACAGGGCTGTCTACTGAACAAGAAATACTGGGCAACTGCCAAGGCAGTGAAGGAATAAGGTATTCTGTGGAAGCTATAGTATGCCTTCATGCATTCGGAACAAGTAACTTGCAAATATATGAATGCCAACTTTAAAGTGCAAGTCACCAGAATTGTAACATTTCCTAACTTTTGGATCCTTCAAATTTTCTTGTTTTTAACATGATTACATTTGTTTTCACATAAGCTAATAAACAACAGTTTTTATTTTTGCTGCAAAAGTGAATTCTGTATGGTGCTACATTTATTCAAACAGCTGCATGCGAAATTATGCCTTACTACATTCTGTAATCTTTAATAGGAGGAAATGGGAATTCTATTAGAAACCCTCTTTGCAACTACTCAATTTGCATGTGCATAATAACCTCGTAAGAATGTAACTGGTTATTTCCACATCCCCCATCATTATACTTTTTGAACACCTGAGATTTAAAAGGCAAGAAGTTGGTCTGGTACAGCCAGGAAAGTATTTAAACACTTTTAAAGAGAGATGTAAATATTTTAACTCTGAATCAGATTAATAATGTTACGTCTCACTATATGGAGGTAGACAAAGCAAGGATGGACAATTGCTTGTCCTGACATTGCCTTTAAAAGTAGGTACACAAGGGTTTTTGTCTTCATATTTCTATTCACACCCATAGCTGGGTCTGAAGGGAAACAAGCCCAACCATGAATGTTTTTCGTATAGTCTAAATGACAAGACAGAAAAAATTAACTGGGAAAATAAATTTCTACCTCAAGAATATTTAAAATGGTAATAGAAAAAAAACAAAATCCACTTATATTCATCATTGCTATCAGGTAGTATCATCTACCCACATCTGAACACAGATAATTAAAAGACAAAGAATTGTATGACATGCAGAAATTGTTAAAAGTTGTTTTTCTCAGACTTTCTCAATGATCTTGTCCCAAAGAGGGTAAATCAAGGTTACAGGCTGACAGACAACCACTATCAGACTCAAAGATGACTTCGTTTTACATATGACATAATCACTTTGCTAAAAAACAAGATCACAAGCAAGCCTTTCTTCAGTGAGACACCGATAATATCAAACAACAGTACCCAGTATTCCCTCACTAAGTTCCACAAATCTAAATTTCAGTGAGTAACCAGTTGACACAAAAATATGATTTAACATAATGTAACCTGGTAGGATTTGCATTCCAAGTGAAAAGGGAGGTTGTTATCCATAGAACAGGTTCCTTTTACCTGGGGGATCCCCTGCCAAATGATGCTGTAGATTAAAGTTTACATAGCTTCCAGAGGAGATTGGACAAAAACTTAGGAAATATCTGAGCTGAAAATAACTGAGCTGAAAATAATTGGAGGCTGGGAGAGTACTTGTGGGAACTATCATATTGCGCTTTCTTCTGTGGACATCTGCTTACAGCCAAAATACCAGTCTAGAGGTACCCTTGGTTTCAACCATTACCTCCACTCCTACAGTGCTCTTACACTTACACAGTATAGTTTGAGCATGTACAAGCTTGAACTAAAACACTGTTACCTGGAAAAGATGACAGCTCAGAAAGGATTAGAAAGAAGTTATGCTCCAGGCCCCCCACCATTTTGCCTTCAGTGTGCACTTCTCTGTCTTTGAATTTCCACTCCACCCCTGACCTTGCATTTAGACTAAACTCTTTGAGGCAGGGATTCTTACTATAAATTTTGAAAATGCCTACCAGGAAAATAAAAATCTTAATCTTGGTTATAATCTTTATGGTCAACTGTAATAGTAAAGAACAGGTAAGATGTTTCTTAAAAACAAACATTACAGGAGACAATGCTTTTAGTGCTTCCATTTATCCCTCTGTAAATTTGGTAAACAGAAATGACTGTTACTAATTAGCTCACCAAAATGCACTTTGATATTCTGACAGGAAACACAGTATTAAATGATTCATTTATGATTAAAATCAAATATCCCAGAAAATACAGAAATAAAAGAAATAAATAGGGAAAAAGGAATAAATAAGGAAATAAAAAGAAATAAAACTTCAGCTTTTAAATGTAAGAAGTATTTTGAATAATAAGCCACTCATGTAAATATAAAAATGTATTTGAAATAGGACAGTTCCCAATTTCTCTCTAGAATAGTGTCCATGATACAACTAGGTCATTATTAAACAAAATGACAGTAAGAACCTTAGAACTGTAGATCCAAATTCCAGATTTGTTAAGACAAGAGAAAACCATTTGCCAGCTTCTGGGATGTTGCACCTTACACAATTACTTTTTTTTTCCTCTGGAAAGCAACTTCTAATTCCTATAAATAGAGGAAGGTATAAATTTCCAAGACTGACCAANACAAAAAAAAAAAAAAAAAAAAAAAAGAGTGAAATACCTGTAGTTTAAATAATAACTGAAATATACTTTTTGCCTTTAGGTTAGAAGCTGTCTTGTATCTTGTTAGCTCCATCGCTGACAGACAGTCACAGAAAATCACTGTGTCCTCAGGGGAGATCTGGGGGATATTCAAACTTCAGATTTATCTCTCATCTTCCCACATGAACTGTCACAGAAGACACTTTGGTGGCCTACAATCTTTTGTGGTCCTTCCTAAATCTAGATCTAATGTGACTTGTGCAACAGAATCACAACCAAGAAAAATAGGTGTCAAACATATCAAGCCGGATGCCAAGAAGGAGGCAGAACTGAACAACACTGTGTCTTTCAGTATTTGAAAATTCTCTATTTATTCATTAATGTCTGACACATACTCTTTCTTGCAAGCCACCCTATAAGGCTCAGTGCTTCACATCTGCTAATGTCATATTACATATAGGTGGTAGTATTCTCTGCTATAAAAAAGCACCAAAATTAAAATACTAGGTTGACTTTACAGATATTTCCCTATTTCCTCCCAACGTTCTACATGAGAGGAGAAGCTTTGTTATAGTTTTACTTGTTACAACAACAAAAGGTGGGTTTTTTTAAAAAAATACACTTGTAAATATGTTGTTTCCATTTTAACATTATATTGTTTGAAAATGTTGGTAGATCATTTCTTTTTTAGTATTTTTTTCCCCTAATGAAATAAAGATTCAGCTAAATGTAAAATAAACTTAAAACCAGACCCAGCTATAGTGTTCTGATGACAGACAAACAGGATGCTTAATGGAGCATGGAAAATTGAGAAGTTCACTTCCAAGTATTGTGTAACATTATTTTTTTAATCCTTCCAACAGTCACACTTTGTGCAGATCTTACGTTCCAAATTAGTGGTATAATAAACAAGCAGTGAGAGAAAACCATTGTAGACGCAGCTGTGCCCTTTAGGATGTTAGGAATATATATTGCTGCCCTAGACACTTATAGGCCATCTCATTACCCCTCAAATTTTACAGTAATGTATATTTATTGCTAATAACCTTAGCTTGTATCTGTTGAAGAAAACCATGCTCATAGAATCATAGAATAGTTTGGGTTGGAAGGGACTCGAGGTCACCTAGTCACCTACTGACTAAAGGGCACCTAGTTCAACTGCCCTGCAATGAGCAGGGACATCTTCAACTAC
>RSEF01000031.1:19637442-19652280 GCA_003993805.1 Himantopus leucocephalus | reverse complement strand
GTAGTTGAAGATGTCCCTGCTCATTGCAGGGCAGTTGAACTAGACAACCTTTGATGGTGCCTTCTAATCCAAACCATTCCACTGTTCTATGATTCTGTGTGCTTTTCATGTAGGATCCCACAAGAGACTCAGAACGCTAGACAAAATATGTTCCTTATTCTTCTAGACATGCAAGCACATTGGGTCTTTCTTCACGGTGTCCCCTAACAAATAACGGTACTGCAAAACTTATATGGATAAGAGCACAGGACATCAAAGTCTCTTTTGATATCAGAAATATGATTCCTCTTAAAGCCTGTACTGGTCACTGTGATTATGACAAATCTCATTCCAACTGAACTGATGTCCTCAACTTATGGTCCTGAAAGCTAAAACTGACACATCTTGAATACTCAGCTCTTTTAGGGCACTTCAAGCACTGGTGAATAGCTAGGAAAGAAAAGCAGGTTTCTCAGAAATTCAGATATGCTTCTAATTATCTCATTCTGTGTTTTCTGTAACTGGCAGCTAAAATACTGAGTACATTTTTAAAATCTTATGATATCATCATTGTTCTAATGAGGTTTTAAAAGTTTTCTGGTGCTTTCCTAATCCTTGCTGTCACCTATGCTGTTGATAATGGGAAAAAATAACACAACTGGACTAACCCATCACTTTGTAAACAAATTCTTCTTCAAGAGTTCAGAGGCAGCTTGAGCACTTAAGATCTAAATGAGAGGCTTTTGAAAATATTCAGAATGTGATGTTAACAGATGAGAATCTCTGGCTAACAGAGATATGGTTCATCATTACTGCAAACTTCATTCTGTCTGTGTTTCTGTCCTAAACATGTCTGCATGGATAACGCTTTGACTCTACTGTTTCTACACCCACATGTACATAACAGACTTCACTGGCTTCATTTTTGCAGTACACCTGAATTGCAACACTAAGTTTTTGCATGAAGAACATGACCTCCCTCACCAGGGACCCACTGGCACACACTCAGTTTGAGGGTACCAGAGGCAAGAAGCGCCGAGCTGATGGCAAGCTCTGCAAGGGCCTTGCCTGGCCAGCCATGTTCAGCAGATGAATTGCCAGGACACAGAGTCCTTCCCTCAGGGAGAGCGCAAACTGAAGGCACTTTCTAACCACCTTTGTTTTTTAAAGGAACTTCAGTTTTAAAACGTCTATCCTCTAAAATTTGGTTGAAACCAGACAACAGGTTCCAAAGCTATAAAACTGGGAAACAGATACGTATGATCACGTAGGCCTCATTTCTTCAAGAAACAAGGGGGGAAAAAAATCTCTTATATAACAATATACTCCAGTAAGAGTCCCAAAGCACTTCTTCCCACCCAACATTCTGCATCTGTTCCCTTGATTAATAGCCAGTAAAATACCTGTGAATATATGGAAAGCAAGCAGCATTTCAGGAGACCAATGAACTTAAACTCACAGTTACAAGTACGCTTACTTATTTTATATTTTCCAAGTAACAAAATCTTTAATAAACATACTGCATAAGCAGATGAGTAGTCCTTTTTTTTTTTTTCTTTTTTTTCTCGGGGGGATGGGGGACGGCAGAAATGAAACATTTCAGTGAAGGATGCAAAGAGAAAACCTGAAAATCTTGCTGTTATTACCCCGTATGTTTTTTTTCCTTAGTGATTTTTTTTTTAATACAAATGTCAGGTTTTAATACCTATCTGATCAGATCTTTTCTAAATACAGGTTCCAAACATAAATCCTGATACATTGCATGTATTCTGTTTCAGGAAGATTCATTTTGCATCTTATAATTTATTTTTTTTAATATTGTATAATAATGAAACAATGGCCTGAGTATCTGATTTTATTGTAGGACTGCATGAACTGATGATTCAAAAATGTACATTATCCAAAAAATATTAAACCTTTTCTTCATATTCACTTTTCAGGGGATAAGCACTGCTCTAAATCATCATCTCTAAAATCCTTCTTCTACTTCATGGAACAGGCGAGTGAGCCTCTAGCTGGAACAATCCCCATCTTATTATGACTTAATCTCTGATTCCTTTTTGGTTGCCATAAATAGCCATATATTAGCTCAGCTGCAGCTCAGCATGCATACCTTTTTGTGACTGTGGTATTCCCAGTGGCAGTGACTTCACCACAAGCCACATCTACTTGCAAAATGCAATCCTACAGAAAGAAATATGATTAGGCTGTGAGGATTATACAGTGTATAGAGATTCCACTCTTGTGAAAGATACTGTAAGGATATAGCTTACCAATATATGCTGCAATAATTTAAGCATTACAGCATTTAAAACTTGAAAATGCTTATCATACAGATGACAAACACAGCACCTTAACTGTCTTTTTATCCAGGTATAACTTCCTAGCATATAAAGATGTTCCAGTAGCCCAAACTAATCCCATTATTAAAATCTGCCAAATTTTAGAAAGTATAATTTCAGTATTTATGTGTTGGACATTCCGAATACTGTTGAATTAGAAAGGGGAAAAACCCCAGCAGTCTTTAACAACTCTCCTTCTCTGGGCAGTTCCTAGGATTATTATACTTTCAGGGGACAGGTCAGTCTGGTACAGATATTCTAGGACAGAGACACCACTCTCTATGGCAATTATTCAAAGGGCTTGGAAGTTCTTAAGCGGAACTGCACAGTTACTGCTCTACTTTCACCCTGAAAAGCATTCCAAGGACACTTAAATCAAAATCCCGAACAGCAACAAGGAAAGAAAAGGTATTTGTTGATTGGTAACCTTCATGAAATCTCCATTTCAAGTTCTCTGTGTTAAAGTACAGTCAGGAAAACTTCTCTCTCGCAACATTACAGACAACCAGCAAGAAATGTAGAAGGGCTGAAAGTACATAAAAAAAAATAAATGGATGTAGACCTGAGTATCTCCTGGCCTGTACATGAAAATATGCTTTTCTGTATAACACTACCCAAGAATTCAAGGAATTTATCTCCCACTTTTCTCCCAGGTATAAATTTCTCCATACCTCAATACGCTAAGTACACGATGGGGAAAAGGATTATTTTTATTTTACCATGTCTATTTGTTTTATGACCTGTTTGGAAACTAGCTATTCTATCATCATTTTTGTTGCCTATTACGACAACTTCTTTGTTTTATTTGGAGACTGGTAGAAGGTAAGACACTACAAAGATGACATGATGGGATGCCAGGATGAAAAACAGTGTCATATAGTAGGACATATACAGGAGCCAGATATAGTGCAAGAAAATTAAATAGTGTGGCTAATTTGGAATGTCTGTAAAGGTTCAGACCCACTATTTACAAATTAAAATATTGAGGAAAGGCAAGACATGAGAGCTTAATAATGGTTATAGGCCATATTTGTTAGGCAGTTACGTCATGAGAACTGTTGCATGAAATGATTCTTTACATAGGGCAGGAAAGGTTGGAGTGACAGATTTCAAGAAGGCGGCTGAGAACTTTTTTATCCTCCATCAGTTGAAAACCATTGGATAAAATACCACAATCTGAGTTTAAGAATTAAATAAAGTATCTGAAGTTGGAAGTCTAAATTATTATTTAGATGCCTAAAGATAAAAAATCTGATGAATGGATGGAATCAAATGCAAAGCTAAATATATTATGTATTACTATATATTAAGTCCTCAGACCAGTATTTTTTTTAATAAATAATGCTGCTGTCAGAAGATGGCATGCTATGTACATTGTTATTTCACAAGATAATGAATCCAACCTATTAACATTGCATTTTTTTTGTCCTTAATATGTACATTTTTGTTTAGCTCAGCATTGATTTCCATACATTTCTGAATGTATCTAGATACTGAATGTGACAGGATACTTGTTCCTCTGTCTGAAGTTCTGAGAGTAGGTATGGATGACATGCCTCATTCCTTTTTCAATTATTACACCTACTCATTAAAGATGAATTATCCAAAAAAGCAATACTGGGAGATGACATTCTTAAATCCACAGACCATGAAAACAAAATTTCACAAATGGTCTAAGATGCATAAAAATCTTAAGACTTTGATGTGTTAAGATGATTTTTAATTGGTCAATATTTGGTCAATATCATAATTAACAACTAAAATCCAGATTCACCGAACCAAACTTTCCCCTTAAAATAGCAGTCAAAACCACAGGTAACCCACTATTTTTAATATGTCTCAAATATTCAGTTGTAAACTAAATGAAAATAACACTTGATAATGAAACCTACTCACTTCCCCGAAGGCATTACTTGCCTACCAAGAATAGAGTTGGATAAAAATGCAAACGAAACTAACTTTTGAAACATTTCTTCCCTAGTATCCACGCACACATACCACTGGGGTATATAAGCCTCTGTGCTTGATGCTTTCACTGTGACCAGAAAGGCAATTTCACCTTGAAAGTCTTGTCCAGTTCTGAAACTGCAAGGTGTATTACAAATGAGCTGTATTTTTTTCCATTTCAAAGGAAGTTAAACTTTGAAAATTTTAAATTGCTTGTGAATAACAAAAGGTATATTGACACCACCAGAAAACAAATCACGCTTAAAAAACTGATGGTTTAAGAACTCATTCTTTCAAATTTGTTCCAATAAATTTGTAAAGAAAAACAAATCCAGTAATAACATGGAATAAGACTCATGAAAGAAATGCAATATAAAATGTATGACACAAAATGGAGTCCCTTTTTTCTTAAAATGTTCTAGAGATCATGTGATTGTTCAACTAGGCATAGAACTGACGTTAGAATTTCACCAAATAACTGTTATGTCAAGCCTAACAACTTGTGAAGGACACACAAACTTGCTGTTGAGTTACTTCCATATGATAAACATAGGTAACTGATTTAATCCTTAGCTACTGGCAGCGTTAAAAATGTGTCTGTATTTCAGGTCAAATATCAAAGACCATTTGTTAGTGGCTGAAATCAAGAATTTGATAAGCACTATACAAAAATCCTGAAATCAGGATCTAGATTTCACTGCAACTGTAAGGAGTTAAAGGCATCTCTTCTCATCTCAGGAAGAATTATGTATTTTCCTGAAGGGGACAAGCTGTCATCTGTCATATCAAAGTAACCCAATTAAAATGAGACAATATGAAATAATAAAATCTAAACCAATTGCTTAAGACAACTGAAAATATGAAGCCATGCTACTTTAGAAAAAAAAATTTAAACCTTCTGCATTTTTTTTGGTAAAATTACTGAATAAAGTCATCCTGAAAAATTAAAGGTTGTGATAGAAGAAGACTAGAGAGCCTCCTTTTGAAAGATTAACTAACCTAATTGAAACAAAAAGAAACAGTTCCCTTCAGATAACTGAATTTGAGACTCAGGTATACTTAGTTTCACTATAGCTTTCCAGTGGCTGGCTATCTGTAATATTCAGGCAATTGTTTGAATCAGTTCTCAACTGAAAGAAGGTTACTGCGTAAATAAGGCAAAATACTAATTTTTGTACAATTTTTCCATACTCATCTTTAAAAATAGTAAGAAATTCTCATGGTAATCTACAAATATCAACTTAGCCAGTTTTAAAAGTAGAGAAATAAACAACTCTTCCTTCTGTTAGTATTTTACATGCTTCTAATATAAATAGTCCAAACATTTAAAAATAGTTAAGAGTTTCCTAAGCAAAATTGTTCATTCCTTTTTCAGATGTTGTGCTTGGTTCTATCCACTTCTTTGACACATTTTTCATTTTGTGTACTCCATTTTGCTAATTTGAGTGAGTCATACAAGGAAAATTATTCTGTTTATTAACAGCTACTGACCAGTAGCTTTTACTGGAAATAGTCTTGTATTTTTTAACGGTTAAATAAAAATTATCTTAAATCATTCTGCTATTATCAAAGAGTTAATCCAGTCATAAAAAAAATCAAGCATCATGTATTCAGTTAATGTTTCAGCAGACAAAACTGAATTATTAGCATAAAAATTACCATTTAGCATAATGTAGAAGTGAAACCTAACCATTTCTATTTTAATGAGATGAAACTATAATAAGTGCAAATTATATTTGTTGGCAAACCTTCGTATTTTTTTTAATTGTCAGCTTTCAACATTTTTAGTGGTTCTTCTCTCCCCTCCCTCTACTCTTCTCTTTCCCCTACCCACAAATATTATCTTGAAAATATCAAACAAAATATTAAATCTTCATGTATAGACCTGGAAAATTCTTTGACTGTCTCCAAATGCAAAATACGTGGATTCCAAGCAAACCTGCCAATTTACTAGAATATTTAACACTATCATTTCTTTTCCCAGTAGGAGCCAAACTCCCATCCTCAAGTGAAACCATCTGTGAATGAAGGACCTTACATACTTAACTCAGGCCCAAATGTTTAGAAACAATGTAAGTATCCACAAGTCTACCTGCAAAATACTTCATAAATTAAACAGCATAAATAATAAGTAATATTTTATCAATATGTTTACTGTAATAATAATTAATTTTTTTCTTCATTATTAAACTATTGTTTAAGAGGTAGAGGTGTAGGGTAATTTTTTCTGAGTCAAAGTGCAGGAATGTATTAGCTCTTCCCAAAAAGAAGGTGGCTCTCTGTAAGCAGGTAAGAGTGAAGAGACTGTAGAGGAACTGCATGAACACTCAACAGGTGTTTCACGAGTAGAACAAGCTTCAACTTAATTTCTACAATTGTGACTTGAGTTTCCAAGAAGATATAAATTGGGATTATGTCCAGAGACAGCAAGACTTTTTGCAAGTTTGTAAGATCCTTCAAGAAATAACTTGACTCTAACTTAGCCTGAAGATGATGGGTTAAAAGATGTACTCTAGTTCTAATGAGACATAGTGCTTCAAAGTGTTTTCAGTCCAAATTAACAAAACAGGTAGTCCCTCCAAAGGGCAGAGGTATGAACTAACAACTTCATTTACAGATCATATGCTGAGGACAGAAGAGCAAAAGCCAGGCCTTGGCAAGGGTCTACATTTCAAAGATATAACGGTTTAGTTTGATTCAGTCGTAGTGATACAAAGATTAGTATATTAGTGATCTGAAAATGCAGGTTAAATGATCTCGTTATTCTGGATCAATAGATTAAAGTCCCAACAGGATACCCATCTGTCTAGGATACCCAAAGCAAGCAACCACAGTTTACACTGGCTCACATGGTTAAATTATCTTGCCTGCACAGAAATTTTGTGTGCAAAAGTGCTGTAACTACTGTGTGGAAGATGAGAGAGCACTTCAGTTGTAATTTACATATGCAGAAATATATAGTAGAAATATTTTCATCTCTTCACTGATATTCAGCATGCTTTATGCTGTTAGGTGCCATCGGGCAGATGCTAGAAATACAAAGGAAAAGGCAATAGATAGCTTAAAATTGTATCACTCAGTATCTTACTACAGCTTACTACACTCATACTAACTTAAGCAATAAACTTCAACAATACCTGGAGGAAAGTAACACCTGTCAGTGAGCATAACAAAACAAGGAATAAGGTGACCTTTCACACTTAGCAGTACCGTGAAAATCTACTGGACACAGAGGATTGAACAAAATTGTTTGGTCTTAAAAAGATACCTTCTTAGTTTCAGAAATCATGATTTTTTTTCCCCAAATTCAGGTTCAAATCCAGACTTCCAAAGGAAGAACTGAGATATTCCTCTACAGTTTTTACGTTGATGACTGAAGTATGAAATATCTAAAAACTAGTTAAATACTGAGCTGAAAAGCAGTTCAGAAAGAAGCTTTTTTTCTTTCCGCATTATAAAATACACAACATTTTCTAGAATAAGCAAATAAGTTAATATCTGCATGAAATACTTCATCCTGGTTTGACTTAGAAGAGAAGTGTTATGCCATGAGAAGAGTGTAGCACTGGTCAGACTCAGTTCCCCGTGATACCTTAGTGAGCTGAGGTGACTCATCATGTCCTAAGACGATACCAAAAAGTTTATTTTGTGCATTAGCACTGAGATCTTCATTGTTCATCAGTTTTCTTCACAGTTACATATTATTCTGTTCTCACAAAATGGAAGAACCTGCATAACAATGGAAAGCCAAACCATTTTTGGCTGGCTGAAAACCATGTGGGGTTCTACAAAATGTACAAATAAACAATTTAGGATCATTATTTTAGAATATTGGGAAAAAGAGAAGACAGAACCATATTAACAATTGCATTCATTCAGGGATTTACTAGGGTGCTTTTCAAAAAGCTAGTTAGTCACCAAATTAATCTGAAGCAAGGGATAGCACGTATAACGATGCATCCACATCATTTTGTGTTAGATGAAGTATATAAAGCAATACTGGTCAAATCAAGTAAATAAAGTGGGATTAAAAAGGAAACAAGAAAGATTATTTTTTTCTTCACTTATTGCCTTGGTAACCAAATTAAATTTCATTCAATCTTAACAGGCCAACAAGTTGGCAGAAAAAGATGGACAGTCATAGGTTACATTTTTGATTCTGAAAAATTAGGGTATTCACCTGTAGATTAATTTCAAATCTTTACCAGTTTAAAGACAGATATCCTTGAACACAGGTTTTTCACTTCTATTTTTCCTATGGTAAAGCTAAAAGGCATGTGCAATATTTGTTTACTCAATTAGGCAAGCCAAAATTGAATACCATGTTTATTTGGTTTGGCATCAAAAAGGCAGATAAAATGTAATGGAAAGGGAAGCTAGGTTATGTAATTCAGCAGTAAATGTTTCTAAAATTGTTTTCAGTGTGAATGGCAGTAAGCTGCGTATTGTTAATACATAATTTATGTTGTATAGTGTGTAAACTGGTAAGCAGTTATAAAATCCTACTCCTCCTCCTACTGCCATCATAAATGTTTCTCGCTATTGCTAGGACTGACTTTATCCTTGCCTGGGACATCACTCGCCCCATCACTGCACCCCTTTAATCATATGTATTTGCTTCTCCAGAATCCAAACCATTTGACACAGCCTCAGACAAAATACCTCTTTTATGTCTACTCCAATCTCACTTTTATATGCCCTTTAGAGTCCATTCAGATTATAGCTACCCTTATCTGTCTGATGTAGTTGTGCTCCCATCCATACTGCCTGGGAACATACATATTTTATAGCTGCTTTTTGCCAGTAGTCAGTTCTCAGGGCCATCACTTTTCCGCTATTCTCTCCCTAAACCCACATAGAGGACGAAACACTAGAAACACATCCACCACCTTAACTGGTAATGCACCATCAAAATCCTGGACATTTGAAACAATAAAATTATATTTCAAGAAGGCTTTATTTTTCCCTTCCCCTCCCCTCCCCCCAACTCCTCCTCACCCTACTGCATGTGAGACAAGCTGGAACTAGCACACGAAGGCATAGTGCATGTCTCTAAGGTACAGAAAATACCTTAAAAAAGCAACATCTCTAAGGTACAGAAAATTACTAGTCCTACTTATGAAATATTTGGTTCTGTATGCATATAAAGGTTACAAATATGATGTGTATGATGCTGGCCGCAAAACACCTTTGAGGTGTTGTATCACCACTGGGGAAACATTACTAAAGATCATCAACTAATATTTGTGTTAAACAAACACAAAACTATTTGGGTCCCACGAAAGATGTCCTTTCCTTTATCTTCATTATCATCCTTTAACGGACACCTGAAAGTAGCACGAGGGGAGGTAAAATACA
This sequence comes from Himantopus leucocephalus, assembly GCA_003993805.1. NCBI lineage: Eukaryota > Metazoa > Chordata > Aves > Charadriiformes > Recurvirostridae > Himantopus > Himantopus leucocephalus. Next base: position 19,642,654 of record RSEF01000031.1, on the reverse strand, counting down.
TATAAGAAGACTCTTCTTTATGCCAGTTCCTATTCACAGCAGAAAAGGTTGGCATACCTTATAGGCAATGCATGGATTTGTGAAGTTTCAGAATTAAAAGAAAAGCTATGACTGGCAACTCAAAACCCTGGCACCCACAAATGCTCCTTACAGACCTACTGTAGCATGAATAAGCAAATTTGCCAATTATCTGAGAGTTGAGGTGAACAACAGTGTGCTAAAAACATTTCCATTCTAAATTAAGGTGTATGATTTGGTAAGCACAAACGTGGGCTTGGTATAGTTTGCGTTCAGTTAAAATAGTAAACGATGAACATATCATTATCTTCCTATATCTTCCCAGCAAACACTTCCGCCAGTCTTTCCGGGCCAGTGGGTTTGTGTTCTGTGGCAGACAGCAAGGGGCTGGCAAGGAGTACGCAGGGAAACCAGGTAACTGCCTTTTAGAGAAGATACCTAAAATCCAGTTGGTTTGTTCCAAACCCCTTTCAGCAGACTTCAGGGTTCACGTTAGAAAACCAGTCAGTCAGCAGATGAATCCTGGGGTTAAAAACATGGTTAAGATAATTTCTCTAAGTTATTAAAAACAGAAGCAGGCCAAATTCTTAGGAGACAATGCAAACAGGCTTCCTGTTAGGTGTGGACTGCAGTACCCTTTCCAACACACTCTGCTAAATAAACTGCCAAAACAGAAAGACGGAATCCATTCCAGATCACATTATTCATTTTTTAGGTGATCCGAAGTTGGCTCTGAGAAGATTTTCTGCAGGCTAAAATGGTCCTATGGAAAGGTGCAATAAAACCTAATTAAAATACCGCAACAGATGCGTTCAAAGGAGAGCCTGCCTACTAATTGTTTATTATAATCCAAGTGCTGGACGCACCGGGGCTGGCACAGCTCCCCGCCCCCACCTCCCCCCGCCCCGCCCCGCCCCGCCCCGCGGTGACGTAGTGCCGTCGGCTCCCGCCATTGGCTCCGCGCGGAGCAGCCGGCGCCCCCGACAGCTGACAGCCGGCTGACGCCAGCGCGGGTGCTGCCAGCGCCGGGGGTGGGCTGCGCACCGGCCTTCCGACGTGCAACTTCGGGATGCCCCAAAAACAAAAATAAAAATAAAATGGGGGGGGGGGAAAAAAAACCCAACCACCCCGTGGCTTTAGGAACTTTGCTAACGCGCTTCCCCGGGAAAAGCCTTTCCTGGTCGTTCCCGGCACATCGGTTACACGCGGAGGCTAACGTACGCGACGGGCAAATCCATCAAACGCACACGCACCCTGAAGCCAATCCCTCAACCTGCAGGCAGTTTTATTTATTTAATTATTTAAAATGAGTTTCCACAATAACGTTTGCATCGAATATTTTGTTAGACTCAATATTTGCCCAAAGAGCCAAAGTTTTCTGGGGAAGTATTTCTGCCTTAGCTAGTAATATTCATGAAGCACTAATCAAGACATTAATTCCAGCTTCAGGAGCAAGACATGACGCAACAAGCACTGGTAGAATTTATAAGCAACTTAACTGCACTATATTGCAAAGAAAGTTGCAGAGAAAGATCTTTCAGTGAGCAAGAACTATAGATGCCTGTGGTTCAAAGAGGAAACAGATGTTTTAACGATGATAAAGGGATTTTAATGCTGTATGATTGTCTTCCGAACAGCAACACTTGAGAACCTACCATACAAATGCATTTATTAAAGATTAGTGAATTATCATATGAATGAGCTTTTTTTTTTTCCTGTTTTCAGGTTACTTGAATGTATATAAATAAATAAGTTCCAGGACAAACAACACAGTATCATAGGGGGAAAACATCTTCATCATTTCCTTCAAGTCAGGCTAAGAAAGAAATGGGAAGAAATGTTCCTCTGATACAGGAAGAAAATACATCTCCCTGCTCAAAAGGCCTTTAGCATGTAAGAAAACACAACCACAACAATACAATTTTTATGACTTGCCTGTTTTATAAAGGCGAAGGCCAGACTCATATGACTTCATCACTACTGTCTCTGTAAGATTTTCATTTTTCTCAGCCCAGTTAGTCTTCACTTGACATTAATGTAGGGAAAAACATAGCATCTGGTAGTTGCCACAGTATTTTGCAAACAAGCATTTTGAGTTTAACAATCTGTAATGTGTATTGATTACTCACCATATCCATGAATGCCTCCTAAAGGGGAAATTATTCACATGCATCATGTTCACAGATCTTCCAGCATTAGTGTTTTCCTTGTCAGACAGATTTATCTGTTATGGTATTCATAGATGCATTCCAGAACAACTGCATGAGCAGTTAACAGCAGGGATTATTGCAAGAATTACTGTAATCCACAAAAATAAAAATTCCCATGGTCTGAAGAAAGACTTCTCACAGGGTTTTCTAGGTACATGTCCATCCATTTATGCATCACTTGCTACTTAAAAAACATTACACTAATCAGCATACAGAAACTGTTATGACAATGCCAACAGTTTGCCTTGATAAAAATCCAAGTGCTTTGACTGTGAATTAAAGCATCTTCATATGCAGCATTTTGGACAGTTGGAAAAGGTTAGTTAAAACATAGTTTCTTGTCATCCGTGCCAAATCAGTGGTTAGGGGGAGATGGGTTACTTCAGATTGCTTTGCCATGTTCAGAAATGAATATTGCTTTTTCTTCTTTCTTAGACACATATTCATCAATGATTACTTTAATGCAGCTTTCCTTTCTTACAAGCCCAGGGAACAGGATGATGTTTAATAGCCATGCACAACAAACCCAAACTTCTTTCTGAATTTGATACTGTCGGTTTATTTCTTCAACTAAGAAAGAAAGAAGGAAGTATGCTTTTTCTGCTCCATAGGACAGGACTGCAGTTAGATACCATCATGAGATACGATCATATCACGACCAAATTCATTTTTGCTGTCTATCCCCATAATAAGGCTGCCTGCTCCCTTTAAGTAAAATGACTAAGCTATCGACACTGCACAACCTAGTTCTATTTAGATGTTACACTGTATATATAACCACGTGCATCAATTTGTCCATTGCAAAATGAAAGCCGAGCTTTAAGTCCGGTGTTACCTAAGCATTCATTCTCTGGTGTCCTTTTACCCCAATTGAGCTCGAAGATAGTAGTTATCACTCCTGGCGCTCTGGTAAATATCCTCGGGAAGATTCTTCAGCCCCAGCTAAAGAGAGGGCGTATATTTTCAAGCAACGCCGGCAACAGGCTCTTGCTTCCTTTTTTCCCTGACAAGAATTTCCAACCTACCCCTGGGGTCGCTTGTATCCTGGCCCAGCAGCAGCTCCGGACACTTGCGGACTCGGTGGCACTTAGTCTGCAGCAGGAGCAGGAGGAGCAGGAGGAGCAGGAGGAGCAGGAGCAGCAGGAGCAGCAGGAGCAGCAGGAGCAGCAGCAGCAGCAGCAGGCTGGGCTCGGCTGCGGTGAGGGCTCAGCCCGGCGGAGGCTGCGCTGCCGTCAAGGGGGCCCTCTAGGTGGGTTCTCCTGACACAGCACATCCTGCCCGCACTCTCCCACCGACCGGTGGAGGGGAAGGACTGGCCGTATGGGGGAAGAACACAGCCGGGCAGCCTTCCTTACAGCAACCTATTGCTGCTCTCGGGTGGCTGAAAGCAAAGAAAATTTTGCACGCCAGTGCAAAATCTGTAGGAAAAGATACAGGTAGGAAGCAGAGTTGGCTGTGTTGATCTCTACTGAGATTTAAAAATTTATAGACAAGCTTTTATACTTCAACATGCCCAGGCCACATATAGTTTACTTGCCATTCTTTTACAATGGTTTATGCTGCACTAAGACTTTTTAAACTTCCAATGACTCCTTGCCCTTTTGGACAGGAAATCCTGCAGTATGGAAGCCAGCTGCAACTTCAATGGGATTAAAACGTGATAAGACTGTGTATTTGATTAGGGTGTGTGTGGAGCTGGGAGTAACATGATAAGATACTGCACTGCACATTTTTATAGATCCTATTTCCTTAAGCTCAGTTCTGTTGCTGTCACAGCTCTATTCTACAATACCCCCAATTAGCCCTACTACAGTTGATGCCATTCTGGAGGAAGAATAAAATATTGAACTACTTGAATGTCAAAATGTGTTGACAGTGAAGTAGTATTTATTTTAATTCAGTAATAAAAAGGGAATCTGTACTGCTGCACCTATTTGAATATTGCTGTACTTTGAAGACTTGGAGCACCAAAATACAACAGATTCTAAAATTTAAAGGGGCTCTAGCATCATTTATGTCTTACTACTCCATGCAGAAGGTTGAGTTTTCTTTTTTTCGTTTAAATACAAACATGATAGAAAGCAGACACTCAGAGTTACAAATAGTGAGAATGAAAATTAACCTTTTCTCACTAAGAAGTTACAAAACAAAGTATATAATCATGTTCAATAAAGATAAATATTCAGTATAACTTTTGAAAGGATCAGGTAAGCTATTATAACTGTTAGGATATGTTCATGCTTTATGTAAACAGCACTGCTTCCTCCTCCCCCCCCCAATTACTTTGAGAATTTATACCTGAGACATTTGAAAAGAATAAAAACAAAGCTGTGAAAACTGCAAGGTTGTGTGATTAATCTGAATATGAAAAAAAACTACATCTAACTAGTCCGGTTGTCCATTGCTTTCTCTAGGCTAGATCCACTTATGAAATATTAACAACACCAAATGCTACGCAAATCTGCACCATCATTATTATTTCATATTGCACTTACCTAGCTGCATACTTGCCCGATCATCCATGGGTACTGACATTTTCAACAATAGGTTTACTTAATGTCTTGTACTATCTTGAGAAAGAGCTTCTCAACATTGACCTGGCACCTAATACATCTGAAATCTGCAAACGAGTCTATTCTGCATCTATATGCCAATTTTATCTGGTTTTCTCTAGCATTAAGTTCAGCACAAAGCATAGCACCCATTGACTCAACTAATTTCATTCAGAAGCAGAGTTGCAGAAGGAGAGTGGGCGTATGTAAAGCTAGTGTATAGCATTACAAACCAGTTAAAGAACTCACCAACAAAGTGGAATACACAATATATGGGCTTTCCAGAGCAGGGATAAATTAAAGCCAGAGACTTTAACCAGTAAAGAATTTTTGTTACGTTTCCAGTATAGGCTGACTTGTGAAATTCTTCCAGTTCAAGCCCATAATAGTTTGCTAATCAGTTCACCTTGGGGAAAAAAAAAAAAAAAAAAA
>RSEF01000031.1:19572532-19631025 GCA_003993805.1 Himantopus leucocephalus | reverse complement strand
AGGAAGAAATTTTTCACTATGAGGATGGTGAGGCACTGGAACACATCACTCAGGCAAGTTGCAGATGCCCCATCCCTGGAAGTGTCAAAGGCCAGGCTGGATGGGGCTTTGAGCACCCTGGTCTAATGGAAGGTGTCCCTGCCCATGGCAGGGGCGTTGGAACTGGCTGATCTTTAAGTTCCCTTCCAACCCAAATCTTTCTATGATTCTGTTCTTGGGAAGCCTATTCTTTTAGTGGCTGTCAGTTTACAAGCCAGATTAAGAGATTCTAGGTTATAGAAAAGGTTACATCATTGACACAACAAAATCTGGTGTGTTCACCAGATTATTACCAGCAAAATGTTTACATTTTTTTCTCACAGAAGAACATCTGTGTAATACAATATAAGATATGGAGTTTCTGGAAGAATGGTTGATAAGCCACTGATCTTCCTAGGTGGCATAATGGGTATCAGACCACCATTATGAAGAGACAGCAGTGTGTACAACAGTGTTTCAAGGAGCATTTCATTAACGTCTATCAAGATCACACTGAGATCTTTAAAAAGGGAAAGCTTCCAGATTGGAGTAAAAACCCAGAAAGAAAACCAGAAAGAAGTTTTGATAATGTAAAAGGAGAAAGTAGAAAATAATTTTCAGATCTGTCCACTGAGTATACTGTGAATTTGCTAAAAGACGACAGGTGGCTTAAAGGAAAAGAAATATGTATTTGGAACAGCAGTAATGGCAGAACCTGCTGTTGGGTGATGATATATATATCATATATGATACATGATAATATAATTATAATACATGTATAATTAATATAATATATTATTCATCACCACCTACCTGAACAGAATACACAATACTGTGATTTGTATCTCATAGCTTAGCAGAACTACCTCCTGCGCAGGCTCCACACAAGGTGAAACAAGGCACTCCTTGCTCTTGGCAGTTACTTGGGGGAGGGGGGTTGGAAACTCTGAATTATTTCAAATTAAATATTTCAGGAACAATAAGTCAGTATTTTCCAATACTTTATTAGAAAATTCCTCACAATCTCTAATCTGAAGTTCACATTTAAAAATCTTTTCTTCTGGGGTTTTCTGGGGTGGTTTTGTTTTGTTGTTTTTTGGTTTTTTTTTTAAACACACTGAAAGATGCAGTCCAGTCTTGAACTCAGCATGCTTCAGCCTAAGTGTTACTTTTTAAATTGCTAACAACCACGATATGATGGGATTTAATTTGTCTCATAGCCCATTCCCCGCCCTCCCCCCAATCAATGTGTGGTTTAATATTGTTTCTCTTGGCAAACTATTGATGAAAGGCCATAAGCTTGGTATTGTCACAGCTGCTTCTATACCAGTGCCACCAGATATCACAAACTGTTGTGTGACTACAGCAGCAACAACTTCTTCTCCAGTACATATACCTCACACAGTCACCACAACCACAAACGTAGTCCACCCACAAGGGAAACACATGGAAGTCTCCAGGCTGCGACTATCACAGTAAGTAAGAAATATTTAAGTATGCAATTGTTCTTAAATAATCATTTTGTAGCTGGAGAATCTAACGTAGCTCTCGCACATGTTGCATTCCTTGGAAATGAGTGATACATGCTTGTACAAACACTGTCATTTGTAAGTTTCAGATATTTCTTCTGCACTAAATTATTTTTTATGTGGGGAATGGAGCTCATTGTGCAGTCGGTTCTTAGGCCATTTAATGAATATTTTCGTGATCTTGCTGGATTTCCACATTTAATTATGTGGTCTAATCTATTTCCCATGACAGCATGCATTTACACAAGTCATTATTTTTCTTTTTTGATTACGTAATGTTCTACATTCTATGATTGTAATTAACACCTTTGGAGAATTCAATTGTTGCCATATGAGTGTGCATAACAATGCATAGGTCCAAGATGTAAGTGTTATAATAAAATAACTTAGATTTTATTGCTTATGACTCTGTTCATAAAAGTACAGATTTTAAAGGTTCTTACAGCTTCACAGCAAGACTGGGAATACAATAGCTAGCTTTTCTGATTCATCATTCAGTGAACCTTCCCATCCCGAAAGGAAAATTGCCTGTCTTCTATAATGCAAAACTAGATTTATGGTAATGGTCAAATAAATAAGTTATTTATTTGAATAGAACTGGAGAATTGTTATAATATTAAAATGGACATCAGAAATGCTACTTTTCCCTGAACTTATTTAATATGGATATATATATTGTTCAGATAAAGCTGGAAAAATCACACAATTTATAAAATCTACTCTGGATAAGACTTATTTGCTGTCTTATTCTATTTTTTAGGGGGGAAATGAACATACAGACAGATATTCTTAAAACACCTTGTGGAGATTCCTTCTCTAGCACACTACTACTACCTGTTCTGGAGATTGTCAGGTTCAGCAGATGCAGATTTATCACAGAAGCCTAATAAAACATACACCACAAAACCACACACATATATACAAACCTCACAGTTTACATGTTCTATTAATTAATCCACAATGATTTTTTTAAAATTATCAAGGTCACATTATCAAGAGAGTCCCAAAGACAAATTCATGCATTAAAGAACACCATGAAAGTTCTTGTATGTTCCAAGCTAAAGTTAGTCTGGCCCATAAAGCCAATGTATTTAATGCTACATCATTCATTGTCAGACATTATTACACCTTAAAGCATTCCAAGCTGACTTGAACAATCTATCATCCATAGAAGTCTGTGACTACTGGTTTACAATAATGAGCCTCACTGTCAGGAGCATACCTGTGGGGCACTTGTCACAATGAGATTCTAACTGATTAGTTCTATCTGTTATAATAAGAATATTTAATGACTACTGCAAATTTGGTACACTGAAGAACACAGAAGAGATCTGATCACTAAGAAAAGTACAGTCTAAGAGGAAAACAGGCTACAATTAAAGCACTATGACATGACCACAAGTGTGGTCAATAAATGAACAATAAATGAAACAGATTATATCCTTCTTGCCTTACATTTCACCCTGTGCATGTACAAAATCTGTAGCCTCCAGCCAAGGAGGTCATCCACAAGACAGAAAGGCTCAATGAAAATGGTTGAGATGATACATTTCCTTGTGGAAGAAAAGGAGAGATGCAACAGGTACTGCTATAAAAGACAAACTCTTGTACTAGCAAATCTAGCCAGCCAAATTTATTGGGTTTTCTCCTTCACATTGTTCTTCCTTACTCAGTTATTTGTCACCATACAATAAAGACTTAGAATTTAGTCTTTGATTGTTCATTGATCTTTTGGAAGTGATTTGGGATTTCCTTTCTGATACCAGGAGCTCTGCTCAAACATGACATTAGAAAAATGCGTCTTTGCCTCTTCCTTTTTTACAGGGAGGTGAATTTTGTCCTCATCTGAGTCTCCACAGCTTTGAGCTGTGTGCAACCTCCTCAGCTTATGGCAAGCCACTCTGTAGACACTAGCCAGCATCACATTCCCCGTCTCTGCTCCACTAACCCATGCATATGTGTGCACAGATCCCACCAAATACACATACTCTTTGCAAGCCTGTTGCCTATTTATATACAAGCATCCACATAAGCATGCCCCTCTTTATGTAATAGAATTTCAAGAAAAGAGTGTGTATGTGGATTGGGATATCTTACACATTTGTAGTGCGTCACTGTGACAACATTGTGAATTAAATTCTTGCCTGGGAAGGATTTATGCATCCATTATGAATACCTTTACGTTACATGTCGAGAGGATCACATACTCTTCCAGGAAAGGAGCAAGGTAATCCATTCTAAAAAGTCTGAAAATCAATGGAAGAAAGTCCTCTGTAATATGCCAGTTATTACCTTGGCTAAAACCCTATGTAATAATTGGTCAGCTGATTTAGAAAGTGTGAATAAAACTTAGGTGAGAAAAAGCAAGGAAAAAACTCAGATGTTTTCTTAATTGAACAGAAACAAATAAGGTCACATATGCAGATCTGCATCTTATCTTCATCTTACTCAAGATAAAACTTTACATTTGACTTTAATAGTTCCAAAAGGATGTTATTGTTAATTAAATTTTATTGCATCTGTAACCTGATTAAACACCGCCTTTAATCTCATGAGTACACGCAACTAATTAAATCGGGAAAATATACTGCAATCTGGCTTCTTTTTGAAATATTCTTCTATAACACTCAAATTTTTTTCCATGGAAGTATGTACTACTCTGCACAATTCTCTAGAACATTTCAGCTGTTAGTACAGAGTATACATACATAGAGTATAGAGACTACGAAGCCTATCCTTCATTAGTGTTCTTTGCATAGTTATCATCCTACTCTGCTTTGATGGATCTTCCTTTTGAGATGCTTTTCTTACACCAAATTGTCATTACTTTAGTTCCCTGAAAAGCACTTAATAGTGAAGGAGAGGAAAACATAGACAGGCATTTAAAATCTTTGAAGAAAATATATCTTGAAAATTGGAAGAAAATTGCAGTGAGGAAAAAGTCTACAGTTTCAGTTTGGTATAGCTTCGGAGTAGTTCAGTAGTTTCAGCATAAATACCCTGAATCAGACAGTGTAGAACCACATCAAGTTAAATATGTTGCTCTTCTGCAATCAACCTACAACTAACAAGGTTTTTGTTGTTTTTTTGCAATTAGTGCTGAAAGGGCATGAAAAGATATTGTGCAATAAAAATAAACAAAGGCCTGAGTTTATCAGTACCCTTATGTCAGTTACATTCCTGAAACTTAAAACGGCACACCTTGCCCGTATCTATCTAAACTATTTCTAAGGCATCTATCGTTTTCATATCTGAATGCCAAAGTCAATGTAAAACTATTTACTATGGGTGGGGACAAAGGCTGGCTGAATTCAGAAGAAAGTACTCTATATAACTGAGCACATACTTGTATTCTTACAGCCAGTAATCACATTAAATGGTTAGGTTTGGGGGTCCACGTTTGAAAAAAAAAAAAAATGTCTAAAGAGCAAAACCATAAAACCCCTGAACATCAGACAGTACTAAATGAACACAAGAAGAGCTGGACAGGGGACAGATATCAAAGGGGAAGACTGACAATGGACCCATGAATAAGAAACCCACTTTGTATAACTTTAAAAATGTCATACATCACTACTTGCTGTATCTGACCACACACAAATAAATCACAAAGGCAGCAAATATTCTGTCCAAGGTTATATGTAACAGAGAAAAAACAACTGTTTGAACTTTTTGTGTTCTCTGAGAAGTACTAAGGCAGCAAATAATAAAAGCCAAAAAATCAAGCACATTCATGCCATGACTTCATACTTCCAATTAAATAGATACAATTTAGTTGCTACGTTGCACTGACCTTACTATCCTGCTCCAAATATTTACACTTCTTGCTTCTCCTCCCTTTCCTACAGAAAGGAATTTTTCATGGAAATCAAAGGAAAGCTGACTTCCCACATGAGTTAACTAAAGCTGTATGATTTGAAGTGTCTAAACATCCTTTCACAGACCTCCGGACATGTCTCACGCGCGCTGGCTGTTCACACAGCTGGGCGACCAACAGCCCCCTTCCCCGTCACCGAAGGCGCTCTCTTCTCACAAACCCCAGCACGTGTGACCCCACCCTCCTGATCCCTCCTGTCAAACTGCACCGGGGAAATAGGCAGCTCAGAAAAGGCATATGAAAAGCCAAATGAGACAATTCAGAAACTGAATTTGCCAAGCACATACCAGAGGACTTAATTTATCTTGTCTGTGTCTGGCTGTAACACGTGCTGCCACATCAGTATGTTGACCAGATCTTAAAGCATTATGATTGCTTTTACAGTAATACAATATAATGCAGGTTTCTGAGGAACTTGAATTGGTTTTGGCTAGAGTACATTTGAATTCCTGGCCACCAGGCTTTGAAACTCTTGTTTCTTTTCAGTTGCTAAAGTTGTTTCCTATAGACTGTATACTGGTACTGTCTACAGACTGAGAGGGATCCAGGCTAAAAGTTCAAGATAACTTGTTTTAATTTCACAGTTACAGGCAAGACTAGCTGTAACACTCTCTGAAGCTATAAGTTGTTCAGAAATTTCTCCAACAAAAGGGAAGACCCCCATGTGTCTCTACCATTTAAAACCTGTATTTCAACTCACTCTTAATGCTGTACTTTTTTGTCTCCAAAATCCTAAAATCAGTTCATCTTTCAAGTGTTACAATGAATTCTGGGAAAGGATAAAGTTAAAAAGAAAGGAGAAAAGGACTCAAGATGTCTGAGGTTAATGGCTAGAGATGAACTCCGAGTTGAAAGAAATATTGGCAGATTTTCCATTATGCTCTTGTAAGTAAAATCAAATTATATAACCACATTTTTGAACACAGTGCATGGAAACCTCCTACTAAAAACAAATGAAAAAAATAACCTATTAAGTCGTGCCTTCCTGAGCACAACTGATACAGAGAGAACAGATTGAAATAAATGGTTCCATCTTAAGCACTCCCTAGTAAATGGCCCAGTTTGTGTACAATTTTCATGACAATTTTTATACAAGACATGGTTTTCAGAAGACACAATGGTCCAGTTTTTCTAGAAAGAACCACCATAAAGCTTCTTAAAGAGGTCTTAGAGGCTGACATAGTACATCACCTTTTTTACCACAAGTAGTTACATGCCTTTTACATAATATACTGTCGCCCCCCACTGTGTAAATGGACATGTACGCTGCATCCTATCATTGTATACCTCATCACATAACAAAAATTAAGACATTTTGACAGTTCACAACCAGGCCACTTATGCAGTCTTTATAAGACTGAATATTCCTAAAAACGGTAACTAAAAACGGTATAAGACTGAATATTCCTAAAAACAGTAACTCGATTATTCATGTGAAAGGATAATAGTCACATGATAAAGAAAATGCATTTTAGTGTCAACAATTGTACATCCCAGGCCATTACCGGGGGGGGAGCTATGGGCCTTATGAAAGAAAGGGGGAAAATCGAATGCCAGAACAATTCATCCATCTGCCACCCACTTCTTGACTGTATGTGAATGCTATTTCGGAGCCTGGAAATCAGGGAGTTAGGTACCATCTAAATGAATTGTTCTGGTGCACTGGATCTGTGGTGGCTGTATTTGGCATCACTGCAACACACAGCAATATCTTTACTGTTATACATTTAGTTCTTATGCTACCTATTTACATAAACTTCTAATCATAAGAAAAACCTAAGAAAATACTAACGTTATAAAAGTAGTGGTATTTTACAAAGTCAGAATGACTTTCCAACTTATTGGTGGCTTGAATTAGATCATATCATTAAAATGTTTAATGCCTGTGTGAACAATGGATTAAACAAGAAAGATGTATACACAAATTCAACGACTATTCTTAAGGTACACAACAGATTACATTAGAAATACAAGAAAAACAATAATGGATCCTCCATAGTACAACATTTTGGAGTAAGCTTACAACTACTCCATTTTCAAAAGCACTTTTTTTCTGTGAGCTGCCTAAAATGGATTATATGGATATGGAATTAAAACCACTATACTGCCTATGGATCCAAAGCATCTAGAAACCACATGCCTATCACACAGCATCTCAGTTTTCTAAACAGATAACAAAGTGAAGATGTATCAGTAACTAAAGAATTGATGGGATTTGGCAACAAATAAATTTTGTAAACACACAGTAGTGCTTCTGCTTTCCTTCAAACACTTGCGAGTCTGATAACATATATTATTACTTAAGATAAGTGAGGTTTTCTCCTCCATCTTCACTTCTGAAACATTATTCTTCTTTGCAGGTTCTCAGGTAATTTATCATAACTCTCTGATTGACCCTCTCCTTCTCTACTTGATGAAAAAAAAAAGTGCTGCTAAAATAAGCCAGTCTTACAAATCATTTAGAAATAACTACGAATTGTTCAACAACAGTATTTTGCAGGCCTAGTATTTCATGTATTCAGGGAAAACCCAAGCATTTCCTACACTCCGCGTCATGCTGAAAAAGGCACTCTACCCAAACTCAAAACTTTCTGAAGCTCACTAGAGGAAGTGTGTTTAAACAAAATTCCACTTTTTAATACTGTGCCAGCCTTTGCCCTTCCATGTTGCCCAAACCTGTTTGTTCACTTCATATCCGTCCCTTTTAATACCTTCCTTTCTCTGTCATCTTAAACTGCCTACAATAACTGTCATAACACATAATCACACATGATAAGTTCCCTCTGTAAACTTTCACAAATTCTTATTTATTTTCATCTTACAAAGTAAAACAGTTCTGCATGATTTCTTTTTTATCCTGCACGTTCTTACGTATTGACTGTATTGTCAACTGGTATTATTTACCAAATAAATTATTTAATGCAGACCAGCAGTTAGAAATCATTAATGTTGCTGGGATTTATGCATAACTGTTAAGGGAACATGAAATATTCTAATTTCATTCAGTTTTCTCTGTTACACATGCAATTTCTGACCAGGTACACTGGTACACTTAAATATTCTTTAAGTATGAAGGCATCCTCGTCCTTTACAAGGGTAAAAATATTATTTTATCAAAGGAATATTTTAGCTACACAAATGCATAGTAAAGGTTTAGACACACATGTATACAACATGCAATACACATACCAGTCACATAGCCATTGTGTAAATGTAATTTCAAACAAATGAAGATAAACTTGAACAGCATATCCATTTGCTGCTTAGAATGCATGACTTGGTTTGTTTGCACGTATTTCATTGCCCTCCTTTCTTTAGATTACATTTTTATTCTTAAAATAATGGGGGCAAAAATCTCACAAGAAAAGACAGAACACATCAAGATATCAGGTCCATCAAAGCAAACAGGAATTTATTACTGAGTTACAATAATGTCATATGTAGCATTTTAAAAAAGAATAAATTAAGTAATGAAATTATGCTGCTGTTTTACAGAAGATAGATGCAAAAAAAATTAATGTCTTTTATAGATTTGATCACACAAACACGTCTAAGGAATGATGAAGTTACAAAAAAAGTAGTACTAGTGAATCATTTAACAAGGGGTTCCCTTTCCATCCTTCCTCTGTTTATTCTAGCAAGTGCTTTAATAAAAATCACTGTTTCATACACAATATCTATTCCCACCATTCTTCTCTGTCATGTCTTTTTTAATTTGAGTGCTGTTAAAATATAAACAAACTTATGCTGTTCTGCTTGGGGAGGAGGGGCCATAAATTGCCAGTAAATAAATAGAATAAAATATAATTAAAAGATACATTAAAGAAAAAAATTGCCTACTCACTCTGGCCTGAACAGCACAGAATGAGATAAGTACTCTCCCTTCTCAAGACTCCAGTTTTTATTTCTGGGGGAGGGGAAGAAAGGAGTTATTACCTAAGAAATCAGAGGAAATAAAGTAGCTTTCGCGCAAGCAAATCTATGTTTTCTTACCTTATATAAATTACTATTTTCAGCTTCAGTTCTGAAATTAACTTGAGTCACAAGTTAGAACTGTCTTTTTCAACCAGAGGGATTCATGCAGAGATCAAACCAAAAAATATAAGCACTGACACTGTGGAGATAAATCTCTACAGAAAAAGCTAATCTGACATTTCATGATAACCCGCTCTTACCATGTATGTGCCACAGTGAAACGCCGCTGTTTTGGTATGTTGCTACTTAAAAGCATCCTGCGCAAAAGCCTAGGAGAGTTTCGAGGAGAAATAACTGGAGACAGCCGAGGAGAAGCAGATGAAGATTTCCTAGATGTCCTGGGTTTTTCCTGTTGCAACAGGTTTTCCCTCAGGGTCTTCACAAGATCTTCATTTAACCATGGATTTTGACAATGTGTATTATCCACTTCAGGAACAGCCAAAGTGTCCGGACTTGTCTGCTGAGCCATGTTTCCCAAGTAAGCTTGTTATTAAGGTCTAACACAATCGAATATTGGCTTAACTGCTTAAAATATTTCCTTTCTAAATCAGTTCCCAAGAACTGTGCAGAGTTCCAACTCCAGTTCAGCTTATTCTGTTTTCAACATGGTGTCTCCTGCCCTCAGCCTCTCTCTATAGATAATGATCTACAAAGAAAAAAGCAAGCTAACTCCTCCACAGAAACCTATTAAACATTACCACTCCCCTCACAGCCCTGCTGCCAAAGATCACTTATTAGCTATCGTAGCAAGTGAGCACGGGAGGAAGAAACTGCTTTAGCACAGCCTTTGTCGGAGCTGCAAAGCTGCCAGTTAAACTATTGGAACTAATGTGCTGCAGCTGCTTGAGTGACTTCTGGTTATGTACATAAAAAGTGCTGGAGGAGGGCTTAAACATCAGATGCGTGCTCATTTTGTTTGGTTATTCTTTCCGTTTGCTTGTTCCTGAGCCTTCACGAAGGCTGAAAGGAAAGGGACAGCTGAATAACCTCTTCTGTTTTTTTCCAGGATCTACAGTATTTATCTTTGTAGTTCTCATTTACAAAGCAGGATTACAAACTTTTACCTCTTAAGCTAACTAGTAAATGCTACAATTAGGTAATGTAAAAGGGTTTAGGTTCTGGTTCTGCCTTCTCCCCTCTCCGCCCGCCCCCAAGTCAGTTTATCACAACCAGTTTTCAAATGCAATTAGGAAATGCTAATACTTGCTACCTTACATTTTCCAGAAAAACAAAATAAACATTTAAGATCTGCACACAAACTGAAATCAGACTATGACAGCTACTAGTATCTGCTTAATGAGATGTTCTTAATTTAGTATATCATCATATCATGACCACTACTTGAACTAAGGAAATGCCTCTTTTCTATTCGCAGCTAGTGGGGAAATAAACTATCGAAAGATACTAAAAGAGAACTTCCAAACTATGAAAAAGCAAAAGTACTTGGATTTATTTGGCCAATACATACTGCTATTAAATTCCATTTATAGAATACCTTTTTTTCATGGCATTATGCAAACAAGATATTGGTGCAGTTTTACAATCTAACAAAACCTTTTTCAATCCATCCTGAAATTTTTTTTCATTTTTAATTTAAATAACTTGCTTCCTCTATTGTGAAAGACAAAATTTTTATAAACATCTTCAGTTTATATCTATCAGCTTCTGTCTAATAGCAGACAAAGATCTGTAATAACTGGTGGTAGGTTAATATTTGCTTGAGCTTGATACAGTCATTTTTATAGCAACAACAACAACCTTTTCAGTTACAACCATACTTCCTGTTCATCCTACAGGAACAAAACATCACCATTTTGTGAGAGATTTCATTTTAACATCAGAACATTGGTTACATATAAGTTTCATTGGTGCAATATATTTTGTCTCTTTTACTTTGTCTTACAATCCAGCTTTCCTTTGTGAATAAGAATTTCCTTTTGAAGCACACACAGTGTCCAGGGTTTCAATGGGGTGAAGTGTGTTTGACCACAATTACATGACCAGGTGTGAAAGGCAAATACTGTTCTCTGTCTTATGGCAAAATCAGAAATCCTGCAAAAGCAGCCTTCTGTCACAACGGAGAGGAATCACCTCTGTACTTAGCACCGAAGCCACAATTCCTGATGAGGATTACGAAGAGAACATCATGATGCTGACAGAAGTAGAGCAGAACAGCAACTGAAAGGTCAGCTTACATTAAGAATGACATTGCTATCAGGTGTCAGCCCCATTATGTAGACAAGTTTAACTGTACTGCGTCATATGTGAAATTTGATAACAATGTATTTACAAATTTAACTCAATATTGGACAGCACACACCACAGAATGCTGAAATCACTGTGCACTATGTTTTTGTGCATTTTTCTAAAATTTTATAGAAAATTTAATCACTATGTAAAAACTAACACTTACCAAATACAGAACAAAGCCCAAATATTATTAAAACTACAAAACCAAAATTTTAAACTATGTTTTATTGAGAACAAAATTTAAACTTGAAATGAAGTGTTAATCCACAGACAGAAAAATAATTGGATTAAATCATAACAAACACAGTTACTGCTTCCACTCCCTTTTTGATTGGAAGAGTAGTATACACAGCACTTGTCCTCAACAAGCAGGAAAAAAAAAGCATAACATAGGAAAATGTTTTATACCTATGAAAAACAAACATATAATCTCTCTATTGGTCTACTATTCTTTCTTATTTATTAAAAAAGAGTAGCAATTCCATATGAGTCCAATCATTATTTTTTTTTCAAACACAGTCTGTATAATGAGAGCTATGTTCTTTTATGCTATGAAATACTGCCACCTGACGTCTATTCCAAAGCATGGTCTTCAGATAGCTGCAGTGGCTTTGTGAAACTAGACAAACTGACCCGTTGGAGATCAATGAATCAATGACGTCAATAAGACCGTTAAGATTTATTACAGGCGGCCTGGGATCATGCTTTAAGTTGCACTACATTACAAAGATAATTATAGAAGAGGAAAGTATTGGTCCACAGACGAGCAGTTTTATTACCCTTGTTCTTAAAAATATTAGAACTAAGTCAACAAGGACCATTAGCGTGACATTCTGCATTACAGGTATCGAGTGGGTTTGCCACATATTAAAAGAGGTAATATGTAATGTGTATAGAACAGCAGGATAATGCCTTTTAACAGGTAAAGCTAACTCAGTCATTATAAAGTAGCACTGTTTGCACAAATAGCTAAGATGCTTTTTCTTACTTGGTTAATGGGTTAGATTTGTGAATGTAGATGTTCCCCTAAATGCCTTATTTTGACACATTCCCACCTCTTCCTGCTCCTCAAAAAAAAGAAAGAAGTCTGGGAGTACTAAATGAGATCACGCACTCAGAACCACAGAACAGTAATTTTAATTACTATAAACAGTCTCACAATACAAATGATTTAAGAATCTGTTGAGCTAATCGAGGTAGTGCCTAGCATGTATATGTACTATGAAAACTCTCAGGCATGCTTATGAGGTTAAATGAAAGCCTTTGAACTGATTTTATTACAGACTAGAAACATGAACAGCCTTCACTGTAATAAAAAGCAGAGGTCTAACTTCCAGCATTATTGAATAACCACTATGTGAGTTAGACAAAATGCTTATCTTGCAGTCAGGACTGGGGGGAAGACAAGGCAGAAAAAGGGAAGTACCATGAGGTAGACTACCCAGGTAGCCTTGAAAGAAAACTATTCCATAAGGAAAAATTATCATTTCCTGTTTAATGTTTCTAGCTACACATTAAAAAGAGACAGCAAAGTACAATTATCTTTTTTCTATAAAAATTCTGATTAATTAAGGAACAGTCCTACTTGACTGTGTTTTAATAAAGACATATCTGGTTTTCCATTTTTCTAAAAGATCACCACAGTTATTAAAACTGGAAAAAATTGTGAGCTACTCCATTGAAAAACTCCTTCAGATAAAAACCGCAGTATGTGTTTTTCACACACATTAAGAAAGCATAGGGTACAATTCCAAAAATTGCTGTAGGGTTTTTAATCAAGATTACAAAAAAACCCTATTTTTAAATGTTTTTTCCAATGAGTTAATTTTCTGGGATCTTCCCTAGTCGTACTACTGAAATGAGATCATTGAAAGCGGCCTGTGAAATTCCACCAAAAAAGATACTTACTGCTTCTTTGAAAATAAGAACATTTGAGACCTGATACATGTCACATTTGCAAAAGGTAATACTGATAGCGCTTTAAGCGTGTTCATGTTGTATGTCCTAAGGGCATTTGATTCACTTTCTGATTTAATGTTCTAATTTAAGGCACTCACAGTTAAATCTAATTTTGCAGGTTTTGCTTAGTCACAGCTGCATAGGTAAAAGTTATATCAAGATCAGATTTAATTCTGCCTGCTATACATTTAACTAAATCATCATAAGGCTAAGGACAAAAGCAGAGAACTAGAATCTCCTTATAACAGAAACTGAGCATTACAAAAATCTAGAAGTGGCAGTAGCTTCTATTCTCTTCCAGTGACCACTTAAAAATACTACAGTGAAATTCAAGCATTCAATTCTCATACTTTTCATAAACTTTCTTATGAAATATGTTCCTTATGATAAGTTTACTTAAATATTACAGGCTTAAAGTGCCCACATTTCTGTTAATCCTGAAGACTAGAAAGAGCTACAGCATACGGAAGAGAATAAGCTAATAGGTTCTGCAGGTAATACTGTGAAAGATTAAACATCTCACATAAAAGAGACTAAACAAGGATGAAAACGTAATTTTTGTGTTACAACTACTTTGGACACACAGTATGAGAAAGTTACTTTAATACTGTAACTACTAATTAACATATAAAGTATATTATGCTATTGTGGCTATTTTAAATTATCTTTAACAGATTTTTTTTCTTATTAGAGCATAAATGCAGTCACTCACAAGGAGGAAAAGAACTCTTTCACCTAAAATATGAACAGGAAAAGTTACTAAAATATCTTACTTGGAGGCAAGTAGAGAATTCCAGACACATAGGAAGGCAAGCAAAAGAACAACCCTCCCACGTGTTGCTTCTTTAAAAGCAAGCAGATCAGCATCACAGGATCATAGAAGAATTCAGGTTGGAAATGACCTCAGGTGATCAAGTCCATTCTCCTGCTCAAAGCAGGACCAGCTGTAAGGTCAAAGCATGCTGAGGTTCTAAAGCACCTGAGAACGGTGCAGAAGAAATGGAGAGAAAAGAAGATAAAGTCAGGTGTTTGTGAAGAATGGGTACTATACCATGTTTTAACTTCCTGAAGCAAATAACAGAATACTGAGGGTTTGGTGTGACTGAGGAGAATTCTAATTCTAGCTACGGTAGAAAATAAGAATCTTGGATGTTACTATGATTCTTATTCAGAAAGAGAGGTTAATGCATAAATCGAGGAGCGTAGCAGTCAAGGAAGAAAATAAGGATAAAAGAAGAAATTAGTAGGTGATAGGAAGTCTTAATAAAATGTTAAGTATCGGCAAAGGTCACGGTGTCATTTTAATACCTGCCAATTGCCACATTCTCAAAGAGCTGCTATGATAGTTATGGATTTGCCAAGTGCGGGGAAGTACAAATCTGACCATTTTCCTAGCAGTTCCATGCACGGCCTGCTGGGGACACCACAGGCAGCACAGAGCTGCAATAGGTGGCTGAAAAGAGGATTGGTTGCGCTTAGCATAGAAATGGCAGGCATCCTCTGACAGATAAAACTCTGTAATAGTCAAAGGTATGGAAAACACGTGCAATTCTAAATATTCCAAGGAAATGCAGGCTGCTGGGTTTACTCTGTGTACTTGGTAGAAGTAAATTTTCAATAATATCCTACTAGAACAATGTTGCCTGAAATGGCATTGAATGACTGAATCAGGTCAACTTTGCAAATAATAGCCAGACAGGCATACATTGAGAAGTATATTTTCTGAAGGAAAACAGAATAAAGTAAAAACAGCTTGTAGTACACCCAAAGTTGGGTATGGTATGTTTGCCACCATTAACAAAACACTTGCTGTCACTTAAAAATTTTAGAGCACTTCTATTCAAGAGAAGTTCCTAATAAAAACTGTTTTCGTAATATCAACTTAGATTCACCTTGCAATTCAATAAAATGTCTTGTATTTAGTCAGTCATTTCTTTATTATACATTTGGAGTGTCTGGAAGTATTGTCATGATTCTGTGAAAATAAAGTAGTGCTTAGTTGCTGATTCCCCTGAATGAGCTGCTGGATTTTTGTGCATGGCAGAAACAGCAGAGATAAGAGAACACTGCATATATGATAATGAAAGAAAACAAGTAGATACAACAGCTACGTATTACAACACGGCCAGGCTCCATTCTAAGAAAAAAGAGGAATATTTTGCAATCCTTGCACAAGGACTTCAGCAGTGTTTTATGCAAATGTCAGAGAAAACACTTAGTCTTATACTTTCAAAATAATTTGCTAAATGGAATACAGACCCACAACAGAACTGCTAAAAAAGCTCCAAACCTAAAACAGAACAGTACAATGTGTTTCTGAAGAATGAATTGAAAATAGACATTCTCTGAAATCTTTGCAAGGTTGTACAGTTCTTTCTACAATTTGTGCTGCTACAGAGAATGAATTAAGGATATTTTCAGAATACAGTTTGTTTCTGGAATAAAAGCTATAAACTGAGTGCTGTTGGGGTCCATCCACTGTTGTCCCATAAAGAGCACAGTAGATGGTCTGTCAAAGACCTCCAACTTAAAACCACACATTCCCATACATGCACACAGGAAAACAAAACAAATGAAGTGGAGGAAGCGGTCATCTCAAGAGCAGTCTACTTAGCATTTGGTTATAAATGAAATCATTATGTCAACACTGCATAGGATAGCCTGGAGATTTCCTTCTAACAAGATTAGATGTTCCTTAACTTAAAGAAAAGGATTAAGCAAAACTGCTTCTGTAATCAAGAGCTTCCATTAGAAAGGGCTGCCAACACAATCCTGTTTGACTACACAAGGAAAGCTATCAACATTTGAAAATAAAATGCCCTTACCATACCAACCCTTGGAGAAAAGGCCTCACCCAGTGTGACACACGTTATGTGACACAGTATCTAACGGATACTTCATAAAAATAAAAGCAGCATTTCTTTAAAAAGATTATATTCGGTGTGGCAAGAAGCTTGGCTTGCCAGGAAAAGATAGGCAGATGTATCATTCCCCACACATAAGCATTAACATAGAAGTGAAGGACCTCATATGACAAATAAGAATAAACAGAGTAGCAATAACGGCAATTTCTAAACAATTGTGTAAGAAAACATTTCCTGGGGTAAGATTAAGGAAAATGAATGTACTTCTACACAACTACATCAAAGAACCGGCAGGAGCATTAGCCAACATTCCTACCACTGCAACACATAAAGATGTCTGTGAACTGTTAGCTAACTGCAAGTGAAGGACATGGCCCACAAGAGCAGAAAACAATTATGAGCATAAATTACTTTGCAGAGCAGTCCTGAGGAGAGGGGAAAGGAGAGGGCAGTGGAGAGGGCAGGGCACAGAAGGAACCAAGCCGAGCCCCACCTTCCCAGCCTGTATTAAATATGGATATAGCCTTGATTAAAAAGTATCACAGCTAGGCAAGTTGTGGTTACAATCTTTGTTTTTTTAGGGCTAGACCTGTGACAGATACTGTTAGACTTTTTGGAAAATCAATTATCTTAATGATGAGAGCATAATTTTGCCTGCTGATGTCAGTGAATGCATGATGGCTTTGTAAAACTCTAAGGATTATGAAGTATCACAAGTACTTGGCAAAAAGCATATCGACGTTCCAGATTCCCAAACTTCAGAGTTTATTTCTGAAGCTAGCAGAAGCAATAGCTTTTAGCAAACTAGACTTAACCCAGGCCCTCCAAGCATGGTAGTTAAGCCAGAGTATAATGTACAAATAAACAAGTACATTTCTGAGAGGTCAGACACATGCACAGAAAGTTTACTTAATAAGGAATCTAGACCATCTGTTATATTTCAAGTAATCTGTTATTTTGACCATGCATTAAAAGCTGGGAGGAATTCAAAGAAATATTTATAAAATTGAGAGAGGTTAGAAAATTAAAAAGTCTAAAAGTCTACAGTAAGGTTACATAACCAACTCATTGTCTGGAGATGAGCTACTACTCAATGGAAAAAAAAAAGTACATTAAAAGAGAAATCATAACTACTGAAAAAGCTTCAATACCACAGGATGCTTCAGAGTTTGGAGATTCTGCTTAGGCTATTGGACTTATGAATGGTTCAATTCAAGCTTGTTATTGTAAATTTTGTTTTAGAACTTTCAAGTTACTAACATTTTTAGTATATAATGAAAATATACCTTTTAAGAAGCCCATTCATACAATTCACTTAGAGTCATTTCCTTATCTTTTCTATAGGTGTTAAAGTGGTCACTTCACATATTTGTAAGAACTGGAATTTAAAAAACACAAAGGATTTGCTTCTACAGTGTTATTAAGAATTGACAGAGTGAATTCCCAGTCAGGTGACAGAGGTCTCTCAAAAAGTTTGAGGGGAAAAAGTTCCTTCCCTGCATAGAAAAGCTTGGGATTGCGATACCATGAACATACTATGCTTTTTCCTTTCTAGAGTTCCCCAGAAAGTATCATTTTCATAAATCTTTCTGAAATCAGCAGTAGGTATTTGTCTATTTGCCAATTCTATAGTGTGTGTCTCTCCATCTTAAGGAGTAGGACTTAAATAGTTTCAGGCAACCTTTTGTGGATATAAATGGAAATTTAATTCTAACCTACAGAATTATACCCTGCTGTCTTAAATACAGTTATCTTCTTCTGAATGTACAGAAAAAAAAAAAAAACCTTCAAAATTCCTTTTGGTTGCATACGGCTTATAAACACTTTGTATAATAAGAGATCTGATTTTGTACAAGCAATTTTATTCATCCTAATATTTGACCAAAGCTTTGGAGAAATTTTCCTTTAACATTTGCAAGGAAGAAACTAGGAATCAGAAACTAGAGTGTAGTGTACAGTAGAAAAAGGTAACATATAACTAATGCCTTAAAAGAAAAAGGTAACAAAGTTAATTTTTTTTTAGTGCATCTAACTAGAGACATCTCAAATAATTTATTGGAGTAAATCATATGTCATATATAATTACAGAGGAATAAAAATATGATTAATGATGAAAGAGAAGTATGGCTGCTCTCAGATACTCCAAAGTACTGCAACAGCATTTAAATAAGAGGGTCATATGTAGTCTATCAGGTAAAGAAAATTAACATATTTATGATATAAAGCAAACATCATTAGCAGACCTTTAATATCACCTCTTAGACTTCCCAAAACTAATACTATAGAGAGGTTTTCTGTCTGAGCCACTGATTTCAAATGGGGACAGGAACAATCGCTAGAAGTAGGACAATGAAAGAAGAAATCACCAGTCCTCTGTCACCCTCTGCTGGAAAAATCCTAAACCAGAAGTTCTTCTTACCTAATACAGAATTCTACACGTCTGTGCCACCACTTCATCACTCATTTAAGGGACGCTTTTATTTTCAGAGAAGTTAATGTTTCAAACGTTCTTGCTGGATATAACTGTAATGAAGATGTCCCTTTTCTCCGTTTATAAAGCTGAGGGCAAGAAAAATCATCAGATCTTTATAGAACATGTTAAGCATTTGCATGACGTTAACACCCCTGGATTACTCACTGAAACCAAACCAAACTAACTTGACAAAGAATTATGTGAAACATTTGAGTTGCAGTTGCAGAATCTGAAATTCTCAGCTGAATTTTAAACTATCCTTTCTGTGCTTAGATAGGATATTCTGGTTTTAATGTTAATAAAGAACACATACAAGAGCTCACTTAAAATAATGTTTACCAGCAAGTAGAAAAGGAACTAAGAACTCAGAGGGATTTTTATGCATGAATGTAAAACATACAATCCACTAACTGAAAGAGATAAACCAAAGGCCAGACCATGAAGCAGCTTAGTATTTTTTAAGTTCTATAATTCTGTTTGTTGCTTGTTTTCACAATGTTTGTTTTTATTATTAGATTTGAGATAATTAGATAATGTCCTAAGATTAACATTAAGAATAAATGTTGAGTCTATTTATACCTTGACTCTAAAACCAGAGGCAAAAAAAAAAGAAAGAACAACAAACTAAAAAAGAGAGAAATTCTTTCTGAGGTTATATTGCTTTCATTGACTAAGGTAGCGCAGCATAATGAGAGATAATTTAATTTTCTGTAGCAGGAAGATTTACCTTTCCAAGTTTCATTACCTCTGTTGCTTGGAAAGAAAACATCTCAGAAGTGGCAAGTTACAGCTCGCAGGGCCCTGAGTACACTAATGGGCCGGAGCCCCACACCAAGTGCGCAGAGATGCGTTGTGGCCATGGCCAGCCCTGCTTTCTGCTGTCCCAATTGGCTCCACTTATGTTGTAGGTAACTTTTTCTCCAGCCCAATCTCCTGATCCTCCTATCTTGGACTCCCTGGACCCGTTCCTGCTTTCATCTGGGGCTGCTGGCTGCTGTCCCCATCACCAGCGCAGCTCGGGTGCTGCAGGACTGCGCCCTGCCTGTGACGGGGGAATCCTCTGCTCCCAGCACAAGCGAGCAGCCCCGCTCTCGCTGCCCCCTGATGCAGTCGTACCACTAACTGTACCTAACTCAGTATACTAGTCACTCCACTGACTGTATCTAACTAGTGGGAGGTGTCCCTGCCCACGGCAAGGGGATGGCAACTACATGATCTTTAAGGTACCTTCCAACCTAAACCATTTGATGATTCTATGATTCTATGAAATGTATTATTATATGTATAGTCAAAAGGGAATATTCAAGTGGTCTCTCTTGACAGAACAGGTAAAAAGCAATGCGTGAAAATACTATGAGTTCATGACTTCTGTGACTTTCAGGGGCACAAAATTGAAATTGTGCTGTTCACAGAATGCAGAGATGTAGAAAAGTAAAGAAAAAAAACCATCCATGCTTAATTTATCTTGACATAGTTATGCAGTGTATCTTTCCGCTATAAAAATTATTCATGGAAGAATCAGACAATGCTGTAGGACTGCCAAAAGAAAATTTCTATTTGCCAAAAACTCTTTCCAAAACCTTTTTCTTGATATTGACAGCACCAAGTTTGACATATTCAGGTTAGAAGGGTGCCTACAGACACTGTAGTAGTTGCATTTGGGGATTCTTGCTTCCTGCCCCAGTACAGAATCAAAGGAGTGGAATACTACAGTCTTGAAGAAGGTGCCTGAGGACACCCCACTTTCTTTTTAGGAAGGTTGGACTACCTTTAAAGATTTTAATGTGCCTCTAGAATCACTTGTAGAATCTTGTCCACCTATAAGCTTGAAAGTCCTTTGGTATCAAAGGAGATCGGGACTGGGTACATCTCTAGGTAAGCAGAAGATCAAGACTGCCTCTCAAAACAAGTGCATGGCCATAGAGCTGCATTTAGGATATTGGTTGCATAATGAGTTACTGTCATAGAAATTAGCTGCCTCTCTGGCAATCAAGACTCCTGCAGATGTTTGGTGGAATCAAAAGAGGATTAATGGAGTTAGCAGATTTTTGTTATACCTGATTAAAAGTGCTGACATAGAAATTAGGAGTATCAGAAAAAACATAACTGTTCAGCAAAAGCATCAAGGCCCTTAAATTCCATTGTGAACACTGAGGCTCTGACCTGTCTGTTCCTTTAGTGGCAGCAGTTTGCATTAGTGAAGAAGAAACTCGCACCTCCTACGCATATCTTTTAATTTTTTTTTTTTCATATGGTCATAAAAGAAGTCATTTTTTTGCCAAATGAGATTGGCAGGACCCAAGAGGCTAGATCTGATAAATAGTGTCAGCTCAATCAGTGACAGAAGAGGTCCCAAAATGAGTGTGATGAACCTAAGGAGAGTAGTAAATACCAAGAAAATAAGAACCACACTGGGTCAGACTAAAGGTCTGTCTACCAGAGTATACTTTCTCTGACAGCTGCTAAGAGTAAATAATAATAATTGCAGAGTAGAAGAGACAAGAAGCATGCAATGACACTTCCCATAAGAGCCAGTTTCCAATAATTTTCAGTGTTTGGGACATCTCAAGCCACGTATTGTCTTCTTACTTAACAGAAAAAAATCACTGTTTTTTTCTTCGTTGTGTTTGTCCAGTCATTTCTTGAACCCTCTAAACTTTAAGCATCCATAATACCTGATACAAGGACTTCCACAACTTGATTAAAAGTTTTGTAGAAAGCAATGCATTTTGGTTCATTTTGAACCTGGGAGATACTGATGACAGAAGGAATGCATAATCATATTGGATTCAAGTCTGTGAGATCTGCCAGCCACAGTGGAAGGCTTTTTTAGAAGGGCAATTCTAAATTGCTTGAAGGAAGGAAAGGGAAAGTGAAATACTTTCTCTGCCCCAATCCCAGACCTGGAGAGTGGTGGTATGGTTCAGTGCTGGGATGTCGATTATACCAAAATGGCAGCATTCTGCTGCAAAATAATATCCAACTGAGGGGTCCCAAAAATGGCCTCCTAGACAGCTTTGAATATGTGCCATGGTGGGTAAGATATTGCAAAGAAATATTTCTGGTTCCCTGAGGAGCTTTCCCTTGGAAGCTCCCTTTTGATCACATCTTGATGGGTATAGAGAAAGATTAGAAGGGATTACAGAGAAGATATAGGCTAAGAAAAGGAAGGGGCTGAAGTGTTGTCCCTTTCCAGTCCCCAAGAAGCTCTGCACAAATGAATATTGCAACTCTTAAACTGACTCAATTGTCAATATTCTTCGTGAATCCCATTTTGCAGTAACTATGAAAGACTCATAAAAAATGGTCCAGAAACACCTCTAAAACTCCCATCTCTAGAAAAGGACCTGGAGCTGGTGTGTGGTGCTCTGAGAAGCCACATGGCACCAAGGGAAGGTGAAGCAATTCAAGAAATGAACCAGAAAGTACACTGTATGTGTACATTCTTACTGTGTAATGCTTAAAGTGTTTGGTTTTCTTTTACCCCTGCTCAACTGCAAGAATGCTTATCTCATATTTAAAATAAGCTCTCCTGACAGCCTGAAGGTCAGACAGTCTTGCAGCCTACATGGAAAGAGCAGAAACAGGAAAATAACCTCTGTGTCCTGCAAATGTGTCAGAGATCCTTCCATTAGCACATAAACTGCTCTTACAGGATGATTAACACCTAAAAAAAATGCTATGATGAAAAATATATAACAGCACAACGAATACGCTCCATAGTGTAAATGGGCTTTCAGATAAATGCTCAAAGGAAAAAAAAAAAAGGTATAAAAGAGTACATATCAAAGGGAACATGAAGAATGGTACACAGAGGAACTAGAAGGAAAATCTGGAGGTCTAAGAAATAGCAGTGATGGTGCAAGACAAAGAACAATACTGCTAAGTTAGTTCTGCCAATTTTGCTAAACTAACAGCCAGTTCTCTGGAAAATTTTTATCTCAGAAGAAACCAAAGCTCTGGTGAGATGTTTGTGTTACTGTCTATAGATTGTGAGTGTCATTATGATGATAGAGAGTTTTACAACTTCAACACTGTAAATTGAGGACCCTGGGGAACCGTATGTCCAGGACAGAAAACAGTGTGAGTTTGTGCCTAGCATCCAATTTTCAGGGTCATATGATGATGTAGCAATCCCATCCATCCACACAGCCAGAACTCTACCCCAGAAAATCGTTATCTTCCATCCTTTCTCCCAGCCTTGACAAATACACTCTTGTCAGTAATGTAGAACACTGCTGACAAGAATAATTTCCCCAGCCAATCATTCTGATATGACACTTTACTAAATTTTATATGTCGCTTTTCCTTTTTTGCTGACATAGACTGCCTGCCTTCACTTCTAGAAGTCGTCTCTGACTGTTCCACCCTAGCTCTTTTCTTTCATCTTACTGAAATGCCAGTGTCCACTTAAGATATCCATTTCCCTCAGTCCGCTGTCATTACTGAATGCCTTCAAGCTGTCTTCAGGATAGTCTTTCACTTAGGAGAAGCCATCTGTAAACACCTGCACACTTTATTTCATTATCTATCTTGAAATTCTTCGTTGCAGTGACTTTAGAAAACTGACAAACTAGACTACTGAAAACAATACTCTCTGTAGCCACATACTCACTTTTAAATCTCTATCTCGATCTGCTACTATGCGTTGCTTTAAACTGCAAGATCTCTTTGGCAAGGAATTTTGGTTTTGGGATATTCCTGTGGTTTTTTAATGATGCATTGCTTAGAACTTGGGACAACATAAACAATAAACAAAAAACGACAGTAACAAGGAGTGCTTGAAAACCCAAGTCTATGGTTCTCTTAATATCCAATAACAGCCAGTGATCTATAAATGCTAAGGAGATATACAAATATCAATTACCATCTGCTATAAGTGAAGCCAAAGCTACAAACCTACAAAGCTTGCAGTAACAAAATGCTCAAAATTTACCAAATGGGACGCCTGTAAACATTTCGTGAAATACAAATAGTAATTCTCCCTCTAGTGGACTCGAAGGAGAAGTACAGAGTTACAGTAAACCCAAGCAAATAAGAGTAAAACAAAGCTCTTTTTTTACAATTTGTTACCAATGAATGATTTTTTTTTTAATTATTTAACATCTACCCTATTGCAGTAGCTTTGAGCCATAGCCAAGAACTACAGCCCCACTGGGGTAGATTCTGTGCAATTACAGAATAAAAAGCTTCAAAAAACAGCTTAAAAATTAACAGAAATCATAGTGAAAAGAGGAGTAAGACAAAGGGAAAGGAAGACTACAAGGAAACAGATTTTTTCACATATGAGGTAGTGATTTATATGCAGTAGCAACTTCTCAAGATTTTGAACATAAGTTCAAAGTTTTAAGGAGGATTCCAAGAACAATTAAATATATCTATAGATGTTCTAAAGATAGGTTCTGCCAAACGTGAGGGGTAGAGATAGAAGAAAATGTAAATACTTGTTAGAAATCTAAAAGGAAGGCATTATAGGCTCATCTCTGGAGCGATGAAAGCCTGGTGCCCGTTTATTTCAATCAACATCATTGGTGAGATGGACAGAAGTAATGGATTTTGGAGGGGAAGACAAGCAGCTGTTTTTTGATGTAATAGAGAAGTGAGAGTGAAAGGACTGCTGCAAAAAACAAGTGGACATAAAAGAAACCGCGCTGTTGTTTTCATGCGTTGCCTGAATGGATGTAAACAAAATGGTTTTACAGTTTCCAAGTCCAGAATTACAAAGGCTAACACAGTGTGATAAGGTTTAGTTTAAAATTTCACCACCGTTGTAGGAAAACTTACATCTTTGAGGTTTTGTTCAGCTTGAAGGATTTTACATTTAATTATCTGGAAAGTGAACAGTTAAAGTAGTGTATCGATTTTGGTTACTGAGGGCTCCAGATGGTTGTGCTTTCTGGTCAGTCCCAGTCTCTTTCCTCCCTCGTCAACTCACACATGTGATTACAAAGCCCATTCCCCCTCTCTTCAACCTTCTGTTCATAATTTTGGGGTTAATTTCAGCCCCTTCCCTACTCCAATTTTCCATGCTGCAGCTGCCATTTCCCCTGTTAATTTTTGCCTTCTGAGCATAGCTAGAAATTATAACCTGCAGTCCAGATGAAGGGAGGCACAGCTGCAAGTCCTACAGCCTGGAACAAGAGAGAGGCTGGGCTTGATTAAAAATGTGATCCAGGATCTGGAGTGGAAGAAGCAAAGCAGAAATTATAAGTGGCAGGTTTAGCTTGATATATCTTAAAGAAGAGTGGCAGACAAGAAAACCCTTTGTTTACCGAATAAAATGAAATCCTAGAAGACAGCAAAATTACACACAGAGTTGCAAGGTAGTCCCAAATTGTGCAGGGCCTTAATGTAGTTAATTCAAGTACACCTCTAACTTGACCAGTGATGCTTCATCCCAGTTGAACCATGTCTGCTTGTAATCACTGGCCAGTAAAAAAACGTTTGGTCAGTACTTTCCATATGAAAGGGCAAAATTTGTACCTTTCAAACAGAGTTAAACAAGTTGTGCCCTGTCACACTGGCTATACTGGGGATCATGGAATGTGGTCACTTCTTTTCGTCACAGGAGGCTAATCAGTTCATAGAACTTCATTTTTTCCGATTGATGAAACTGAAAGCACCAAGGGTATAATTTCTTGTACACTAGGTGTCAAAGTGACCGGGGGATGGGAGGAATGACATATCAGCTCTGGGAGAGGCAAAGTGGCAGGCATTACACTGAAACTGAGAAACGTGCTTCTAGCTGAGCTCCTCTGAGTGCACTGGAAACGCTATATGGCAAACGCGGTAGCTGCAGAGGCAACCCAATCAAGTGTGTATAGCATATAGGATACCAGAGTAAGAAAAAAACAATGGTACCTGAAAACTCCCAAACTCTCCTTAGCAACTTCTTTTTGGCTTTTTTCTCACCTTGCTTTGCACTGACCTTAGCAAGCAGGTACTCTCTTGTACTTCATCACCATTCAAATACTTTGAACATTCTTTATTAGTGACTTTAGTTGTAGTTTCTTCCCAATAATAAAAAGTTCCTTTCTTTGTTCAGACACGCTTAGTCTTGAGCACTCACAAATCTGACTTTCTATTTTTCCCTTGTACCTCCAGACTGCTACTAAATCTGAGTTTTCTGCATCTGCAATAGAGAAGCACGGTTGTGACAACACCAGACTGGGGGTGGTTGATGCACTGGAGGGCAAGCCTACTAATTCGGGACATAAACTGGCTGGAAAAATGGGGTACAGGAATGTCAGGGAGTTCAACAAAGGTAAATGCAAAGTATTGTAGCTGGGATGGAATAACCCCATGCAGTGGTACAGTCATTTCTCTGTCTAGCCAGAAAACAGCTTCCCAGAAAAAGACCAGGGGTTCCTTGTGGACAACAAGTTAATGCGTTTCAGCAGTGTGCTCCTGCAGCAATGAAGGCCAACGACATACTGGGCTGCATTAACAAAAATGTTCTCAGCAGACTGAGGGAAGTGCTTTTCCCTGTCTTAAGACCACATGAAGAACACCATGTTCAGTTTTGGGCTTCTCAGTGCAAGAAAGACACTGACATACCGGAGTGAGACCCGAGAAGGGCCACAAAGATAAGGCTAAGAAAAATGGGTTTGTTCATCCTTAAGAAGAGAGTGCTATGCAGAGAACTTACTGCTGTCTGCAGCCACCTAATAGGAAGGTGTAGAGAAGATGGAGTAAGACTCATAGCAGAGTTGCATGCATATAGGACAAGTAGCAGCAGACACAAATTGGAACATGTTAAATTCTGACTGGATGCACACCAAAAAAAATTCCCATGAGGGTGGTCGAACATTGGAACAGATGGCCCAGAGAGGCTGTAGAAACGCCATCCTTGGAGACATTTGAAACACAATTGGACATTCCCTGAGCAACCTGCTTTAGCAGGAGCCTGGAAAAGGGATCTCAGAAAGTCGCTTCCAACTTGTGCAACTCTCTGAGTCTGAATGCTGTCCTACCACTCACTATTACAGAATAGGAGATGCTTTTTAAAATTAATTCAGGTTTTCATAATTATGTTAAGCCCATGATACTACACTGCAAATTGATAAGAAAACCAGAATGTAAGCATACAAATGCAGGAGAGGAAGGGAAACCCATCTACAAGATTATGTATAGGGAAAGGAGGTACACTAATTACTTTGTTCCATTTTCTGATTTAAGAACTGGGCATAATATGGAGCTACTGGGGATGAAGTTCACAGAAAAACCGTGTAGTTTTTCATGTAATAAATAGCTGAACCGTGGAACTCCTTGTGAAGAGCTGCTATAGATAACAAAACTTTCTATGAGCTGAAGGGCACACTAAGCAAGTTCATGGAAGTAAAATCCATTTCATGTTGTTAACTCAATAGGACCCACATCCTGCTTGGAAAGGCCCGCAGCTGAAGATGGCTGGGAGATGAAAATGTCTTCAGCAGGCTTATCATATATGCTTACGCTGTTCTTATACCTTCTCTTAAAGACCTGCTTATGGAGAAAAACACAGTCAGAAACAAAATACTGTGCTTGATGAACCATTGGCCTCTCCCCAATGAACTATTCTGATGGAGGGAGAGAGAGAAAGGAGTGCTCAGCCAATTAACAGTTAAAAAACTGATAACATGCAAGACAAGGAAGCTAGCGGAAAAGAATTTCTGAAATGGAAACTGTGTATAGAATTGAAGATGAGTAATTTAAGTTTCAACTTCATGTGAAGTGGGAAAAAGAGAGCAAGCAATTGCATTCAACAATATGTTTAGGAACAAAAGGAAAAACCTTGGTTGAATAATAGGAATGGACTTAACAACAGTGTTCTGCATATTACAGCAGAGGGAAAAATGAGCAGACCAAGACAAAACAGACCACAATAGATAACCGAAGGCATCAGAATAAGCAGAAATTTTGCTTGTGGGATCAGAAAGTGACAGGAAGGAATTTAGAAACATACTTTACAGAAAGTAGAGAATTTTGATAGTGCAGTTTTGACAAAAATTTTGACCACAATATTGCAAGCCTGAAAGACTAAATATGCTGAAGTACCAGGGGAGAAAGAGAGAGTAAAAGGAAGATAACTATATACTGATTTTTGGAAAACCATAATGAATTGATGAAAATTTGTAGTGATGGCCCCAGTTATTCCAAATCCAACTTCTTACAGAGGTGCTGGTTTTCAGTCACCTTTGATTCTGAATGGACTGAGAATAGACTTAAAAGTGAATCTGCACCTGAATATATATGAAATTAACATTACTTCAAGGGAGAAAACACTACTGTCTCTGCTTGCATAAAACATGCTTGTTGGGATAAAAAATAACAATAATGCAATCATTCTTGAGGAAACACAGAGGCTTTTAGAGGCTTCTAATGACGATGCCATATTGTTTTCAAAACACCACTTGAAGCTAAAGCTTTTTAAAAATCCGTTTTCCCCTCCCGTAATTGCCATCCTAGAGAGCACTGCGCAGCAGGAGAGAAGTCTGACCTTTGAAAACATTTATAAAGGACTGCATTAAAAATACAGAAATATAATTTAAAAGTCTTTTGAATGCACTTCCTACATTGCCTCAGATTCTTGTGTACTTCCTATCTTCAACTGTAGTAAGTGTATGGTAACTCAAATCCCATTATCCTGTGGTAAAAGGACAGGATATTCAGCTAGTTTTGGCTCAGGCTAAAATTAAGAAAATCCCATTTTCCACTTCTATTAATGTGGAACAAAATACAGTAAAAATTCTCTCCTACCCTTTATCAAAAAGTTCCAAGGTTTTCATACTTAAGAGACAACAGAACAGTAAGAGAAATCCTTCTCTTTGCATACCACAAAGACTGCCTTTCACAAACACATTTTTATTTTTAAAAATAAAATCTGGATCATTCAAAGGACTTCTAAATACATCTCATAAGGCTCTCTTTACTGGATCTGAAAATTTGTGCAGAGGTAAGGTAATTGCCTTTATAATGTTAGAATATGTGTCAAGAAATCCTTTTATTAGTACCAATGAAAGAACCTTTAAAGTCCTCACTAATCTAAAAAAACCATCAAACTGCTATCATTAAAACACCTATGACAGTAATCCAGAGAACTGTCCATATCTTCAACAGTGTAATTTCTGTAGATGCTTCATCACTAATTAGGTAAGTAACCTGTACCTGATGCGTCTCTTTTCTTTACCAGCACCAGGACATAAAATTAGACTTTTTTTTCAAACACGGGTGTAAAAACATGGCTCTCTGACACTGTGCTACAATGAAATTTCTTTTTAAATGTTTTATTTGTATTATAAAGAGAGACTATTATTCAAATACGTATTTCCACACCAATAATTAAAATCCTGAAGCCTGAGTGATGCCCCACAGATGGAAGTACAGATGAAAAACAATAGTGGTCTAAAGTTCTGCAGGCAAAACATGCAACCTATACAATGGACAAGCAGTGCTGAACATAATAAAATGGAGAGCATTTCTTTAGTTAAGTCACAGAGTCCTGTAAGCTGTCTTTCATTTTTCCTGAAACTCTACAGATTCTGAACACATATATAAAATTAAAACAGAATGCCTTATCTTCACATATAATCCCATGCTGTATTAATGAAGAAAGAAAAAAAATCAGAGATCTTGATACCGCATTTTCCTCAACCCTCCTATGTCATCCTCTTCGGTTTTGCTTCAGCTTAAGAAAAATAACATGCAACAACATTTACTCCTGTTTAACAGTAGAGGGGGCCCACTTCCTTAAAAAAGAGCGGTTTTATGCATTGATGAAGGTGAATATAATGTCTTTCATATTACTAGTCAAATAGAAAAAGCAAAAAGACAATTGCAAGCGTAGTAGGGAAGGAAGTTTCTGTGCATTGAAAATAAACAGAGTTATTTTAATTCCTTAACTTGAAAAATTAGAGAGTTCTGATTTAGCCTGAAAATCCATCCTAATTGTTACATTTTATAAAAACAGGTGCATAAAGACAGTAAGAACAATAAAAAGGAGGAAAGGCTACTACAGCACGCAGCTACCATGGTCCACCCAGCATAACAGATAAGTGTGAGTTTCCCATCCAGTGAAGACCATAGAAATAGAAATTGTATGCAGGTTATTGGTGCTGCCTGAGAAGCCTTTGTGTGGGAACCTGTGCTCTGAAGAGACAGGAGCTTCAACAGGACAGATATTTGTATTGGATGGCAGTACAAAGAGCAATGCATGATTCAGAACACAATGGAATACGCTAACGTGAGGGGAAATACTTCAAAAAAATTGTTTTGATGGACGATTTTTATTTCTACTTCCTAAAGCTAACTTTAAAACAACAACAACAACAAAAGGGCTCAGCATGAACTGCAGCTTTGGGACGTATTTCAGAACATATTTTGCAACAGACTCAAATTCCTTCTCACAACTATTTTTTCTGAAAAGAAGAACGACAAGGAATTACAAAATTTATTTGTTTCTTTAGTAATCAAATGCAATTTAAAAAATATGAAATACTGCCTTGAAGTTATGATGATTGTATTACAGACCACAGCCAAAGCTTAGCAAAATCATAGGAAGTCTTTTAATTGATTCATTCAGCTTTGGGTCATGCTCTTAATGAGTTGGTTCATGAACATTAAAAGTAAATAAAACCACAACCCCATATTTTTTAAATGATATCAGTGGCACTGTAATGATCAAATCAGCTGACCATCCGATCTCACCAAGGATTCATAGAAATTTTTCATTCTGTTTTTTTCACACTGAAAATGTAATTACCATTCCACAACAAAAACACTGTCATTTCTCATATTTTTTCCCTTTAGTAACATGTTCTAAGGTAACAGTCTTTTTATTTCTCTATCATAATAAGCAGTTTGTAACTTTCTGTAGCTAACCTGTTTAATTCACCATGAATTTAGGTTAATTTTATATAAGTAAATAGAAGAAAATAAGCCTACAGGTGCCTGAAAACTATTACCATAAAAAATAATAATAAAAAAAACACAAAAAAACCCAACCAGGGAAATGAACTTTTTTTTTATAAGCTATAGACAGCAACTGTTAAGCAGAATATTATCTGTTACAGATACTCAGAACAGAATATTTCAAAGTCTACACACTGCGGGAACCTGGATTCTTCTGTACTGTAATTAGCTCCAGACAAAGTTCTTCTCCAGAACCAAGTACTGGTAAAACAGAAAAAATTACACAAAACTCATATGCTCAGAATTCTACTGCACTACAAATTAAGCTGATCATACTCTGAAATCAGGTCTCCTTGCTCTTCAAACTGTGTATTTTTAGCTTTTCCTTTGAATCAGCCCTATCACTTGTATGGTAAATCAGGTGAGAAAGCTGAGTCAGTTGAAATTATTCCCACCAAAACCTCCACAGAATCCCAATTAGTTTACAGGTGCATTATGTAAATTAGTTTATTCTATAGCATCTGGAGTAAAGGAGGCAGCTGGAGAGTAGATTTATTAAAGCTGCTCTGAAACAATAAGAAAAGTTCAAGGGGGTCTATGGCTGTAGTTAAACAGGTTTCCCTATCTGCAAACTTAAGTTTAGAAGAAAAAAACTTTCCTAACATGAATATAGTCTTAAAATTCTAAAACTAGATATTTTTAAATAGCCCTACACCTTCTTTTGACAATTATGAAAACTTGTTTTTTCAGGTTTCATTCTTGAAATATTTTCTATAAATTAAACTTCACATTTTGAGAAGAAAAATAGTTTCATTAATATGAGTTTAAATAGATCCTTTAAAGAATTTTCAAGCAACGTTATCAGAAATAGACCTTTGGCTGGAAAAAAAGGGGTCTTAGGTTAAAAGACTAAATATTACTCCACCAAAAATTCCTGATTATGTTGAGTCTGATTATGTTAATTTCCTAGGGAAATAAAGCTTTATAACCCTGTGTTATTTTCATAATGATTTTGGAAGAAATTAACCGATTAAAAGGAAGAAACTGTAAAGATAAAGAAAGTCAAAGTAACACTAATTATTGATCATAAATTCTGCGAGACACCTATGAAAGGGAAAAAATGATGCTTGCAGCTCTACTAAGCAGGCTTAGTTTGAGCTTTACATCCAAAGAATAAACATAGAATAGAATATTTATAAATGTTCCAACTTCATTTAAAAGATTCATTTTGAGAACATACTGCTTCAGACACCAAAGTCAATCAACTGCAAGGCACCAATGTGTAGCTAAGCAGACTCTGTTAGTTCTACTGTTTATTAAACTTATTTTTCAAGGCTAGAAAAGGGTAGTCTGTTGTGATAATAAGGTATGCAGTCAGGACTGAGGATATTCTACTTGTCCTGTAGGTCCATGTTAAAATTACATTAGTATTTATTTCTTAGAAAAAAAGTTTTAATAACAACACACTGCTACTTAAATTTGCATATACTCTGAACCAACATGCATATCTGTACTAGATGTTGCAGAAAGTTCAGACGTGAAATCACAGATCTGATTTTTGAAGTCAGGTTTAAATCAGCTTGAAAGATTAGCTTGAACTGAGCTACTTACCCTAACAGAAATATTCCCACAGCATAAAAAATGTATAGTACAGGCAGTGGTATAACAAAATGTTGATTAAGAATCTAAATCTTGAAATGTCAGGTGCTTTTTGAAGAAATACTTAAATCTTATCAGATCTCTGCATAGAAGAGTATCAAATTATTTATGCTGCCAATATTCTAGAAAAGCAATGGTCTACATTCTCTTTTGGCTTTACCATGTGTTCTCTCTAGTTGTAAATTCAGGGATGGATCAGAAGTTATGTTAAATGCAATAGTTTATTGGTTAAATATTCCTTCTAAAGAGTTACATTGGGGGCCAATTATCTACTTTCTAAAGTAATAGTATTCTGCTGTCATTGCTGTTTTACTTCCTGATCCAATTTAAAAGTATGTTCTCTGTTCTCTACTATTGCTTTTTCAGGAAAATCGCTAAACCTAACACTCTTTGCTGGCCTCAGAGGGAATCACACAAAGCACTTCATAGGCTGATGGGTCTTCTTTGAATAGCCTGTACAAATGAGAAAACCACTCCATGTAGCTTGTAACTTAAAACATCTTTAAACACAGAAACTAAAGGCAGAATATGGTAAAAACAGTTTATTCAAAGGAGAAGATATAGGTCCTGTCTTGTTGCTCAATTTGCTACAGTTTGATTCTGAGCTTGGACCTGCATCTGTTTATTTGACTGCAAAATACATTTGTGTAATTAAACAGTATTTGACCCATTTTAGATAGGGAATAGGGATATTTCACTTTTTTCATGATGAAACACCTGTCTTTTTATTTTTTTTTAACTCTGGAGTTTTAAAAATTCCTGCTCTTCTTTCATTCATTTTCTATATTTTGTACATGACATCACATAAGTTTCCTAGAGGAAACTGGTATTTACACACATGATTACACAAGTATAGCTTTTTATTTCAAATAAAAACTATAAGAAAGATTTTCAGAGTATTCAGTATAACAGGTAATTCAGCATAACTGGTATTCAGCCCGCATACTCAAAATAATTCTATGCCCAATGTTCCTATTGTTCTCAAGGGAGTCCTTCAACGCTGAATAGATGTGAAAACAGATAATTCAGTTGGGTGCATAAAGCAGATAAGATTTCTCTTGAAAAATCTGCCATCTGCCTCACACTACTGTGGCCGTAATCTTCACCAGCTGCCTGCTGGCGAACTTTAAAATAAGAGTATATATGAATGCAAAAATCATATTTTAGAGTTTAGGATATTTTAGAGAATATTTAGATATTTTAGAGAATCTCTAAATACTGAAAACTTTTGAAAAGGTGATCTCTTCACAGAAGTACCTTAAAGTAAATAATTAAATTCATATCTGTTTAAAAAGCTGAAGCCAAAACTGTAATTATCATAACCAGCTTTTATGCATACATATAAGGAGAAAGAGAAAAATGGAGGAGGTTACTTCAGGCTGTGCCTCCATTAGCAAGTAGTGAGGCCCAATAGGAACATATCTGAACAGGCAATTAGCAGGTTTCCGAGACCCAACATTTATGCTGTTTGTTTTGGAGCTTTAGTTCAGTCTGCCTCTGCTCCAGTCCCATAGACAAAATGCTCATTTGTGGTTGGAGTGCCAGAGAGCGTGCTGTAACATATTCTGGTTTAGGTTTAGAATATGAGAGGATTTAAACTAATGTGTTTCAAGACACCAACTCAGTGTAAACCAAAATATGATAAGGGGTTTATCAAAAGTCTTTTTAAAAGCACAGTCCTGATCCAATCTAACATACTTAAAGTAGACACACTGTCTCTCCTGGAGCAGACAGAGTCATGATATATAATAGCTCCAGTAACTGAGTCAACCACAATTTTTCTGTATTATATACGCTTACCTTCAGATTCTGTTTCTGAACTACATGCTTTTCGTCACTCAAAGAAAACATAGGCAAGAAGACTGTCATATTCTGATCAGGTGGAGGCACTGGTCTGAACGATTTTCTAAATTAATGACTGGCAAGAAGAGTTTGTACATCAGCATATCATGTTCTTATTTTCTTCATACACAGACATTCAGAATTACCAAAAACATATATTTCTGTTACAAAGTGAGCTTTACTTCAAGGATGAGATACTTTGCTCATATAAAGATGCATCTGCAATCTCTAAACTACTAAAATGTTAATACTGAGGGGAGGCATTCCTATTGCTCATATATGACTGTGTCCGCAGGTTGTAAACTACTGCTGTGGCAAAACGATCACTAAAATGTCATAAAGTCAATAAACAACAGGAAGTGGAATAAACAAAACTAAAATGATAGAATATTCTTCTGTCCCTCTTCCCATGACTTAACTGGGCAGCTGAAGCTCAATACTTTATTAAAAAGAGAAAAGATATTTAAAATTTGGCAGTATTCGCAAGAAATCGTTTCCATGTAAAGTGTTCCAAACTCATTTTTAAGTAAGCTGGAAGAATAATTACTGTTAATGAAAAAATGAAATGTTGTAATGCACAACATGATTGCGTAAGATAAAAGTGTTTTAAGTGGCAATAAACACAGACTGGAGGAATGTGATGGTCTTTTTGTTACAAAACATCTGTGAAGGTTCTACTTACGTATAGCAATGATAAATTATCATTTCAACTTGTTCTGTCAGGTTTCTGTCAAACAAGTGGCAGGTTGAACACCAGGAGTTAGAATCAAAAACTTCAGTGAAATTGATCCTACACAGAAAAATAATAATGACCCCCAACTTTTTTACGGACAACCGTATTGTCCCAAACCCACAGAAGTTTCAGCATAAATGTAGCAAAAATTATCAGACTGCACTGTTTTATGCACAGTTCAATATCTTTACCTCAATTCCACCAAAAAGAATCCAAGCATACACTTCAATGAAAGTTTGCCCATGGTAAGGTTTCTGGATAAAGTTTCTTTAATGATGAGCAATTACAGCATAGGGTTAACTGGATTACCATTATTACAGTGTTAAAACATTATAGCTGTAAGTGAAGAAAATATTAAAATGTTCTATAGCCAGTACAGAACAATTTGCAAACTCACAACAAACATTATTTACTACAATGCTGCCTTTTTATCTCGCTCAAAAATTTTCATACCCCTTCATGTTACCTGTAGTCTCAGTTTCTAGATATGTGACTTTGGATTTTACCATTTTAAAACCTGGTTTTAATTTTACTGCGTTTTAGATCCATCTGTAGGACCCTGCTGGTATTCCGTCTTTATTTATGACTTCACTGTTTTCTTAATCTCATTTACAAACTATCTGCGAAAGCTTTATTTTTTTAATCTATCTCCAAAACCTGTGTACACTAAGTAAATAATAAAGTGATATGATGTCCTTCTAGAAACACCTGCATTGAAGATGCTCTTACCAGAAATTACTTTTTGACATTACCAGTTATGTCTTACTCAGTGCTATACTGATTTTTGCATAGTCTAAATTTAGTAAATCAGGCTATCGAACAGTTCTAAGTCAAACAGCTCCAGGAATTTGAAGAATAAAATAACACACTTTGGTAGCCACATTTATAATCTTATTTGAAAATAATATTAAATATATACATAAAGAAAGGAAAAAAACAGTGAATAATTCAAGTCCCAGTCAAGATACGCTGAATTTCCCAGAGAAGAGAGTTAATAAAGCAATACCTCACATATGAGAATTTTCTCAAAGAGATTAAATCAGACAAAAGTTTGCAAGATAGCAATCTTCAAATGCAGACAAATAAGTACCTGCAACTGAAATTATATTTCATTTATACAGTGTAACATCACTTTAGCTATCAATTCTAAAGTATCTCAACCTCTAAGTACTACAGCTTCTAAATTGTACTACAATAAAAGCATTATTTTAAATTAACCTGAAGTACAAATTAAAATTCTGTGTTTTGATTCCCATCAGATAGAATTCTGCATTTATAATACCCCCCCATTCTCTAGGTAAACATATGGTCTTGAGTATGTAAGGAAATGTAAGTCATACAATAGGTTGCTTTCTACAGAGACGCACATATGAGTTTACAGTAAAAAATACTAGAATCCAGTATTTTGTAGATTTCTGTAGTTACAAATATATTGTACCATCACTCTTCCATAGACACTTAGTAATAAATTTTACAAATATCTTATTACCTGATGTTCCAGACAAAGTACCATTTCGATGAAAACTGTAAAAAGGCCTGGGCAAAAAAGCTGTATCTCATTTCACAGTTGAGTATTTTACAGTTTTATTTTATACCCTGCTATGGGATGTCTAGGTCAAGATGTAAGATGCAGAGCTTTCATTAGCTTTTCAAATTACATAAGGTGGTAGAGCAGTACTTAAGCTAAGCACCTAGTTACAAAAGTAACCTCTGCCATAGCTGTCTTCCTCTGTAGTTGGAAACTTAGAAAGCTTTTCACGGGAGATTTGCAGAATTTGTTTCATTTGAATAATGTGGTAGGTAATTTGATTTTACAAAAAGCAAGGCAATGAAAGGTGTTCTAAGTAAGGTACTTGTCTGGTCTTCAGATAGCATACCATCTCCCTGTACTATTTAGAATACCTCACAGTATGCATTACTGTATCATTTGGCAAAACTACCACTAAAACAGGGTAAGTAGTAGATTTCAGTCCAAATACATAACTAGTTCTGTATAATTTTATAGAAAAAGTGTCCTGTGATAAAAAACACAAAATGGAATACACATTTGGATATCATAATATATTTCAGATTTTTAAAAGGGGCAACATGACTCTCTCTTAAAACTGTTCATCATCTCAGAAACTTTATCGTCTAATCAAGGTGACTTCAGATTACACAGTTACATTTAAATCTTTGGTCAATTCCACATTAAGCAGCAAGTAAGTGAAGAGTGATCAAGTTGAGGGCTTACTATCAAAAAACAAGGTACCACTTGGAAAACAAAACACATTCATAGATCACAAAACTGGCCATTCACTTCCATTTCTAAAGGAGTTTTGTGCTTCTAGTGACACTGTCAGAAAAACTGTGAAGAATAATTTATCAACACCATATTCAAATAGGACTGGGACTTAAAGTTTCATTTCATATATGCATAGAGCCACATATAAATTGAGTAATAGTTACCTTAACAGGACCTGTGTTTGATAACCATTCTCTGAGTAGATCTCTTTTGTAGTCTCTAAGGCAAAACTGAAAACACAGAACTGATGCATGTTCCAGTTTTCTCATTGCTTGTAGGAACTCATGCTGTAGGCTTCCTGTTTCTTGCTCATCACTTTGCCAAACGATCACAGCAAGGAATAGAGAAAATGCCAGTATTTCCCCAATTTACAAGGAATTCATTTTACAACTATATTTATCAAACTGCTTATTTATAAGGTAACTCCAAGAATAAATGATATATATAGTTTTAAAATTGAGCTCTACAGAAAAACTTGTTATCACTAGACTTCCCATCTAGTGAAAGTGTAGAACTTCTATGTCCGTTAAACCTAGTGCTCTATACAGTGTCTACTGATTTACTTTATTTCAGTTATCTTACCACTATACTTTCTCATGTGCATACTTGATCTCCATTTTAATCAAGGTGTCACAGTCTTAATTAATGTACATTGCTTATTTTCAAGATATTTAATCTATTGAGTATTACTGTGTCTATGTTTTTGATTAATTTCTATACATAAAGACAGTAGAATGTCCTTGCTTCATACAGATGCAGGCAATAAAAGTTCTGCAATGAGCCTTGGTATTAACACAAAATAACTCTTTGTACATACTTATTTTTACAGCCTCTCTGTTGCTTGTCTTTTATCTGTTTTCAATAAATCACTAGAATCACACATGCATATGAATGTTCAGATAATATGTATACATATATCAATATTATATATTCGCAGAAACATCAAATAATAATAACAGATGGATAAGATACATTCAAAAATTTCCTGCCAAGCCTATCTATCCAAATATTATATATTTCATGATTTACTACATTGAAAATTATCTCAAAAGATATACATCTGCCAAATAGCCCAAATTCCTGACCTAATTTTTCTTTCATTTGAATGAATGCAGTGCTTCTGAAGGTGAAGTAGTATTTATGTGCGAACAAAGTGTGTATGCATAGTACCATACAGAATTACCACTAGGTATCCAAAGCCTAAATATCTGTTATTTAGCCATTGCATAAAACTGTATTAACTAATTGCTGGGAATTAAACTAAAATATAGGGTTTATATTGCATTAACTACCCCAAAGTAGCTCCTTGTTTTCAACCCTAACCTCATAGAAAATGTGGACTACCTTATTCCTCAGTTGCAATTATTCCTCAATTACAGTTAAAAATTATAATCTCCTCAGTGAGAAATTATTCTGTCTTAATTGTACAAGAAACTTCAGATTTTGATACATGACTAAAACTTTATTTTGTGTGACCTTCCATTTTAGCTGGCCATCCTTGTGTAAGTAAATTTTTGTATTTTCAGAATGGGAGTTTTGTGAGGCCTTTATGCATAATTGAAGTACTTTGCATGCTGTAGCCTCTACAGTGTGTGCTAGAAAAGTCTGGGTTTGTAATCCCACTTCAGGCTACAACACTGTAAATGAGTTATTCGCAGTTCTTTCCCCAGCCAAATCTGAGGAAGTACATTTTTTATTATATCAATATTGTGAAAATTCACTTCCATTTCCCTAGTCCTTTTGTATTTCCTCCCAGAAGTTTTCTTATTTTCAGTCATGATCCTTGTAAAAGATGGATCTATTGCCATTTTTAAGAAAGTTGAAAGGGTCTACTATGTGCTAGAACACGCTCCAACCTTTTACTTCACATTACAACTTAACATACACGTTCAGACTTTTTGGAGTGCATCCCTCTGTGTAAATCCATCCTATTTCCTCACTGTCCTGGCTCTAAAGCAAATGGTTGAAATATGGTTTAATGACTTTCTAAAATCTGTGTTTTCATATATTTCTATCAAAATCAATTAAATAGCTAATGGGACCTAATATGTATAATATGTTCAGCTTGATTTAAGTACCTCCCTGAAATTCAGAGCTGGCAAGTAATTCACAATTAAGTTCAAGTTTTCACCTCTTTTCCCTCTATGCATAAACGTAATTGATTTTATGCTAATCTATTTTGTGAAATTAAAAGAGAAAGGGTGACAACATTAGACTGGATGAAACACCCCACTGCTTATACCTATAAATACTTTAACATATTGAATGCAGGGATGACTTTTCTTCTCAGTCTAATATATGAAACATGTCACCAAGGCCACAATGTCAACAATGACACCAAAACTCTAAACTGAAACCTGTAGCTCTAAGCCTGGACTCATCAGGCATGG
Organism: Himantopus leucocephalus; assembly: GCA_003993805.1. NCBI lineage: Eukaryota > Metazoa > Chordata > Aves > Charadriiformes > Recurvirostridae > Himantopus > Himantopus leucocephalus. The sequence goes on along the minus strand of RSEF01000031.1, from coordinate 19,591,283 downwards.
ATGGCCTTCTGCACAGAGGGTAGCTTAAAAACCTTCATTAACCATATATATGGGATAAAAAAAAATACACTGCTTCAGTCAGTTGACATGTAAAACTGACGTTAGTTCTGCCGTTAGATAAGTGCGGTTTCTGTCTAGCCAGAGTGATTGTTTGAATAATGATGTAAATGCCCTGCTTTGACAGATAGGATGTAGCCGGATATCTCCTTGAACTCACAGGGCTATACCCAACTCCAGGCTGACACTAACAAACATACCTACGTTTATAGAACAGGAGTATGGAGGTTTCTTATGGAAAAAACTCCCAGTTCTGCAATTCACTTCTTCATTTATACTGAAACATCAAGAATTCAGGCAATTACATGACAATACCTATATGTAAGACCTATAACTTTAGCTTTGGGACAATGTCTGTCAACTCGGATAGGGAGTTTAGCGTTTGTTTGTTTGACTGTTGGACAGAAATGGCTGTCATTCATTGTAAACTGTTTTATGAATGCCTTCTTAATGCTGGCCTCTATAGGAAAGTGGCATATGGGTATGCAGACACATAAAAAAGCTGTGGGATGTAAGCTAGAGTGCTTACAGCATGTCCTCTGTTCTGCACGGCTATCCAAGTGTACTGAGAGAAACATGAAGCAGCTGAGCACCCTGGTCTAGTGGGAGGTGTCCCTGCCCATGGCAGGGCGGTTGGAACTAGATGATCTTTAAGGTCCCTTCCAACCCAAACCATCCTGTGATATGATTCTATGATTCATCCTCAATAAAATTTTGTGTTATGGCACAGAGTACAAGTATGCAATTATCACAAAATAGCTGAAATTCAGCCTGCTTATAGCCGTTACTTCCACATAACCTGCTTTAGGGTTTATATTCTTCACTAAATAGAGCAAGCAACTGCAGCAGCTATGAATTCAGTAGCAGATGGGGTCAGTACCTCTGAAAATACTATACAGCCCTATATTTACATGGCAACAGAAATTTTGCAAGCAACATATAGTTTGGTAGGGCACAACCCTCAAGAGAAACTGAGAGTTTCATTCTTAACCATTTATCTTGATTTTTGTTCTTCTTTAACTAAACTCTCTGTGCTACAATAATATAAATTTCCACGTGAACTGTTTGGCCAGTGGTTTCAAAAGCTGGCTGATGCTTTGTTTCCATAGGCTTCCTGGAAAATCAGAGCCCTCATAGTAAGTAAACACACACACGCAGACATACAAATAAGACACTTTTGTTTTACACACCCATGATTAGCTGATATCTTTATAATCAACTTCCTACCATATAATATTAACATATTGCCATATTCTTGTTACAACATACTTCTAGCAAGTGGTATGGAACTTTATTAGCCTACATGTAAAGCATAGCTGCTTGTCAGTTATATTTTTGCTCCTTTGATTTAAGTATATATATATATGTCTCTGCCTGAAGTGCATTTCGAATTATAGGTACCTACAGTTTCAGGCAGAACCTAGTCCCTCTTAACATATATATCATATTTCTTAATATCTTATTAAAACATCATAGCAGAAGTGAGCCTAGAAAATTTGTGGGATTGAGTAACTTTGAAAAAAGCATGCAAATACACCTTTTTTCATAAAATATAAAATTGATCAAAAAATATGTGTAGAGCACTAAATTCACCACTGGAATCTGGTCAGGAAATATTTGAAACCAGATGTATTGCAATTTTCATTCAAGTTACATCCATGTGAACGGTTACTGAATTGTCTTATTTAAGTATTTTGATCCACCGTTTTCAGTCATTTTTATAACTATGTTATGCTAAGAAAGAATGGGAAAATATCACTGAGAGCAGGGAGTAGTGCAAAGCAAAAAATTTAAAAGGAAGCACAGAAACAACATCTTCTATTGCAGTTCCACAAACACCTCTCAAGGTGTATCCCTTGGATAAATCGAGTTCATTAACTTCCTCTGATTATCACGACATTGTTAGCAAAGAAGCAGCCATGGCCTAAAAGTGATTGTTTTGATGACATACTAAGAGGATTTGCCATAATGTAATAAAATATATTAATGTAGGACTCTCAACCAGTTGAGTGAGATAGCTGAGCACAATCACCCACACGTTTCTGAAAGAACAGACCTTCCTGGCAAAATGAACATAGAGTTTCACTGGAATACCGCATATGCTATGAAAAAGTCTGGAGCTACCTTTTTCTGTTACTAATAGGCACAATCCAGACATGCTGGGAGACATCCTTCAGGGCTTTTTTTCATTTTTCACTTACAAATGGATAACACGCTAAGTACCATTTCTTATTTATCTAAAATCAAGTTATAACATTCCTACTGAAACAGCTTAGAAAATACAAATATTTAGAAAAATATATAGGAAATTAAAGACATTAAGTACTAGAGTTAACATACGTATGAACTTGTACCTATAGAATTTCCAAAATAAAATCAGATGATGCACAACTCTTCTATACATGCTGAGGTTAGATGGTGCAAGGAACTAAACAACAGTGAATGTAGCTGCCTAAGAGTATGACTACATTTTGTAACTGATACTTGCTCAGGGATGTTCTATGCAAGGTTGTAAGTGCACACTGAAAAGCAAAACCCATTTTCCAGATTTTAAATGCAACTTTTCCTATCCATCTGCAAAGATAGCACTATCATCCACCGTCTTATTATTTCATATCTCCTTTACTCACCTAAAATGCTGCTGCAAAGAAAATTACCTAATCAATTTCTTCAACATCTCTGTCTCCCCCGGTGCATTCCCCTGCTGTCTTTTTCCCCTTTCTATAGCATCAAATACAAGCTGTTCCCTTCACTTTCAAGGTTGTTCATTAGTTATCCCCACCTTATTTATATCTGATTTCCTGTATGACAACTCCCACTTCCAAATCAGCTCACAATGCCAACCCTCAATTAACACTTGTAAAATTTTCAAACAAGCTGAAAATGTTCTTTTCTTATTGCTAGGGAGAAATCCTCCAGAAAGTAATTTGCAAAACTAACCCATTACTCTTGAATTCCATTGGAGGGCTGCTTTCCCATATTTGCAAAAATATGATAATATTCTACATGAACATGACTTAAAATTATTATGCCTGACCAGTTAAAGAGTTCAGCATGGGATCAAGTACTATAGATTTAATTGCAAACCATACATCCTGCCATAAATTAAGCTTATTCAGATGACAGGTAATATCCAGTGTTAGCATCTCACACAAAATAATCTTTCAATACCATAAGTGAGGGCTGACATCTCCTGATGAAAAAACAGAAACAGAAAAACACATTAAAGTCTTTCAAAAAAACCCCACTTAAAATTAGCATCTGCACCACTTGTAGCACACACAAATTTCACTGGTGTTAAATTTTAATATTTTCCCAAAGGTCCATTAAGTTCCTTCTAAGTAATGGAAAAAAAGGCAATTTTATCTGACTCCACCACCTTCCTCCCACTTAGATGCCCTTCTGCTTGTCCCAAGAGAGCGAAGTGCTGACAGATCATACAGAAATAAATAAAACTGAGAAGCGTTTACAAAATCTGTGGAAGCAGAAATGGAAGTTCATATAATTTAAAAGCTGCACAGTGCAGGTACAGTGCTTATGGAATGACTTGGAAATATGCTTCCCTTCTGAGAATGAACATAATCAGAGGGTGCTGTTTTTTCAGTATCAACACTTGTTGGTATTTTACAACTATACTGCCCTATGTAAATGCTAAAACACTGGTTTCTTGTGCTCATCCAATATTCCAAGACACTCCAGCTGAGGTGCTTCTCTCCACAGTTTTAAGTGAGCAAGAAGCTTCATACATGGAAGGAAATCTTTCTAGGACACTTTGGAATCCTAATCTAGGTTAAGCTGCCCGTAACCACTGTCTCTTTTCTTTGCATTTCTGCATCATATACCTAAATTTTAGGAACTTTTGAATTATTACTGGATGGTTTGATCTTTGGAATGAGTCATCACTCTGTTTGAGGCTTCAACACTACCAAAATCAAGGCAATGATAACATAACAATAACAGATATACAGAATGGATATAAATAACCACTTTGTGTCTGAGTCAGTTAGAAAGTAATACACATTCTCTGGCTTTTATTACTTAATATTGTGCCTCAGTAAAAGAATGCTTTATACGACTTTGAATAACCAGCTACATCCTAGTCATGTAAAATTAAATTTGTTTAACATCCATAAGGTGCCACGCATATCAGAAATCAGGAATTTTCCCCAGGAAAAAGGATAAAAGTTTGTGCTAGTTTCAATACTTAACATCTAATAATGTAAAAGATACAAATAATGTTGTTACATATTTTTAATTTCCACCTATGTAGCACTTTTATTAATCAAAATGAAAATTAAATGGCTTTCATCAGCCATGTATTTATTATACTAGTTGTTCTATATAGTAAATACGTTATATAATTAGAATACATAAATATAATTAACTCTTGATTTATGTAGGATAAAAATACAACACTATAAATTCTCTGGATTTGATCCAGTTCCTTCCAAATCCGCCAAAATAACTTTATCAGTGTATTGGATTTTATTACTGTGGATTTCAGCAATTAAGCAGAAAGCTGTTATTTTACCCACAGTTTTGAGATTTTTTTTTTAAGTTTTTAAAGTTTTTAAGCTTTATAAAGATGGAATTAACTTCTTTAAGATAAATAAGAAACTAAAATTTAGGAAGCTTTATGTTGAAGAATCAAATTTAATAATATATAAATGACAAAAAGAGACACTAAGTATGTTAAGGATGATATAATCACAAGTGAAATTAAAGCTCAAAGATCCAGCTGGGAAATTAAGTATTGTGAAAGTAACATATTATTTTCTCTCTGCTAACATCCTTAATGTTAATATGATCCATGTCATAAACTAAAATAGCTATGTAAGTCCCAGAACAAAGTCATTTCTTAGAAGCAAGAAAACTGGCATACGTTTAACACACAATCAGTTAATCATCATTATTACCTAGAAAAACAAATGGAAAAGCACTTGCAAACTACTCCAGATCCATCAGCTGTGTTTTGTTTGTTTTACAAAGTCTGCTCAAATGTGTAATTTTACATGCATATCGTGGTAAGAACTTCAAAAAGGAGCAGTAACACTACCTTAGTCTGTCTTTAAATGTCTTTTTTCATGCTGAGGAATACAGATTCACATATGTATTTGATATTCTTACTGGGTTTTCACATACGGGGTATACATATGTTGATACAGCTGGACATATCCTTCTTTATGGCCATGAGACTGTAAAAAGTAGGGATCAGACACTGACGAACTTGACTCCATTCTACTGAACCCTTTGCACTTAGGAAATCAACACAAGGCAAAGGATGCCTTGGCATCTTTATTTTTTTTCCTGCTGAAAATGCAACTGCAGAAGGGTGGTCTACTCTTGAAGACGCTGTGCGCTTTAAGCTTATTTTGGCAAATGAGAGAATTTGATCCAAGGTTTTTAAAATAAGCACTTGCAAAGTTTGGAATACTTCCAACTCTTGGGAACACTAGAAAGTTTGTCTTGAGATATTAATTACTGATTTTCATAATGGTTTTAATTTAAAATTGTGGATGTTTTTTCCATCTAAAATAATAATGTCTATTTTTTTAAGCTGCATGATAGAGTAAGACTGGAACTTCAAAAATATGGAAGACAAACAAAAATTCAGACCAGTACATTTGAGATACAGCAAGAATGGGGGTAAATTGGTATTAGAATTTGATATCCTACATATCAAACGTGTCCATTATATCACGTTGCTAATGACTGTAACCACTGGTGTCACAAAGCAGCACCTTGAAAAAGCATTCAGCTTCTTATCTGAATAAAACTATGGAGCTGAAACATGTTAGGACCATTTGAACAGTATAATGCATACCTCTCTTTTGTTTCTCCTCCTTTTGGTAAGAAGGGCAAACAAGTCATAAACCTGAATTTGAGCAATGTTAAGGCTCGTATTAAGCCAAAGATCTTTTTAGTACTAGCAGAAGAGTTTTTCTCCTAATAAATAAGCTTGTAAAGACAGCAATGCTCTGAGATCTCTCACCCTTATCACCTTCCTTTTGCAAAGTCTAGGGAGGCAAAGTGCAATGAAATTCAGACTTCAATTAGGCACATAGCTCCTGGAAGGGGAGGCGGAGGTGGAAGCAGAAGCATCCTTCTTTCACTATTTGGTGCACGGTAATGGTGCGTAATCTTAAACTAAAGGTGATGTAGCTACAGCAAGAATCAAAGTGATTAAATTCTGTGAATTGAAATTAATTGACAATTTCTATGTAATTTCTCAGCTAATTTCCTACTTATGCACCAGTTAAAAATATTATGTGGTTGGAGGGGCAGAAAATGTACATGTGGGTTTCAGTCTGCTCATTCCTCTAGGTTTCTGTACCGGTTTAATTTCTTTGTTCTTTCAGTTTTATTACTGCTAACTCTGTGTTCTCTGACCTGTGTTTCAAATTACACTTTAAGATTCCTTTACCCTTACTAAGTGCAGATATACTTTGACAAAAGAGGGGTTCTTTAAACAGAGGTAGAATCAAATATTAGAATTCACATTTTGGGCATCAAGGTTTTCTACAACAATATAAAAAATATTTGCCACATCTGATAATTTTCTTCTTCTACCCTTCCTGGATCCAGTCATTAATTTTTCAACCACATTTATAGTCATTAAAAGTTAAATAGGTCAGAAAAGATTTAATGTACATTCTGGACAAGCATATAGAAAGAGTTTACAATAGAAACTTTGCTGATATAGTTTTGCTTCTGACTGTGATCCAGGTAAGGATTAGTCAGTTGTTTCCATTCATGTGGATTATGCTATACTGCTGCATTATTTAACAGTCATAAGAATTTCACAATGAATAATTTAATTATTGCTGCATACTTCACCCCTAGAAAAGAGGCACTTTAAGTTACTTCCTTACCTCGTTTTCTTTGAGTATGCATCTGTCACTAAAAAAAACCCACCCTATATTTTATTTTTATACTACACTACAGTTTATATTACACTAACACTTCTATTACTACGCCATCGATGTTTGCTTGTTATTTCAATGGGACTACCAAGTCATGAGCTTTTCTTTTAGCTGTTTATAGAACATTAAATGTTGCATCCAAAGTTTTAGCAATGTAATAGGGCTTCCTACTGACCCTATGCTACAAGTTATATTATGAAAATAAATATGTTTTGATTATAGTAATTTTTCATGCTTCATGGGCTCAAGGAAGTCCTTGATCCGTATTATTATAGGATTTGCAAGAACATGCAACTGGGGGAAATTGGACAACTGCATGATAACAATTAGACAGCAGTTCTGGTGAAAAGCGTTTGGGGTTACTGTGCATTAGAAGCTCACTATGATACAGCTATGCTTCTGGAAAAAAAGTCAATCATCAAACTAGGATAAATAAACAGCAGCATAACTTGCAGAACACTTAAGCTATGCTTCTGCACTATCCATTCAGCATTTCCTTAGCTGAAGGCTTTGATCTGTTTTGGACGTGTTGTATAACGAAAAGTATGGCTCAAAACTGCAAAGAGTGTAGAAGAAAGGAGCAACTAGATTAGAATTCTAAAAATATGGAATAAAGAGAAATAAATGAAAGAAAAGAAGAAAAGATCTGACACAGGTGTAGCTGATTCTGCTGTGAGATCTCTTCCAGCTTTGTGATTCTAAGACAATAAATAGCAAACAAGATATTTTTGCCATGCAGTTTTAAAATTTATATGTAGAAGGTCTGCTATGCCTTTCCACAGAAAGTCACTTGTAGTTTTTGAAATATTGCAGAACTTCTCCAGAAGAAAAATACACTGTAAATACTAAATCCTCCTTAATCCAAGGAACTCTGCTAGTCCTCAAAAGGTCAATACGGGAAACTAGCTTATTTGTATTTTTACAATGACACGTAGAGTTTCTGGCAGTATGAGGTGGGAGGAAAACTACTTTGCTCAGAACAATCTCCTGCCATACACCTAAACTACTCTGTTGGCTACCCTATTAAAACCTACACTTTCCAGGTGACCACCTTTCCTGTTACTGATTTATAGTCAGTAAGCATGAGTGTAAATTTGTTTAGATCCTATGGAAAGTCAACAAATCACTGTACAGACAGATTGATGGAAGCTAGTCAGAAAAGTGGTCAAAAGATGGTCAGACTTGCCAGACAATTCTAGTGAAGATTTAGTGGTGGGCTTTGTTTGCTAAAATCAATTTCTCTGTCTCTCATCCAGTATCTTGGTTTCTAAGTGTCCTCAGAGTGTTATTATCTGTTAAAAGTATCAGTTTCTTTTGTATTTTTGTAAGCCACACTAATGGAAAACAGAAATTCAGGTGACCAGCTTAGTCATTTTTTTTATAGTACTCAGTATTTACTTCTTGTTAACAGATGAAAATAAGATGGATCTTTAGTGAAATTTCTGTAGTGTTAAATATCACAGAGGCATTCTTCTTACATATGCAAAAGCCTATAAACAGTGTAGATAAATCAAAACACCTATCTTAAGTGTAAACTGTTTTTATTCTCACAGCCAAGAACAGATTGTGCCTAAAAACTACTAGAACATTGGTGCATACAGAAACATGAGTTGCTGATAATCTAAGGTTTATAAGTGGACAGCTGGAAATGAAATGAACATCAGTTCTGGAAGCACGTGTATACATATATCAGTCCTTTATATCATTATCCTGTAATTAGTTGGGTCATTACTACCGCTTCATTTAATGATATCTCAAGTGTCTGAGAGACACAGAGAAAGCACATACAAGTGCATCTGCCAAAAAGCACCTTGGTCTTAAATCTGTGATATTTTTAATTTGATATTATAAAAATGGGTAGAACCATTCAACAGAATATGTAAATTCCTTCCACTTACTACCAGACTTTCCTACTAGTAGCACCTCTATCCATTTGTATGAAAAGTCCATTCACTCTTGCTTGAGAACCCAACTGTCACCTTGAAATACATGGTGCTATTTCATTTTCTAGGTGGAGAGAAAAATAAGTACATAAATAGAATAAGCTGATGAGTTTAACCTAAAATTATGAGTTTAGATCTAGTAATTGAAAACAATGATGAATGTGTCCAAAACTTGAAAGGTGATTTTAAGAGCAGCTGCTCTCACCTTCATCCCTTTTTATGGTCAGCTGCTCTATACATGACCACATCCCAAAACATAACCTATGGTGATAACTGAGTGATGTCCATCCAGTGATTTCTCAGATTCAAAATCTGACAGGGAATTTTCATCCCTCTCTTATAACATAGCCTAGGGGGTGGCAAAGGCACTTTACCTCATGAACGCGCAGATCACTTAAGCACAGCTTTGCAGCACTTTATATTCTCCTGAAACTCTGCTCTTTATATTTTATATAAACTTTCAATATTAATTGATCCCCCTAACTGTAAATTCAACAGTTGGACTTACTTCTCTATGACTGAACATGTTTTGCTTGTCTTTGCATGTGTGTGTTTAAATACACATGCAAATATCTGTTTACACATAGATTTTTAATGTGGTGGTTTTGATTAGCCCCCCTCATGTATGACCAAATGCTGATTTTACACATTTACTTCCCCATAGGGATGAAGCTCTAAAACTTCAGTTCAGCAGGAGTAACAAAACATTATTCTGAATATATTGAAGTTTCTAGTGATTTCTAAGACGTAAAAGATGTTAGATTTTTGCTTTTCTTTCTTCCGTAACCTTCTGCTGTTGTTTGAGATGAGCTTCCAGCAGTTTTTCTACATTGTACCGTCCAGAAGAAATGGACCAATTTTCCAGGGAGGCCAAATTTGGGAACATCTTTTGGAAGAGGTTATAATGTCAGTGGCAAAAGGAAAGAATTGGGTTTAGTAGTAGAAGTAACAGAAAGTTTAGCTCAACAGTCAGAGGCATAGGTTCAAGCATTGGACTTATGCATGAGCTCTGTTCTGAAGTGTTTCAATTTCTGGAATTGGAGGGAGGGCTGGCTCTCCCTGGAGCAAACCATTCCCCATCATGCTTATTTTTACTGACAGGAGCTGGATGGCTTTGGATCAGCTTGGGCCAAGGTAGGAGGGCCATAAGTGGGAATGTTCACAACACCTCTGAGAGATACTAAATTGCCCAACAAACTATTTGATACAAAAGCACAGTTCTTTTTTTTCCCTCTGTTTCCCCCCTGACTATTCTTGCAGCTGAACTCTCTCCCTGAAATCTGAGAGAAAAGAAGATACAGGTCCCTCACAAGGAGAAAGAATGAATGGATTATCTATGCAAACTAATCTACCTAAGCATCCAGTCATTCCTAGAAGCGTGTATCTAACAAATAGCAGTGGAAAACAACACTTCCAGCACTAGACTTTCCACTAGACCTGTGGAATTGCTATTCAGCACCTCTGAGACTGCACCCAGAGAACTATGCTACCTCCCTGATCAGAGAGGGGATACAAAGAAGAGGGAGCCAGGCTCTTGGAGGTGCACAGTGATACGATGCAAAACAAAGGACCCAAGTCAGAACACAGGAAATTCTGATTAGATATTGGAAAAATGTTTTACCATGAGGTGGTCAAGTACTGGAACAGTTTGTCCAGAGAGGCTGTGGAATATCCATCCTTGGGAGCGTTCAAGACCTCACTGGACACAGCCCTGAGCAACCTGTCCTGAATAGACCTGTTTTGAGCAGTGTTTGGACCAGGTGACCTCCAGAGGCCCCTTCCAACCTAAAACATTCTATGATTCCGTGAATCTGTAATGCTATATGTCTTTATTTTCTCTTCGTCCCTTTTACATTTATGTGCATATACTAAGTTAACTGAGCATGTGAACTTGTCTTATTTATTATCGGTCTGTAGTTATTTTTCTTTTATGTACTAGAAGATACTCAGAAGCTATGGTGTAAATACTGTAGTGTAATACTGTAATACAGACCTGTTTAAAACAACTGGAACTAGGCAGGCACTTACGTGTAACAGCAGCCACATTATTAAGTAAATGGTTAGTTTGAAATATTCACAGAAGGACACTAAGTCATTGAGAAGACACAGAAGAGGGGACAGATACAACTGAAAAGAATTTGGGGAATGAACAATAGTGGGGCATTTCCTACCTATCAATAACTGACAGATACTGCTCCTCTTCTGTAACCTTTGCTATATATAAATTAAGGCCTTAATACATCAAGGAAGAGATGTAAATAACAGGATTATTGCATTCAAAATAAACATCAACAGAATTTAGTATCTCACCTATACATTTTCATTCCTATTAGCAAATGTTATTATCACCTTTAAATATGCAACCTAAACAAGCATCACTAAATGTAGTTTCTTTAGATTACCAGAAGAGCTTTGGATCTGATCCAGACATGGTGGTGATCCACAATGTTACCAAAAAAGAACCCTTGCTCTCAGAAATAAGTTGCTTTCTTCTTTACAAGAATAAACTCTTCTAGCAATGCTCTTCTTTTCTAGAGCTGCAATATACCTCGTACTGGTTAAACTGGCAAAGGGTAGTTGACATTCGTCATGTCAGCACGTACCAACCTTCTTTCAAATCATTCTGTCAAGCAACACGAAGTGGGGTTTGTCTAACACCCTTTCTTCATGAAACACTTGCCTTCCACTAGCAAAAAAATCAGTCTTGGAATTTGTCCATCAAGACAATCCATTTAGCAGTCAAATGATTCTGCCTTGCTTTTGGACCTATCCATTCCCAGCTTCCTCTCACATTTACAGTTTTAACACATCAACATAATCTCACAGGTTTTCCAATCATCTGCTAGCTCCAAAGTCTTCTCTACCAGAGGAGCACCATGTAGTTAAAATGATTTAACTCCATTTAAGGTAAGTTTTATAAGAAATTCACTAAGTTCTTTTAGTGTTTTATGTAAAATTCCCGTCTAAATTACCCCTCAGCTGTGCACCTGGTGTCCCAAGGAGAGACGTTTAGAGCATCAGCTGAGTGCCACAGAGCTGACACCATGAGTCTGTGTGTTCCTTTACATAACCACTTCTTTCACAGACATCTCTACTAATACTTAAATAATGTTGTTATGTTAAAACTGTATTACATAGTTCCCATTGAGAAATACATTAAACAGTTATGTTAATAATTTTAAAGTAGAGCTTTACATGGCTGTGTCTTTAATGAAAGGAGTTTAAGTCCTGATTAATCTCTACTTGATTATGATGGGCCTGTCCTGCTAAATTACCAGGGTTCTATACTCACTAAATTAGGAAACTGGCACCATTCATTTCAAAATAAACATATTTGAATATGTGAATTTTAAAAGCTAGTATTTGTACAAATTCCAACAGCATCCAAATTAATGCTATTTGTATTGTTCAGGTCATACAAATATAATTCTATAAAAAAAAGTAAGCCTTTTGAAACAAACATGAAAATGAGGCCCTTATAGTCACTTATTTAAAACATTTGACAATACGAGTTTCTTATTTAATTTATCTTTATGTACAATTCAGAAAGAACATTACTCCGACAATGTTTACTAACTTGTAAAAATTATTTGTATCTTTGAGGGAGGGCTAGCATATGCCAATTATTGTAACATCTTGCATGCCAATACCACTGAGTAGTAAACAAAGCAATAAAACACTGCCAGACAAGTAAACAACAAAATTCTTAATTAGAGACTGCTACTAAATTCTGAGAGCATTTTCTATTGGTCTGTAAGTTGGAAAACATTCATCTTCCTTTTCCTTAGGTTGTGTGGAAGTAGTTAGGACATAATAGATCACGAGCAGATTTTCAAACCACGCGGGCAAACAGAAAATGCTTTAGGACAGAAAGAAGGGTGCATTTTATTGGAGTACACAAGAGACTCTTGCCAAGATTTGCAAAGGCACCATTATTTTTCCAGGTGCTCTGTTTGTAGCTACAGAAACCAAGGGATTATCTAGCTAAATGATTAAAGTGTCATACAGTATTCCAGACTTCACAAAGTCGAGAAACTTTCTTATCCTAATAGAGAATAAAGTCTCTGAGCCACTGAAATACCACACTGCATTCCACCTTGGATGTTATTTTTTGGTTTCTTAACCCTTCATTGAGTGGTGTAAGGACAAAATTGACGCTTCAAGAAGACAGTGGTACTTTGGAGCAATCACCACATGTAAGCAATGCAGCAGTGGATGCTACCTGATTAGACCTAGTCCCATACAAGGAACGGAAATGGAGAGGAAGCACATTTTTTTGACCACAACTAATTTTAATGGCCACTTATCAAAGTACAGTTTTCAAACAGACAGCATTAGGGAACAAGCACCAGGATTACTGGATTGCAAAAGGCTAATGTTTCCTCACCTTTGTGCAGTTGCTTATGTATAAATACAGATGAAAAGTGGAATTTGCGAAGAAGCCTAGACCTTGAGATAAAATTTACATGAGATCTATTGTAAAAAGAATGATGGCCTGGGAAACCTGATAAAAAGAAGTGTAAGGTCTAAGAGATTAGGATGTATCTTAAGGATACATCTTGGGAAATTCCATGACTAGTGGAATTAGGACCGCTGGTATTTCTTCTCTATTTTTTCCAGTCTGAAACTTCAGTAGTGAAAAATAGAACACAGAAAGATGATTTGTCAAGATGATTTAATTGACATATGACTAATGGCCTTTAAAAATGCTAGGTTTTTTTTAAAACAACTAAACTCTGAAAATAGACCATGCAATAATGACAGTTATGTGAGAAGCAAATAGACGTACCTGAAATTTTTGAAGATAACCAGAACATCAGCTCCATTTATTACACTGAATGTTTTTGTATTATTGACTGGAAAATTATTTGAGTTGAAGTATTTATTTCCCAATTCTGTGAGTAGTATTTATTATTACATAGTACCTTTTATTCTATGATCTAAAAGTCACTTTAACATAAACCTGTAATGACTCTATTTGGGTTTTCATTTTACACATGAGAAAACAGTACCAGAGAGAGATTATTTGACTTGCCCAAGACCACACAGTAAGCAAATGGCCAAAAAACCAATCACAGATAGTCCCAGCTATCTTCTTGACTGCTCTGGCTTTAGTATAGTTCCTGTGTATACGAATTCAAAGCACTTACCTTCTTATATGAACATACAGGAGTAATCTTGACTTTTAAGAAAAAGACATCAGTCAATGATTCTGATACATTGTTCTGTGTAATGAAATGCTACTGTATTCCTTAAAGGAAATACAGTGCTGTACTTAATAAGTTGTGTACAAAGCTACTGATGATCATACAGAGCCAGAATAAGCATTAAAATGGTTATAAACAGTACTTCATTTTACTAACTACAAGCACATTGCGTTTTTCAACTAATGCAGCTTAGAATTTTTGCTGGTTGTTTTCACCTTTTACATGTGAACTCTCTTCAGTTTGGATAATAAAGATGTACTTGTCAGTTCTAACTCTAATTTTAACATACGTAATTCCTCCTCATTTCTTTTGAAAAAATATAACTGTTACATATTTTAAAGTTTTCTAAGTTGTATATATGCTTCCTAAGTGTTCCTTTAAGGTTTTCATTGAGGTTTAAAGAATTAGGATATTTTCAGAGCAAAACAAAACAAATTCTGGAAAACCAATTCCGCAGATATTGTTTGTGCACATTTGAGCCATTAATGTTTAATACTATCACTAATACACAATGCGCTTTCTGCACAGTTCTATACACAATTTTCCCCACCCTCTCAAATTCAGAGTGATTTGGGGTTTTCTGAAAGACTAACTTATCATCCTAGACCATAATAAATCCATGGGAATCCATTAAGACATGTTCCTCTGACAAACAGTTTAACTAAGGGACACCTATTAAAAGCCTTAATATGAAAAGGGAACAGAAATACTTCAAAAAGGACTGGTGTCTTTTTCAAAAGTATTGGGGTTTATTGCAAATTACTGGTTTTACAAGAATACTAAGAAGATATTTTGCTTTTCTTTCCATGAAAAAAAGCAGTTGACCCAGAACTTGAAACGGAAGTCCTGCAAAGACCAGCCTTTTCTGATAATTCTTAAACATATTTGTAAAGCATTTTGTTACAGTTCACTTTGTGTTTCCATATTATAGCTGTTTGTTTCATTAGAAGTGTTTAACTGTGAGAATTTATTTTTGCTAAGAAAGTCATGGAATGGTCAATTTTATTGAGATTCTTTAGCCCGCTTTGCTTTAGTACTTCTAAAAAGGAGGCACATCTGAAGCATTTTACCAATCCCATAAAATGGAAATAAAATCCACTGACTCCCCCTTAATTTTAAAGCAGCATGTCTTGTCAAAACAACATTGTTACACTTATAAAAAGAATGGAAGTTTAAAAAAACCAAAATACTGTTCATAGAGCATTTTAAATTTCTATTTAAACAGGCATCATAAGAATTAAAATTTAAAATTTTAATATGGCCCCAAAACCCTAACAAAAAGTAATATGTGTATTTTCCCTTCCCACTTCGGCTTGTGATCCCCTCAATAACTAATCACTTATAGAATAATGCTGAATATCCTCAAACCAACCATTACGACTTACAAAGATTAAACTTCATTGCATTCAGAAAACAGAAATGTATTCAGTCTTAAAGATCGAAAACCCTAAACGCCTAGCGTGTTTTCTATGAAAGAAACAGGAATGTATTGAAAAGAGTATTAGATTGAACATTTGTTCATTTTTGAAGCATATGATACGTTCCTTCAACTCTTATATAGTGAAAAATTTAACATCATTAACTTTGGACAAGCATGAGTTCACACAAGTGATACAAAGGTGTAGCAACAGAATGGCTGTGTGAAAACCAAAGATGTTAAAAGACAAATTTTAAAGATTACTAATGTTAAAGTGTAGTTCTAATTTAGAATTGCTGAATCTTTTTTTATTTCTCAATTTTATATGAATTGGAAATAAAGCCAATGTTAGGTAGAAATAGAGCAATCACTGCCAGAGAATACTGAAGTACGTCTTGCTCAGATTTATGGCCAAGGCTCCATAATAAAGCATACAGTGTGTACCACCGAAACACACAAAGCAATCTTCGTTCAGAAAGGATTCTACTATTTATTCATCGAGCATGTCATGCTATAAAAAACTGATTATTCAGGAAATCAAAAATCTACAGAGCAACTGAGTATTAAGTATTGTCCCTCTGCCCACCATTCTCTCCATAAATCCTTTATTCACAATGTCCGCTTAATATTCAAATGCAAGTGTGTGGCTTTCCACTAAAGGGAAGTGGTTCCAGCTACTAAAAATGAAGACTGAATAATAAATTGATCGATCAAATACAATATCCTACTGATTTTGACGGATAATTTGATTTTAAGACAGATGCCTGTGATAGCCATCAAGGGCAAAATAGGCATTGGTGAGCTACACACTGCAAAATAAACCTACAGCTCATTTCACAGGGAACAATAGACTAGTAGATGACGGACTCCTCCCTCTGGCTAAGAAACCATTACCCTATTTTCCCATCCAAGCCCATTCAAACCAGCAGGACCCTAACCCCGGGTTTGCCAGGCACTCCCCCACCTCTCGTTATTTTAACTTCGTGCCAACAGCGCACGAACCGCGTTCTTCCCACTCGGCACCGGCGCCGCGGGTTCCCGGGGAAGGCGGGCAGCAAGGGCAGCTCCGGCGAGGAGGGGCAGCCCCGGGAGGCACCGGAGCGGAGCGGAGCGGGGCGGCGGCGGGAAGCGGGAAGCGGGAAGCGGTCCGGCGGCGGCGGGGCCGGGCGGCGGCGGGAAGCGGGGCCCGGGCGGAGCGCAGGGCCCGGTGCTGCCGGCCGCCCCGCACTAGCCGCCCCGCTCACGTCTCCGTGCTGGCACAGCCGCCGTCCCGCTCCCACCCACGTGTTTCGCGATTGCTTTTCCACCCACAGACAGGCGTGGGAGGGGGGGAGGCGGGGGGGGACCAGGACCGACACGTGCCGCCGCCCGTGCCCCGGTGGCGCTGGCTCCAGGCGAGCCCTGCCCGGGGGCTCCGGGGAGGCGAGCTGCCCCGCTCCCCGCAGCCCCTCGGCACGGCAGCCCAGCCCGGCCCCACCTCCCTTTCGGAGCCTCCGCAGCCGCACGGCGTGTCCCTTTCTTGTCCTTCCCGCCGCGGGGAGAGGGGGTCGGTCGGTCGGACGGAGGGTCCCGCTGTGCCCACACCTCCGCCGACCCCGCCGGCTCCCCTCCCCGCCGCCGGCAGCAACCATGGCGGGCGGGAGAGCGGCACCCCGCCGCCGCGCCCCCCCTCCTCCAACACACACACGGCCGGAGCGGTGGGCCAAGCCCTCTCCTACCGTCTGAGTCCCTGGAAAGAGGAGGGCCAGGACATCCGCGATTTCTTCAAGCCGGGCCGGTGGCCGGTCTCCACGGCGTAGGAGGCGCGGTCCATGGCTCGGCAGTAGAGGTATCGCTCCGTGTCGGAGTAGCCGCGGTGCCTGACGCGAGCCCCGGCCAGGCAGCGGCCCCGCGATGCGGGCGGCGGCGGCGGGCCGGGGGGCTGCTGGTGCTGGAGGAACTGGTGCTGCCGCAGCTGCGGCGGGTAGTGCTGCTCGTGCCGCCACAGATGCTTGGGGGCTTTGAGACTCCCGCTGCCGCCGGCGCCGCCGCCGTCGTTGCCGCCGGCGCCGTCGCTGCTGCCGGGCAGCGCGGACAAGCCGCTGCCGCCGCCGCGCTCTGCCTCCATGCTGCCGGCGGGCGGGCGGGCGGGCGGGCCGGGCCGGGCAGGGCCGGGCCGGGCCGGGGTGGCGGCGGCGGCGGCGGCGGCGGCGGCGGCGGCCGCCTTCCTCCGGGCAGCGGCGGGGAAACTGTGCTGAAAAGTTGGACAGCTCCTGCCGCACCGCCCCTCGCCCGGCTGTGGGAGCGGCTGGGGCCGCCGCGCCGCCGAGTCCTCCTGGCCACTCGGGAGGGGAGGCGGGGAGAGCGGGAGGAGGAGGGAGGAGGAGGAGGAGAGGGGCTGGCTTCCCGCTCGGAAATATTTAAACCCGGGCTGGAGCCAGCGCGGGGGAGAGCGGAGCCGGCAGCGGGCTGCCGGCAGCGCGGGGAGCGCGCTGGGGTGCGCGGCAGGCGGGGGAGGGCACGGCGGGGAGCCCGGCCCGGGGGAGAACCGGGACTCGGAGCGAGCGCGGAGGGGCTCTCCCTGCCGCCGCTCCGGCCCGACTCCTCCCCGGGCTCCCCGGGCGCGCCTCTCCCTTCCCGACGCCCAGGGACCGGCGGCACCGCACCGGCGTGTGGGTGCTGGCCCGGCACGACTCCCTCCCTCCCCGGGGGACTCGCACTGCAGAGCGACGGCAGGTGGCAAAGTTGCTCACGCTCCAGTTCACCGAGAACTTTGCCGTGGGTTAAAAATGGGTGCTAACCCCCTAAACTCATCCTCCCGCCACGCCTTATTCCCTGTATCATACGTTCAATCTTTGCCACATCAGGTTCGGAAATCGTCTGTTTCCCCAACTTGAAACTTCCCCCTGGTCTGCCATCTTCACCGATGAGTAAGCTCTCTCCCCCCTGCGAGTAATACGGGCTGTAAATCAGTGCGAGGAAGGTGTAATTATAGCGATGCTGAGCCTACTGCTACAGAGAAGCTTTTACATTATAAACCACTAGTTACATTATAAACCATGCTGCAGGGGAAAAAAATGATTTAAAGTTAAAATTTACAGAACAGAAACTTCATCCTAAAAAGCATTTTTAAAATTAGTTTTACGTTTCAAATTATTTTTGTAGTCATGTACAATCAATAATCCAGAATTGAAGGAAGTGTCCGTCCCCCCCCCCCCCCCCCCC
>RSEF01000031.1:19560029-19571342 GCA_003993805.1 Himantopus leucocephalus | reverse complement strand
GCATGTAGTGATAGGATGAGGGGTAATGGCTTTAAACTGAAAGCGGAGAGATTTAGATTAGATAATATGAAAATATTCTTTACTCTGAGGGTGGTGAGACACTGGAACAGTTTGGCCAGGGAAGTAGTGGATGCCCCATCCCTGGAAGAGTTCAGTGCCTGATTGGACAGGGCTTTGAGCAACCTGGTCTAGTGGGAGGTGACCCTGCCCATGGCAGGGGGGTTGGAACTAGATGATCTTTAAGGTCCTTTCCAACTTAAACCATTCTATGATTCTAGGATTTAAAATCCGAATGCGCAGACTTTGCTGGAAAGTGTTCAAGTAGGTGAAAAAAGATTACAATACTACCTTAATATCATTTATTTTCCTCTTCTTCACCCTCCCAGTAGCTTCACAACCGCTTGAAAGTAAAGCCCAAACTGGAAGAATCTATGTCAGGAACTAGACAGGAAAGAGGAACAGAATTTTCTAACACAAAAGTTATGAGCAAGATGTGGATATTCATTGTCTGAATGTAGGAATGTGACTTAAATCAGGAACCTAGATTCCTCACCTATTCAGCAGAGATAAGGGCACACTCACTCCCATCTTAGATACTGTGAATTGCCCTGGAGATTCCCCAGTCAGCAGGAAACGTAAGCTCCTAACCTGGGCATCTGAACAGAGTACCTCTGGTATGGCTGCCAATGACCCCTTCACATTCCAAAAGTGGCTGTATCCCAAGCAACTCTGCTTTGATACCTAAAAGTTCAACCTTCATTACTTTATCTGTTCATGGGAGCCAAAACCAAAATGCCATCATTTAGATAAATTACTTCAACAGAAACAGCAGCTAGTTTGTCAGGTTGTCAAATGAAACTATATTGAGAAGCTTATGAGATACATATCCTATATGTCTGGAAGGCCTCACTGTGAATCCAGTAACAGAACCACAAACTAGAAAAGGCTCCTCAGTTTTATTTTACTGTTAAGGATTCTGTTAATCTTGCTCCATGATCAAATTAAGCCTTCTACTACCACTACAGCCATATAATTCCTCTCACGAAGTAATCAAAATCAATTGTTCCAACTCACCTAGTTGGAAGTCTGCTCTGAAATCTCACTTCCCTGACAGTCATCTTATAGTCAGCCTAAATTCATTCCTGGCCACTCCATTCTTTTTAGTTTTGTACTGATAATTCCTTCAGTTTAACCAAGATCTTAGTCCTTCCTGGGTCCCAGACTTCGTTTCTCCGTTGCTATCACTTTAGTCTCCTCTTTAAGAGGATTCAGCAGCATGACATCATATTACTGGTCCACATCATATTTCTTCCAGTATGGATAAACCTTTCTCAAACTTGAGTAATGAGAAATGTATAGTATATTCCAGCTGGATGGTATTCCATTATACAAGACAACAGTATCTATTTCACAAGTGGAAAAAGTTTGCCTTATGCATTCTAGAATCCCATGTTTCTTTTTCACAGCAACCTCATATTGTTAACTATAATTGACCTACTAAAAGACTGAGGTCTGTCTTGTCTTCTGCACTTTGAAGTTGATAAGCCTCCAGTTTATAGCAGAAATACTTGCTATGAAGTACCCTATGTGCGTGACTTTTTATTTCAAGTTATTAAATTTCTCCCTATTTCAGCTTGTCCACTACCTCCCTAACATCTTCTCAGGATTTAATCATAGTCTTCCATTTATCGATGATGCCTCACGACTTAAAATAAATCAGGTCAGCCAAACCACAAAGGAAATCTTTGTGTAACCTCCCACCAACCTTATAGATATCACTCCAATAGAACCTGCTGCCTGTCTTTTAAATAATTCTTTGTCCAACTTGCTCTTCTTAAAATGATCACTGCCTTCTCCACACTAACTAATCAACACATATGGGATGTCAAATCAAATGTTCCAGTGAAGTTTGACTAGATTAAATCTGTTGCATTTTCTTATCTAGAAAGTGAATTTGGGAAGAAAGGTAGCAGCTTAGAGCACTCCATTGCAAAGCAGTGATGCATTTTAATATTATTTTCTTTTTAACTGCATATTTTCTTTTTTTCCTTTAAAACATGGTTAGTGAACTGTCAGACACCATACTGCCCCCCCCCACCACCAATGACAGGAAGCCAGTAATAACCTTTTTAAAACCAGCAATAGTTCATATGTATAATGAATTCATAATTCAGGTACAACCAGTAAAACTATCTTTTGTTTATTTAAACTTTTTAAGAACAATACACATTGGACACATCCATTTGGCAGACATGACAAGGAAGCAGAATATGATATGAAAGCAGGAGTGTGATTTTGCTTTTTTATACACTTTAGCATTTTTTAATTCATTCTGTAGAAATTTTATTCTAGAGGAATATTTTCATTCACTCTTTAAAATTTAGTTTTATGGGGGTTTTTCTACTCAACAGTGTTCTTCATAATTCAAAATTTTCTCATGTAGCTGAAACCTTAAACTTTTCTTGCAATAAAAGCGTTAATAAAAGCACATCTTTCTGATACAGACATTTTATGACATACACAAAGTTTAGATTCAACTTACTTAAAAAAAAGAAGTGTATGTATGTCTTTTCACTGGTTTTCATCTGGATGCCAATATATCGTAGCACTCTTTGCATGCTACTACTATGTTCCTTCCCTATTTCAGAATGTTTGAATTCAAGGTTAACTTGAAAATTCCTCGGCTTATCTCAAACCCAAGAATTTGTAATTACAGCTCCTTAGGAATTCAGTTCACCTCTATTTAGTAAACATACGCATTCCACATGAACTCAATTTAGATATTGCTTTGTAGCAATTTTTACGTTATCTGTATATTTTGATAATTGTACATCTCTAAAACAGCTAATTTCTACTCTGATATAAACAGATTGTGTTTGAAATATAATTTGCTTTCAAGTTGCAGTATATATTTACCAACAACAATATGAATAGTAAATACACATAGTATTTTTTATAGTAAAAACACATATGTATTTTCCATTTTTGTCACTCACTGGTGTTCCTAATTCCTTATAAGCACTTGATTACACTTTCAAGAAGGCAGTCCAAGAACAGATCATATTACCCTACAAATTTCAAGTAGTGGGGTTTTAAACCAAGTCTTTCTCAGATGTCAGTTGGACAAAAAGGCCTCAGCTATCTGACAGCTGTGAGTGAAACATTTAACTGAATACCACTGGCCATTCTAAGCCTTATACTGAGTTAAAGACTAATACACAGTTTTAATTGGAGTAAGGCCACTTTTCTGAAGTGGTCTTTTGATAGAAATGTATGTCAGTGGACTTTTAAATCCAAAGTGTGAGCCACAAGAACAGATTTCCTAGGGAAGCCTTCTTTAGATCTATACAGATTCATATTTATGAGGCAGTAGAGTAAGACTCAAGAGTTAACTAAAGCATATTTGTATTAAATTAAGCTGTCTTATAATAGTATTTGTATAATGAAAGTATTATAGCAAAAGTATATAATCAACTGCAGCGCATGCAGTGCACACAGCAGGCTTAAATCCATGCTGTTTGATGAGTGATTTAGCATCAGTGAATAAATTGTCAGAATCAAACTACAAATTAAACTTGTCTCTTTAGTAAGCTGTTGCAAACCACATGAGGTTCAAGAGTTGCAGACTGTCCATTTCAGACACAAGCAACAACATCCTATGCTTTTCATCCCAGCAGTGAAAGGGGAGAGAGTGGTAGTCTCATCTATTCAGCCAAATCTAACCATTGCTGCAGTTTCTCATAGACAACTGCAATTGTACCACTCAACTGATGAATATTCTTTTCTATAATTTTAAGACTTCTGGAAACACAGATGCATAGCACTTTTCAATTTAATGTCTTCTTATCTAAAAGTAGTTTACCATTTCCTGATTATTTTCCAGTTATTTTATACATCTGAGTCTTAATTCTCTTAAAGAGAAATTCTCTTAAAGAGAAAAAGGAAGAAAGCGGAAATGTGTTTTTCACCATATGTCACAATGAAAATGGAAACTTCCTCCTCCACTTCCAAAGTTCACATTAATTAAATAATGAAACAAAGAAAAAGAAAACACAGCTAAATGTCAACAGCTTTCATTTGCATGACAGCTGAAGTGCTCTCCTGTGTCAACATAAAGCCTCGATTACTTTCAGAGTGCGTTACCTGCCAACTTTAATAAACACTGGTCAAGCAAGGAGAGCTACTGCAGGTACTGAATTTGGTAATGGTATACCAGCAATTCATCCTAAGACCTGCAAATGTGCAGGACACAAGGAGGGCCTGCTCCAAAAAAAAAATTTCCAAATAATTTCCACAACAGTCTGCAAATATTCAAAAACTTAAAAATGGAAACCTTGCTCCAACGAGGACAGAATCAGCGTCATACTCGTGCACTATCATCCTAGAATCTTCTTCTGTTTAGAAAAAGAAAATAAAATGAAGCCTGAATTCTGGGATCATAACTATTTTGTACATCTTTAAATTCAGTACCCTTTTGTTTCAAAGCAGCAAACAGAATTTACTCTAAGTATCTTCAACAAAACTTCCATAATACATTTCCTTTCAAAAAAGATCAAGTTGATTTATTTAATTTGTTTTCTCCTAAAATAACCTGTATTAAAATGGTTTTACTATGCCAAAAGATAAGCATCTTCATCTAAATTGTAGAATCACTTCAAATCCTAGACATTCCCCTCACTGTTTTCCATAATTCATTATACCACAAATCTCATTGGTCATACACAGATCTTTGAACACAGAAGTATTATATTTAATAAATATAACTTTCTATGGCTGATGTAATGAAATTGCAACAGCATGAAAAAAATATTGTGACTGTAGGCATAGGTACAGGGGGGCCTGTTGCTGAACTTCAATAGAGTCCACACTCTGTGTCTGCTTATAAAATTTTCTGCAGCTCTTAAAACACAAATTTAGTGCTTGAGCTCTGAGTCTCTAGGAGCACTGAATGAGCACAGAGGAGCAGATTTCTGGCACTACATAGAGCACTGTAAAGATGTAACAACTGACTACAACTCAACATGTGGGCAGGAACATCTACCATGCTGTGTTCACCTGAGAATCAGGCAATTAACTGCTAACATGACATTTCTCACAGCCAACGAACAGATGTGCTTACAAATATAATCCATTTGACATCCATTGAACCTGTTTAATGCAATAACATTAGAAATTTACTTTTTATAGAGATTTGTTATTTTAAAACACATTTTTAAAAAAAAACCAGCACAATGTACTGTAGAGATAGGAGTGGGAGGACGGGGATTGTTAGCCATTTGGGTAGGTTTGAGAGATGAAAATGTGCAAGATCTGGACACAAATTTGTAGTCCCTTATTGCAGAGCCCAAGAATAAATTGCTAATCTCTGTCCGTACAAGCATTCCCTATATTGACTAAATATTCACTTACTGTGAAACTGGAACTACACAAACTCAGTCCTATAACTTTAAATCTTGTCCTTTCCCAAAATTTAAGACTTCTTTAGCAATAGTATGCAAGCTTCCAGAAATTAACTTCTTAGAAAATCTCATGTATCCATTTTTGCATAGTTGAAAACGTTCAGGCAAGGTTCCCTAAAAACTTTATACAACAATTTTACTCCAGCACAGGAATGTCAATGAACAGCCTCAACTCCAGATGTCCTGAGCTTATAAAGGAGCTTTTTATTATTTAGATTGTTGTTTTCATATAATCAACTTGTTTTGGTAATTTGTTTTATATTTATGTTCCAATAAGAAGTCCCAACTTTAAAAAATTTTCCCCCACTCTTCTGTTTACCAGACTCTGTATTAAGCCATGTAACTTACCTTTACTGACTTTGCTGAAGTCAGCTTCCTATATTCTGTTCTAGGACTTTGAAAACTCGCATTTTTTAGTACTTCATGAATGAGAGAAATGGTTTGGTTAGAAACACAGTTTTGTTGTTTGAGTCTTTGTCCTTCCATGCTCCTGTCCTCTAACCCAGCCAACAAATTAAAGTCTTTCCTACACAATCATCCCACGTGGTAGCCTTGTAACCTCTGTCCACAAACTAAACAAACATCTACAAACACATCTGCCATTGCTACTGTCCAGTCCGTAATTTTGGATTTTCTCACACCCCTAATGAAAGGATGCTTACAATGTTATTTCTGTGTTGCCCTGGTGATGTCATGAATGAGCTTTTGTTTCTATAGCACCCAGAAAGGAATTCTTACATCAGAAGTAGACTTGGTTTTTAATAACACTGGATATCTGTGACAGACTGCTGTATAGGGAAGAACACAAAAACATTGTTTTGCTGAGATTTGTGTGAGCAAGTTTTTATTAGCTATTCCTCTGAGCTTTAACACCCAAACTTTTCACCTGAGTTGTAACACCCAAACTTTTCCCCTCCACCCCAACTAAGGCAAACTGCACACTTCCTTTCCTTGATCAAAAACACTTTTGTAACACGACTGTTTATTTTGAAGCCCCAGAAGGATTGGGGGGGTGGGGGGGGTGGGGGGGTGGTGATGGTGGTGAGTCACATATAGAAAAATGCAGAAAGGAGTGCTAATGCTTGAAGTAGTTGCCAGTATCCTTAACACACAGCCTTGGGTACACACAAACGTGTTGGAATTAAAAGTGTGTTAGCAAATTGTTGTTCACTCTAGGATGCTTCAAGAGTCGCTATACCAGCATTCTTTCCTTTCCCCTCCCCCGCTCTTGTTCTTGGAAGTAAAGAGAGGATATTGAGCACACTGAAACAACCCCAGCAACATCTGTAGCTTTCATATCTCCTTCAGGCTTTTCAGACTGAGCAAGATTCAAATATTATGATGCTCATTCTCCTTGTAATGCAACTGTTTTCTTTTTTGGTCCATCAACTGTCTTCAAAATATTGACAGCGTGTCATTAACAAGTCTGCAGTCCCTGGCTGAAGAGACAGTTTTGCTTATGTATCTGCTCTCAAAAAGCCCAAAAGACATCACACAACAACATTTAAATTTAACTTGCACCAAGATTCTCTCATTCTTATTGACTCATACATAAGGGACATTATTCTTTTGGCACGAATTTTGTATCTACCTTATAAAAGTCAGTTGGGCATTCAATTGTACATCTTCTGTTTACCACAACCAAGGAGCAACAAATAGGAAAATTGTATTTTTTCCCTTTTAGAATAAAGTTTCTGGGTTTATAAAACTTCAGCGTTTCCAGAAAAGACACGTGCAAAGTTGCATAGGGGTTTTCCAGGGCACATGAAGTGTACCTTCTTCTGTCCCAAATTGTTCCCTTTCTCTTCTGTAAATGACCCTTGACAAAAGCAATAAAGCAATTTTAAAAATATCTTAACTTGCAGTCTACCAAAGCCTGGGGGCTTTCTTTTGCCAGACCTTCAAGGCATATTTTAAAGCCAATAGATACTTTTCCTGAGGGAGGGGCTTAGTTCCAGGGGAAAGAATATCATTCAGCTCTGTGAAAGTAGTATTTTGGTATTCTTGACCACATGATATTTACTTTACTGCACTATTAATTTTTTGTTTTCCTTAGTGATACTGTGATGGATGAATTGTATCATATTTATTCTTTCAGTTTATGTATCACAGCTAGTTTTCGTTGCTCTTGGAACCAAAATAATGTTCTCTTTCCCAGACTCACTGCTTTTACTGTGGCTTCTCTATTACATCTCTATTCATTAATTCAACCTTAGAATAAAACAGTGGACTTCTTTTTTTTTTAATTACTTTGCATTTACCATTTAGAGGAATTGCTCATGGAGAAATACAACCAGAGGAGAGGTTAAAGTTAAAATAGAGCCACAAACAGAAACTGGAACAGCAGAAGGAATTGTTATGCAGTGAGAAATGGAATGACAACATATGGTTAACTAAAGGAAAAATTAACAGAGACATAGTACATCTGAACACTGGGGAGGAGGGAGAGGAAGGCATGATTAGGAAAGAAATATCAAATAAATTTATTCCCTAATTTGCATCCCGTTTTATCTGGACTGATAAAGTCCATTAGGTAGCAACTCAGCAAATGGCATTATGGTCAGCACAGGCTAAGTAATTAATGTATATTTAATTCTAATTAGATTTCCTAGGGGAAAAAAATACTCAGTTTCTCTTTCCCTTTTCCATATGCACATACTTTTATAGAAATATAAAATCCTATAATTGAAGAAAACAGGTGAAGATTTAAGACATATTCAGCCACAGTTAGCATGTTGAGTCTTGTAATTGGAACAATCAAAACATGGCAGTTGGCTTTCCCAGCAAATTATGCAAGTCACACTTTGTTCACAGTGCAGCACACTTGAGATTGATGTGCTTGCCATGATAATATATAAGCTTTAGAGGTTCCAGTCTCTGCTTCTTCTGCTGGCAACTCATCCAACAGCATAGCATTGTGGATTATTTAATGTAACAAAACAGGAATGAAAGAAACACTAGAGAACATTGTCAGTAGGAAAATAGAAAAAGGCAGTAATTTCACATCTCCATAATACCTTTTGCAAAGGCTGTAGGTAACTATTGAGAATTCTCACGTTATTAGCTATACAAAAGGTGCAAGACTACAGTGATTAACTAAGCTTGGTATACAAAGTAATTGAAATGAATTACAGAAACCTAGTTGTTTTAATTTCTGTTCATGCACAGAGGAATCTCAAAGTGCTGACTTGTAGTTGACTAGATCACATCTGTTTTCTATTATTTTAACAACTTTAATTAAATCTTTGTACCAAAGTGCAGATGAAAAGTAAGAAGCAATTATGAAAATAGCATATACTTGTGAAATAGCAACAGTTCTGATCAGACTTCTGATCCAGTGCCTGATTAAGAAAATATAAATGATTAGCTGGGACTGCATTGCTACACAAGGTACTGCACAAACAATGAAACCAGAGGACAGTTTGGAAGATATGAAGAAGCACTTTCAATAGAAGTATTTATGACAGCTGTTATAACCATGTTCAAAAGTTGTGAAAGTGTTCCAATTATTTTCTATATGTTCCTATTACCTAGCAATCTAGATAGTATTTTTTTTTAAATCTTGCAAACCAGATAGTAACATAGTAACTTTTGATTCTATCAAGAGAAAACATGAAAAAGAAATTCAAGACAGTTATTTTTATATGATTTTATGACCTAAGATTTTTCAGTCTCAAGTGATCCCAAAAGGCACAGGATGGAAAAGAACTATAAGAGTAATTAAATGGATGAGTAACAGGTATCATTGTTGTCTCTCCTTTATACCAATTTAGTTTTGCTTAAAGGTGGGTAAGATGCAGTACCATTTGATGATGTAAGAGAGGAAAAAACCCCAGGATTAATAAAAGTTTACATCAGATAGCAGTTTTATGATGCTTAAACCTCAACAGTTTATGGCAAACAGCAGTACCTCTCCATAGTGAAAATCCTGCTAACCCTCATCAAAGTGTGGGTACTCATTTAATATAAAAGTGATTTTCAGCCTTGCATCATAGAATTTAAAGTATTAAAAGTATCACCTTTTGCCCTGAGGAGAATGTAGTTTGAAGAAAAATAGGCAAATGTTCAGAGCATGGAAGGAAAGTGGTGCAGCACAGATGCCAGAAGAAAACTGTAGCTGTCTCCAAACTCCAGTTTTGGGTGGTATCTGGTGTTTTAAAATGATTCTGTATGCAAATGGAGTGAATTGCTAGATGGTGTGTAGAGTGAGATCATAGAACAACCTGCAAAAGAAACCTGGAGAAAAGTCCAAGTAGAGCCATAACATCATGCTGGTTTTGTGATGGCCACTTCCACACCCCCTCACTCAGGTCTTATTAGAAAAACACACATTGTCTACAAAACATTATTATTCACTGCTTTGTCTCATCTCATTTTCCAATGTAGTTTCTCTTTTTTCTTTCCTAGAACAACCCCTTCCAGGGATGGAGGAGCTGCCATTTCAAGAGACAAACACAGAAAGCCTAATTTCTCTATCAAGAGAGGATCATTAAATAAGAGTATTTGGACTGAGATGATTGCTTTATTTTGAAAACTGCATAGCAAAACCCTTGAGACTTGAGCCTTTACTGTCTAGATTGTGCTGTTGAGCTGGTTTCTTATGAAGATACTAACAGCTGAAAAACGTTTCTAGCAGGAAGATTTTAAAGGTACCAAGAAAACTTCTAGCATTTTATTTCCTGAAGCAAAGCAGCCAAACAAGAGGCCAGAAGTAGATGCTTGTAGATACATAAGAGTTTGATAAAAATTTTCCTCACTGTCCATGTATAAAGCCTTCCTCTCCCACCCTAGTTCGTTTGCTCTTATGTTGCCATTCAGAGACTATTGTTACTGAGCAATATCTAGGTCTCAGCATGTATCATGTAATATAGATATAGATCTCTGCTGGGAAATAAAAGATATGCAATGTTCTGCCGCAGAAAGAGATGGAAGTTGGCTATTAAGTGACATTATTTATGAAGCACATGCAGTGAAAAGAACATAGAAAAGACTGTGATAGCCTTTGTCTAAGTTTCAAACTTCATAAAAAAACCTCAAATACAAACTCAATAATTTATTTACCTAACAGGGAAATTGGGCAGTATTGCCTCTATGTATTTTCAACTGTTCACTTATGTTTTGAGGTCAGTTTTCTCAAGACTTGGTAACTCAAAATTTATCAGAAGAAACACAGCATATATGTTGAAAAAAATATTAGCCATCGCATACAAAAATTGATGTTTTTCTCAACCCCTTAGCCAAAAATATTGAGTATGTTAGTTCATTTTTTAAAATCATGTTGCAACTGGTTGCAGTTTGTATTTATTTAAAGAGTATGCAAATTATCTAAGTGTCACTTTGATATTGTTACATTGGCTTCTTTCAGGTGAGCCCTAATATTTTTTTAAATTTTGATTTTATTACTACTATTACAATTTGCCGCAAAATGTACCAATTAGGATGATGTTACATGATCTGATAAGACAGCTAAGAGAAATTGGCTTAGTTTACACATTGTAACAGATTAATTAGTTTGGACATTACATCATTGCTTTCTTTACCTTTCTGAATCTTACATAGGAAAGGAAGATGACTGGTCTAACATCCCATGAGAGACCCAAATAATGCTCTGAACCAGCACATCTGCAGATAGGACCATGAAATAACTATAAGCAAGCCTGAAAAGCATAGGTGCAACCCAACAGCTGGAGCAACTGCAAAGCTCCAAAGTTATACCAAAGCAAGCCTGGTATTCAGGAGGGCCACATATCATAGTGAAAGTCCATCAAATTTAAAGAGTTCCATTACTTTCTATTCTGAAAAAGAAAAGGTGAAGTCATTAGTAATTGCCCCTGTTGGTAGCGTATCCTGATTT
>RSEF01000031.1:19541292-19559996 GCA_003993805.1 Himantopus leucocephalus | reverse complement strand
GAAATGACAACAGAAGCAGAGTACAGAACAATAAGAAAAGCAGATTGATCTGAAAAACAAATAGTTGTCTAGAATGCAGGATCTGAGACAGAAGTGCTCACCCTAGAGCAAGTTTGAACCTCCTTTATTCTTCCACCTCAGGACTGATAAGGCAGAGGCTTGTAACTCGCAAACTGTCTTTTGGAGGCATCAAAATAATAAGGTTTTTTTGTTACAAATTACTGAAAGTGTAGTGGGCTGGGACAATTTTAATTGGTTCTATGAAGACAGAAAAGGGAGGAACTGGAAAAATTCTAGTTATTCTGCATATTTAAATGTGAAAAAAATACAAATAACAGAAGTGGAGCATAAAAGGACAAATTGTACAATTTTGTTCCCTTTGAACTCTCTCTGTACAGGGACATGGAACAAACACCTCATAGGGTCTCAATTGTTTTTTTGGGAATCATACTCAAGATCTATCTCCAAACGATCAGCTTCAACCAACCCAAGAGTTTCATCCAAAATCTCAGAAGCAGGTTTGTCTCCTAGATTCACTTTGAAAATCAAAATATTTACATGAACCCAGCCCCAGCTCTGAACTAAGAGACCAGCATTTTATAGGGTCTTTTGCTACACAGGCTTGGCTAAAGATAATGCTGCTTGTCTCTTTTCCGTTAACTGTGTTCTCAAACTGTATTGAAGATCTATCAAAAGATATGTTCTTTGAAACCTGATGAAGACCTTTTTTTGCTGAGAACAAAAATAAGAGAATGACTATTGTCAAGTGCTTTAAAATCCACAGCTAGATTGATTTAACTCTACAGAATTTATACTGAGTAAATTAGTATTAATTCAATACAGATAAGATAAAAAGATTCCAGAAACCAGTTTGTTAAATATAATCATTAAAGGAATTTTATGAAAAGCAGAACTTCCTAAGACCTTGGACATTTTCTTCCTTTTCTGAAGCTGGATTTTGGTCCCAATCATGTCAAAATTAAAAAGAGGGAGGGGGAGAGAGAGAGAGAGGGAGAAAAGAAAGGGACAAACCATATTTTCCCAGACCCTGCAGTGCTGAAGGAAATGGGCAAGAATCTGAAGATTTAATCTGCACTTTCACGGATATTACTAGATTTCCCAGCCTCAAGTCACCAGAAGCATTTGCCCAGGGGCTACAGATCATGCGGCTTCCCTGTTCATAGGCTGGCAGGAGGAGAGTTTGCAGTGTTCCATCCGAGATGCTATATAAGGTAACCAAACTCAAGTTACTCTGAATGCAGTGCAGTAGGTTAGAGAAACCTAATATTTTGCAGAAAAGCAAGTTTGCTATTAGCTGTTTTAAGGCCTATATTTGATATTTTTCTGAATACATAATCATTTAAGGAAAGCTGATCATTGTTTCTTTTTCATTAAGGGCTCCCTGATACATATTTGTAGCACATACTTTCTGCATTTCTAGGCTGTGCATTTATGTCTGCAGACATGTATGTATACACAGGTAGAAGATGATATATATTGCATGTGTCACAAGGAAAAAAAAGTGTATAGCGTACGTATATTGCACATACAATCACAGCTGTTCCTGAAGCCATGGCTAAAAGAACACAACATGAATTGTAAAACTCCAATAACAGGAGGGCAGTCTAAGAGTTCAGGGACAGTCTTAATCCTTGCCAGAGAATTGTCTGTTTTTCAATAACAACTTGCATGAAACCACCTCCATTTTCCACAAAAATATCTAGCAAATTTTTCTGCCACTGACTGTACTATTTGTTCCCCTACAAACATCTTCCATGTAACTGCTTCTTGCCACTCTTTAGTACTCTTAGCTGTTACATCTATTGTACTTCCAAATGCTTGGCATTTGTATATTTCAATTAAAACTGTTTAATATTTATATTGCAAGTATGCCAAGAACCTCATTGTGCTGGAGGACCATTGTTCTAGCCATTGTAGGTACCCTGACAGACACAGGGATATTGACCAACCTGCAATTTAAAATAAGTGAAAGATATATAGGAAAGGAATGTACTTTAGGAAAAGTAATTACACAATATTGCATATCCCTCCATATATAGTGTGCATCAGTCACATGCTCATTCCCCTTATGAGCCCCTCAATCTATCAGCGTCAGTCAGCCGCCTTCTAGGCACCATTGCAAAATTTGGTCTGAAAGAGTGAATCAAAAGATGCAGCAATCGCAAACTCAAGAGCTGAAAGACCACCTTCATATTTAGAGAACAGTGTGGACAAACTCCATCATGGATTAGAAATACACAGTAATATATAGGTAGGAAAGAAAAGTAGGGAGAGACCAGGTCGTTTGATTCTCTAATACTGATATGCTTTAATTACATTATCCAGTAACTTCATGCTTTTCCTCTACTCCCTTGACCACCAGCCTTTTTCAGTGTTCAGTGCAATGTGTAAGGTCCTGATATTTATAGGTTCATTTAATTTTTTTTTCACCTTATTACAAAGGTGAGAGCAGTTTCTCTCAACCAGCAAAAGCAAGAGGCTGGAGCTGGTTTCAGAGAACAAGAACTTGTTTGGGGCAATTAGTAAGCAGTAAAACACAGAAGCAGGTGTAATTCTCATACAAATGGCTGAGACCTCCCAGCCCTCCCCATGAAAAAGTGCCTGAACAATCCACTGTGCCTCTCGAAGATGGCCGAAATTCCAAAACTGGGTGGAAAGATTCAGAAGTGTAAAAGTAATCTGTATTGCTAGGAAGATACAGCTTCACATGTAGACGATTATCCTTGGAGACAAGGAAGAACTCAGACAGAAGATGCCAGTGACAATAATGTGCAAGGACTCCAGAAAGTAAAGACTCAGCTACACTTCATGTGTTTGCTAGTGCAGCTAGTAAGCTGTCATCTGCATAATTGTGGATGACATTTGAGTTACAGGTTAGACCTGTTACGTCTGTTAGCATATAGGTGGGGGTATTTTCATGTTCCAAACTGGTGCCGTTGTAAGTCACAAAATTCTAAGTACTGCCCAAGCCTGAGACAAGGAGGTAAGACTTGCTTCAAAAAGGCTTAGCTAAGAAGGTAGGCAGAAGCTGAAGCAGGAGATGAGTCATGAAAAAAAGAGAGAATGATGACAAAAACGTATGCATTAATGTCAGAAATATCGGAGGCAGAAGGAAGAAAAGCATGGAGAACAGATTTTGAGATCTGATCAGAATAGGACGGCTGGAAACATTAGTTGGAACATCTATGAAAGACTGGAGAGGGTGGAAGACAGAAAGGAAGAAATCCAGAATGAGTGGGAGGAAAGAAAGACATTTGCAATTGCTTTGTCCGGAATACACTAGTATCTTCCTGCTATGGAACCTTTTCTCTCACTCCAAAAGATAATCCCACAATTAAAAGGGGATTGTCAAATGTGAATGTGAATACAGTGAATTAATCCAAAACAATTTAATCATTAGTAATTGACTATTAAAAGGATTAATTTATTGGGGGTCAAATCCAGCCATTCTTTGTCAGACTGGACTGTCAACATTGACATAGCCCTGTAGAAGAAACATTAGAAAACATGCAGAAAGAGTTCAAGTTGCTCCAGGCACAACTTACTCTCTCTTCAAGCATTTCTTGTGCATCAGATGCTGCTTTGCTTAAGGGAACTTGCTGCTTAAAATGTCTATTCTGCCAGGCAACCACAATAACTGACATCAAGGGAAAAGCAGCACCACTGAATGGGCTTCAGTTTGCCCTTTAGGAATGTCCCACCTTTGCCTTTTCTATCCCTTTTTTCCTTTCAAAGGCTGTATTATAGATAGTGGGGGTGGAAGAAGGCAAAGAATATGTAATGTAATTGCTTCCCATTAATAAAAAATAGTTAGTCCAAGCAATCTCCCTCTAAGTATCCTTCTATCAGCTAATAAATGGACCTAACCATTGGCAATGAGAGAAAAATCAATTTATTTGGAAGTAATGCAAACTTATTATGAAAAATGCTTCTGGAACACTGCAAGCTTCTCCCATTTCTGTTGACAAATTGGTTACTTAGAACTATTGACCTAAAGCAAGGATTGCTGTTTGACAGAACTTCACTGTGACAGAAAAGGGCCTGGAACTGAACTTATTTTCAATTCCTTCACACTCTCTGTGGAGAACTACATCACTCTATTCTTTGGTGTAGAGTATCTTACCCTACTGCTGAAAAGCTATTCTATTTGGTGAGC
Organism: Himantopus leucocephalus; assembly: GCA_003993805.1. Taxonomy (NCBI): domain Eukaryota; kingdom Metazoa; phylum Chordata; class Aves; order Charadriiformes; family Recurvirostridae; genus Himantopus; species Himantopus leucocephalus. Next base: position 19,555,819 of record RSEF01000031.1, on the reverse strand, counting down.
AGAGGAGTATACTGGATTTAGCTGGGATAGACAGGATGACATTCCCTCTCCCTGACCATTTGCTTACAGGAGGAGCTGCGGACAAAAAGCCCATGGCTCTGTGAGTCATAATCTAAGCAGAAATGAGCATAGGAATAAAGGAAGTCTTTAACTTCCTCATCACTCCCCCACATCATAAGCAAAGGTTACGACAATCTAGCCTTAAGTACTTTGGATGAAAACATCTCAGTGAGTCAGCTGTTTGCAAATAGCTCTCCGCCTTCCTTTGCGCTTCATCTCTATGGGTGCTCCGTGTCTGCTTTGCATTCACGAGTTCTGTCCCACCTCCTCCCTCCCACCCCCCGCAACTTCTGCATGCAGCTAAGGTCTCAGAAGCTTTGCTGCAATTTCTCTGAGCATTCCCTTTTGAGGTCTAGCATCTTTTGATCCCATCAGTAGTCACAACTTTGCTTTTAAAGTTTTAATCATAGAATAAGACAGCCATTTTGTCTCCTGCTCGTGATCTGTAGTTTATCCAGAGGTTACAGTTCTTGAAAATACACCTTTTATATGTAATACCTTAACGAATTCAAAACGGTCTCACACTTCTAGGCTTTTACAGATATTTTTAAGTTAAAAGGCTGACCAAATACCGTTGAAGCACGCAGCAGCCTTTGTTCTTTACAATAGCATAAATGCTCTAATTTTGTTTTCTGCCCCCTGCTCCTTTTTTTTGTTGTGGTTGAAGCTGTTGAAATTCCACAGTTTAAGCAGGCCCAGTTGCTAAACATATCCTCTTCGTTCATTTTTTTGCAATACAGCTACTTTCTGATTTCACAAGAGTTGACTCACTTCTGACACAATGTTCCAAGATGAACACCCACATAGTGTAACATTCAGACTTCATTCTTTCCTCCACATATACTAGCACTCTCATCACCTGAAAGTAGAATCTTACTTCCTTTAGCTGACCAAATATGCCTCCAGTATAGTCCCATAGAAATCTAGTTATTATAATATTCTACTGAAAAGTTATTTACTATTGATGGTGTATTAACTGTTGGTTTGATTTTTAAAATACCAATTAATAAAGTATTTCATCATGCTTTTTGATAAAGAACAAATTATGTTGAAATTTGTAAAGCTGTCTGTAGCAACACATTGGCTTGTTCATCCAGTTATGAAAATAATATGAAGTCCTTCTAAAACACAAATAATAAAGTTCAGTGTTTTATTATAAAAGTATTCCATAAAGCTTCTTTCCACAGCTGATCAGTACTAACTAAAATCCCTATCCTATACTAGAAGTAACTTTGTAAGGGGTGGGGGAGAGAACCAAATTAGACAGACGGAGTGAGGGAAAGACCAACATTTAGCTGTATTTTCAGAAGTACCAGATGGTAAGTGATGGAAGTTAAAGCAATAAAATACCTAGAATATTCTAAGCAGGTCAAGACACCAGAAAAATAGACATTTCAGGAAAGGAGGAATTTATTTATGAGGAAACCATTTAAAGAAAAAAAAAGGTACCTAAGGAAAGTGACTAAGAGGGACTAGACAAGTAGTATGCACAGACTGAAAGGATACAAATGCAGACATCCTCACTGAATGCTGTGAGCAAGAGTGAAAGAAAGAGCTGACTACTATACAAACCCTTATTACAAAACACAGTTAAATGCAACTCCATAGGCTACCAACAGAAGAATGAATAGCAATGCTGTGCAAACCAGCCAGGGAGAGGGAGGAGAACTAGCAGGATGATATATACTGTGCTGTCTGAGGACATGAAGTACAAGCAATGGAATAGATAGCTATTAGAGGAAGTTTAAAAATAGATATTAACAACATATTTTCAATTACAAGATCCCTTGCAAATGATTTTTTTAAAAAATGTATTAGACGTAATGTCAGAAAAAACAGGAATGTTAATAATGTCTTTTCTATCAGAAGTTTGCATTATTCTACAGTGCTAAACTAAGCTTCCGCTGGTTCATGATGCACAGCTAGTTCTACATTTCGTGAAAAAAAAAATGTTCATACAAATCTGCACGTTCATCTTCCATATTAGATAAATTATGTTCAGTGACATCTGAAACCACTGAACCAAGACTTTGATTGCCATGCTTCCTAGAAACATAAAAACCTCTTTGAAAGCTATGAAAAAAAATCCCATGAAATAAAAATAAAAGCCGTATTCCATTTTTCTTTTTAAGATTATTCAGTTCACTGATGACATTTCTACTTATTCATTATGTGTTCTTTTGATGAAATGACTGTTCTGGCAGACCGTGGATAACTTTGACAATGCAAATTCAAATTGACAAACATGTAGGAAGATACAAGATTTGATGTCACCATCATGTGATAGGAATTCTTTGACTGTACTCAACAAGTGTAATGAGACACTTTTCCAAAGGCACTTTTGTTCAAATAGTGCTACTATCCCCCTATGAGCAGTAGTCAAAAAATTGTTTAAACAGCATGATACCACACAGCCTAAAATAATTTCTTAGGGAATACATATTTTGCAATTTAAAAACAACATACAAACAGTAGGAAAGATTTTATGTACCCAGTTTAAGGAAAAATGGCTGCAGGTGGTTATGATTAAGTTCACACAGCAAGATGTTCTAGGATTTAACGCTAGAAATAATGAAGTTGATTATGTAGGTTAAAAAAATTCTGTTTCAGGGCCTGAAATGTTCAGTATGTTTATTGACCTTTTATAACTTAATTTGACAAAATACATACTAGGACGTTTGTCCTAAAATAAGAACATTCTTTGAATCAATAAAGATGAGTATAGTTGATAAAAATTCATTCCATTAACTTAAACTGAAACAATGCTGATCTTTCCCCCAAATTTGAACAAATCTTATTAGATCAGCTAACATTAAAATTTTATGTCTTATGGTATTTTAAAAATTTTATGGGCAGCCTCATACTTCACATAATTCCTCAGCAGGTCAGACAACAGCAACAGGGAAGCTTTATTAAGCATTCTGAATACCTATTTTCAGTTTATTAAGACATATCAGGTTGTTTATTTGATCCACATATCAAACCATGGCACCATGATGAATTTAGCGTACCTCCGTCACTTTCCCCCTATGGCTATACATACATATGCTGATAGCATGTACAGGAAAGAAAAAAAAATAATTAATTTTAAAAAAAAAACTTAATTAAATTCCTGTAATTTAAAAAATTACAGGAAAGAAAAAAAATATACATAGGGAGAATTTTTTTTAAAGAAATTCTTAAGAATAAGCCCAAGGAGCAAATGATCCTAATAGCCAGGAGCTCAAGCAGATACAACCTGCCAGATTCAGGAAGCACCACACCAGGGCTGGTCTAAGATATCTGCACCGCCTTCCCACACCTGAAAGAACAGGTAGGTACTTGAGCAATTCTGCATAAAATCAACTAAGCTCATCCTCTTGGTCTGACAACCAGCCTCACTGGACTACTAAACTGAGGCAGCAAAGGAAAGAAGGAAGACACACCAAGGTATTAGTGGCAACAAAGCAGAGACAGCAGTTCCAATGTTGTTACAGGGCCAGGTGGAAGATACTTATGGGAAAATAAAAAATCGGGATCCAGACTGGTTTGGAATATTTCTCAGGTGCACTTTGTTTACATAAATGCTGGGAGCTCCTCAGAAAACAAGGAAATACAACTGTATCCTCTGTCCTTGTAGATGCACACTAGAGCTTTTCTCTCCGATTACCACTTATCAAAGCACTTAAATAAAGTTTCCTTGTCTATTTGGAGACAGGGCATATTCAACAGTTTAAACATAGCAGTAGCATGTTAGAAAGGAACACTCAGTTCTTGCCTGGGCCTGTAAAGCAGAGTCATTGGTATATAATACCACACATTATTGTTGTTCTATGAGCATCTGGAAGACAGGAGAGGCTACAGCAGCATCCAAACCTCTCTATTTCAGTAGTACTCTTGGAAACTGTGAGATGTATATACATAGGACACAAAATGACCACAAAGACCAGAAAACAACCAAAATTGAGACTCATCTAAATCTAAGTATAAATTATTAGCATATTGCCTAATTGGTCTCCTGGAACATTAAGGAGTCAACATTTCAACAATGCATTATCAAATCGAGTGCAGTCCCTGATACCAACATCAGTACCGGGGCATGCATTTATGACTGACTACCTTATAGGTAATATGTAAGCTTACATTTCAATTAATAATAAAGAAAAAACTCATTTCTAATAACTGTGTAAAATACACTCTGAAAAATTGAATGTCTCAAAAAAAATCACTCAAAACATACTATTATTCAATAATCTTATCTCTGTGTGTGCAAGTCACACATACGTATATATTTAGGCTACTGATACAAGAATAGGGTACAACAAAGATTTTATCACAGTTGCTGTCCTACTCAGAAGGTGGTATTTGAAAAGCTAACACAACACTAAAGTAGTATGGAAGAATACTGATAATAAAAGTCAAAGCAAGGAAAAGAAAACCTACTCACACTTTTGCTTCTCCCATGTAGAGTACAGGTATTCTTGTTCATGATGTCTCTATGACTAAATCAGAAGTGTTCTGCAAGTTTCAAAGGAGAGGTTTTATCCCTTGACCATCCAGCTGTTATACTGAAAGGAAATTAATTTATCTTGTTAGCATCAAGGTCTTTGTACAACATCCAGGCATAAGCCACTGCTTCAGTGTGTAAAAGTTGCAAACATTCTAAGATCCAGTAGAGCATATGTTTCAAGTATCACTAAATCATACAACACATACAGTTACCCTGAACCATACAACAAGCATATCCACAAACAGTGCGTGTTTTCCAGTCAATAAAAAATGCATACCAACCCAAACAATTACAGAAGGTTATAGACTTCTGAGGCACTGCTTTTTTGCCACAGCTATTTAACTAGATATCAGCAGTATTGTTTGTAATAAAGAAATAAGCCTTCTTGGGTATTTTTAGCCAGTTTCTTAGTCTGAGGGTGTCTGTTAACTTATATACTATTCAGACCAGCAAACATATGCTAAATTTAGGGAAGGAAGGTCAGCTAGAGTAATTTTCAAATCCAGGTGCCTAAGGATGCTTAAACTGACGTCGGGTACTTTCATATAGTTGTCAGAGTTTGACAAATTGGTCTTTGTATTATAATAATAACTAAGCAAAAGCCCGAGCAACTGATGATGGCACGGCACGACAGCTTTGAAAAGCAGCATTCATCAGCCTCTAGGTAAGTGCATAGCAATAATCATGGAAGAGTAGAGTTAAAGGGAAATTCATATGCTCCAGGATCAGGCAGTTGAAAGATTTATATTTTCATTTGGGCAAGGTACATCTCTGCACATATATTTTTCCTTATCTCTGTCAGCCAAAGATGAGGTACAGTGAAATTTCTGACCAATAGAGCGGTTCTAGTAAAATCTCCTAATATGTAATCAATCACACCAGCAAAATTACAGGTATGGCCTATTTCCCTCATAGTCAGGCACACCACTGATGCAACTCGTGTATGAGTACAAGAAATATTTTCCCAAGTTAGGCATCATCCACACTAGCATAGTTTTGCTAGGGTAAAGTACTGTTTTAAAATGACTAAGTTTTTGAGAATCTCTGAAGCCCAGCTCTGCCAAAACAGAAAATGAACACTGAAATGTCAGTATGATACTAAGAGCCAAATATATTCACTCAGATATACGCACATACAGGTGTAGTTTCCTGCCCCCACAGGAGAACATCATGACCTGTGACAGATCTGAAAGTCTAGTTTTCCTTCCTAAGAAACCTAGTCATCTCAATGCATGAGCAAGTCTCCAGCACACTACTTGAACTTTTGATTTGTTTTCTAAAACTCTGCCACTTCCTTCAGATAAATAATAAATGTGTTGATTATTTATGTATTTAATTATTTATAAGCAGCATCCAGTAACAGAGAAGCAAAGCCAACTGTTGAGGAAAAACCTATTCTTTTTCCATATTTAATTATGATATATACAAATATTGTTGGTAGTTTTACAACAATGAAATAGAGGATCTACACCTCCTTGTGGTCCTGCTGGATGCCCTTCAGGGTAACCACATTAGCCTCTGCCTCAGTGTGATGGAGTTATAGTTGCTTCCTCCCTATCAATTGGCTTCATGGACCACTATTTACAAAGGTGAAACAAATTCTGGCATTGATTTTGTATCACTGGCCAGAATCTGTGCCCACGGGTATACAGTTGGGCCTAGTCTGGCAGTTCTTGAGGGTAGTGCTGTCCGGCATATGTACACCCTCACGTTGTAACTGACATTATGGGTCAGCATTATGGATTACATTCATGGTGGGGGCCACACAAACAAGTCTATTGGACTTGCCAGATGAAGTGGTCGTCAAACATCAGAGACCACAAGAGGCTGGTGGAAGAGGAAATTGGTTTGCGTGGACTGGAGTTTATTAACTCAGAGACTGATGGTTTGGAAGGGTGTCGTCCTTCCACCTGGAATGACAGTGTGGCCTGGCTGCCAGAAGTGTCTGTAGTGCCTACCTCTCTGAGTCTCAGGGGCACTACCATCAGGCCATGCTCAGTGGAGGCAGAGAGTGAGGAGGGGGAGGAATCCTGGCCCCCAGGAGCCATGGCTTAATTTTCTCCATCGCCAGCAACACCTATCCTGGCTACCGGTGGAGGTTTGCCAGCCAAGGGTACACCAGTTGTGAAGGTCCCAGGCAGAAATCCATCATGTCCGTGCTGTGGGAACTGGACTTGGGACTGATTGAACATCTAAGAGAGCACATGGGAAGAGAAAGACCTTATTCCAGCATTCCCTGGAATCCACTGAAAGAAGCAAAAGCAGTATGTGTATTTTTTCTGCACATAGGTGACAGAGTGTTTATGTGAGAAACCTAAGAGTCACATCAGTAGATTTGGGAGCACATAGGAGATCGGTAGTGGAGACTGCACTGAAAAAAACCCACAAGATCTTAATCAATTTGTGGGATATTGTTATAGGCTTTCCCTAAGAGAATTTGCATTCCTAGAAAACTATCTTCTTATAAATTATTCATATATTATTCACATACTATATCTAACATATGAATATATAAAGGTATACAGAAAAGCCATATCTATCTAAGTTTTGTAGAAAGAAAAATGAATTTTCAGTGACAAGTCTTCTACATGTAACACCTACATGGAAATCAGTATCCACAAAAGAGGATCTTCACATACTGTTTCTATTTAGAATAGCTACAGGATGAAATGAACACAAAAGTAAATAAATCATTGCTTAATCCATTCCAGCAATGCTCAAAATACACACAAGAGAAAAATATTCTTAGCTAATGCAAGCACTTAATACATTTAGACAAAATTCACAGAAGTCACATAAAATATCTGGGACTATATATGAAACCAAGGTACAAGTTTACGGCTTTAACTCAGGAAAGCAGTAGTAGCACATTAAACAGGGGTCAATTATTTCTTTCACGTGTTAAGAGACTTCCTGTCTCAAACATTTTCAGTCATGTTTGTACAAACATCTGTAAGGTACAAATCCATACCACAGCCAGAAAGCAGGATAGCAGAGCTCTTACAGAATACAATAGAAAAACAAAAGCTATTAATTGCTAGGGTGAAGTTTGAAGAGATTACTTCTTGCTCAATCTACATTTCATCAAAGACACTGAAGAACATTCCCTGATCACTATTTTTCTGTGGATGTAAGACCTAGAATCATCACATGACATTGCAAGAAAAGACCTCACTGAACTAGCCAAGAGGTGCTTCCAGCAGCCAGACTGGTGCAGTTTATTATAACAGGGACATGAGTCATACAGACAGATACCCTACTTTCAGACATTTAAAGCTTCCCAAGTCTTCATTCAAAACACTGTGAACCTTATTCCTGTTGAACATGACAAATATGACCAAAATATTAGCCAAAGAAATAGTAGAAATGGAAGGTATTCATATTGGACTTCAAGCAGAACTGTATATATACACTTTTATTTCATTGCCATAATCATTAAGCCTTAATAATTGCTATTCATATAGAAGCTGTAAAACACAATAAAGATGCGAAAAAAAAGCTAGTAACTTCAAATTGAAGATTTTTCTGATACTGCTTAGTTTTTAAACAATAGAGGACAATTAAAATGCAAATGCTTCTACTGAGTTGGTAGATCAATTAAAAAACATTTTTATTTTTCTGAACAGGAGATTAAGAGACGACAAAATAAATGAAAAGAAGTTCCTATTTGTGTTCTGTTTCTAGCTGTATGTTTTCACCACTCTTTCAAGATATTTGCATGGGGTGGAGGTCCATTGAGTAAAACAGCATATTCACACAAAACAAAACACTGTCATGAATTTCACTTCAGGAGATTCTAAGTTTAGAAAAAAAAACCCAGATAAATAATCAAAGAGGAGAAATGAAAAACAACAAAAAATTTGGCCAGACTGCTTCCAGGGTGAATCAGAAGATTTTAAAAGTAAGTAAGTGAAGTTCTTGTAACATCTAGGATATTACTGTTTGTTTGTTTGTTTGTAGGTATCTTCACAGAAGAAGCATATTTTCTTTAAAAAGAGCTATAGACCACTGTAAAATAATCCTTGCTGCACAACTGATGGACTTGTACTCTTTCTGCTTGCCAGATAGCATTACATTCCTTTAATTTTATTTATTTTTCAAAAACATTCACTAAAATTTGCTCATACGTTGAGCTAGCCAGGAAGCTCTTATATTGTTTTAATATTTATGATTTCACCATGGAGTGTTTAATGCTTGGGTGCAACAGCTGCCCATCCACCCTCTACCAGTAACTTAACAAAGAGAAATTAAGGTGAAGACATTGTCTTTCATGTGGAGCTAATACTCTGCATGCCTATATATTGTGCTTGCTTACTCTCACATACATAAGTTTAAGTTTTTGTACATTAAGCACTTACCTAAAACCTGAGCAAAGGGATTTCAATATATGAATTCAGAATGAAGTGATTTTGGAGAGCAGACTGGCAGCTAGCAAGAATATGGTACTACTTACTATTTTACTAAATCTGACTCTAAAGGCATCTGTGTCTGCATCAGAGCTGTGTTTAATAACATATAGCTCTAGGCTTAAGTTTTTTCTGCTTTCTGGTTGACAACAATAGAAATGTTACACTTTATCATTTTGAAACATTCATGATCTAGAAAGATTTTAAACAGTGATTTAGGTTGCCAGTGGCTGCCAAAAATCTTTCTATAAAAGGTGTAACAAGGATTTAAGATACGGCTTTTTCCCTGTTGCCACCCAACATCCCTATGCATAAATGAGATGAAGAACTCATAATGTTTATCTCTGAAGTCTCTATTTCTGAGCAGTTCTGGGCTGATAAGGTAACCAAAATTCTTTAAGTAAAAAGATAGGAAAAAAAGCACATCATCATACACGATTAGAGATCTGTTGAATGATCTGCCTGTCTCTCTAATCTGCTCTAAGAGACCTGGCACTGCTCTGAAAAAGTATGTTGTTTACAGATTTTAATCTCAGAGACAAGCAAAGCACAGTCCCTTTACAACAAGTGAGGATAAAAATCCAAAAGGCCTGAGCTTCCCTCTGCAGTGTATGACTCATTCAGTGGCCAGGACCGATTCTGGAACACTTTAATGTTGGCTTGTTTAATTTCAGTTGGAGTGGCTGTTTAGGGACATTGTTCTTCTGCAGCACAGGAGCATACAAAAGAAAAAAGCTGAAACAAAAGAACAAAGACACTCCAAAGAATCTGTTAAGCCACACTGATGCAATTTGCAAAAGCAACAGGCTGTGAAAGACCTAGACAACTGGAACAGGTGTGAAAGAAAGGCAAAAGCATGAGGAGGAAAGAGGTTCCAAAATAAGAATACAATTAGATCCATCTTCTTCCAGAACACATGTTCAATTTTTATTCATTCCTCCTATGCTAAGCAAGACACGGTGTTTCTCTAGTTATTATGATTAAGTAGGAAAAAACAGCTTGTACATGTAGGCTATTACTGAGATATGAGAAATCTATAATCAAGAGAGACCTGTGCAAATAAATACTTGAATATTCAAGGCCAAAGGTATCCCTATTATCATACTACTGGCCATTTATTTCCTTAACCATCTGGTAAATCATAACCCAGAAATCAATCAAACTTGCCTAGCTAGACTAGCTTTTACCTCCGTTCATTCAATATGACATATTTTCTATATAGCCTGCTTCACATTGTAGGCATTTTTCAAAACCATGGATACCTTAAAAACAGAGAGAAAGCAATTTAAATAATAAAGTGCAATGTAATGTTTAAAGCAAATTAGTTCCACCATTCTACAGAAAACAAATATCCAGAAACTGATGCTGAAAATTAAATGACTGCCAAAATCTCAGGTATTTTATTTTATTTTAGAATAGTGGAACTTATACGGAATGTCATAATATCAAATAATGTACATAATATCTCTGTTTATATGCATTTACACTGCTTTTAGAAAAGTATAATTAGCATGAGTGTGAATGTTCCACATTCTTCCCATTTGGCTAAATGAAGAACAATCAATAACATGAATGTTGTACCAAAAAAATGTCAATGTTACATCAGACAAAAAATTTCCTGTTCCTACAATACGGTCTTTTGTTAGCATGAATGACATGTAGACAATCTCTCCAATGGAGAAAAAGGGAATTTTGACATTGATCCAGGTAATGTCAAAATTTAATTTCAGTAGAACAGATATGAACTCTTGTCACACTTGCAGAAAACTATTTTCAGACATTTTTCTTTAATTTTTCGAAGGGAAATAGTATTTACTATTATTCACTTTAACAATAATGCTTCTGCAAGTATTAATCACAAATCCAGCAATCAGCTAACATGAATATTTTTACTGTCAGCCCTTGATTGTTAAGTACTGTACCCTTTTTTTTTTTGAGATGCAAATTCCCAAGAACTTATTAAACAAAATTAAGCAATACTGGAGAATTACTTTCTTATATACTTTCTCCAACAATCGACATGCAGGTTATGAGAACAATTTTTCAGGAAATATTTGCACCCTATGCAAGAAGAAGCCTTCAATTTTCAGAAGTTCTTTGAGAAGGCATATTACTGTACTGCTACAATGCAATTATTTATGTCAGACAATTCTGAGGACTCATTACTAGAAATGTCATTAATCACAGCTGCATATTGGACAATGAAGATTAGCCAGAAGGATGCTGGGTTTTAAAAAAAAAAATACGGAGTAAAATTACTGTAGCAGGTTATAAAGCATAGAGGAATGTAAAGATATTCATATTGTTACATAATCTATTTCTTTCTTTGCATAAAGTTACAAAGCTTGGTTTTCTGGAGACAGCGAATGTGATTTTAGCAGAATACAGCATGACCTCTAGGGGGACACTAAAGTCCACTTAGTGCCTTTTTTCTTTTTCTTTTCTTTTTTTTTTTAATAACTTCCATCCATCCAGAAGTAAGTACCCAGCACTTATGGCAGAAAAATGCTTTAGAACAGAAAGACAGAGATGGGAAATCTGGGGAACTCAGTTAGGCATTGAGGCCGGGGAGGGGGCATGAAGAGACAATTTTGGGTAAGAATATTTCCACCAAATATATTTTCCTTATGACTGTATATTTGATAACTGCGTTTATAAACTTACAGACCAATTGCTAGTATTCTATTTGTCACTTTTATGTGTTAGCACTGAGGACTCACAACCAGGAACTTGGGCTGACTCAGTCCTAAGGAGCTTATCAAGACTGAACTAAACAAGATAGGCCTTCCCCAAAGTATGTGCAGCCTTATTACATGTACAAGTCTAACTACCAAGCATGACCGCAAGAAAAGAAGTGCGTGCTCCCCTTTAACACACTGAGAAAAATCTCATCTTATTTTAAAATCGAGTAACGTTTTTCCTTTTTTTTTTCTTCAATCTTTTTCTCATGCTAAAAACAGACCAAAGGAAGACAGAAAATATTAGAGAGACTAAATCACAAAGTATTTTTTCTCTGCCTCTTCTGGCAGAGAGGAAGTAAGAGTAGCATTAGATATCAACGCTTTTGATAATAGAATGCTAACTTCTACTTAAATAGAGTTTTAACTAAAAGAATGTCATCTTTCATTGTCAGGGAAGTCTTTTTCATACCAAACTGAAATACATGTTTGACACTGGGTTACATCAGCCTATGGCTGGCTTGACAATTTAGACATTGTCTGGCACCAAGGCCTGTCAGCCTGCATCCAAAACACTAAATTTAGCCTCAAACCAGTATGGCAGCACGTGTACCATGTATTGTGGGGAGAACTGCCTGCCTGCCCTGGCTCCCAAACTACCACAGCTGCCTGGGAGCGCACCAGCGGGCCAGAGCCGAAACAGGCTGGGAACAACTCTGTGAACAGAACAGCAGAGGCCATTGCAGCTCCCTGTCACCACTTGCCTACCTATTTTATTTTTTATTATGTAAGCTATTGGGTGTAAAACAGCAGGGTTTAAGGAGCCAGAGGGGCAGCAGCAGTGCCTTATGTGGGAGGCAGCGGCAGCCGGCTCCGGCGGGTTCTGTGGCTGCCCTGCAGGCCCCAGGCCTCAGCCGGCCCGAGGCGGGCTGGAGGTGCTGTGGGAGATGTGGCCGGAGAAAGGAGACACTTTGCCCCAATGGGTGCCTCTCTGAGGGGACCATGGCCCATGGGAAACCTGCACTGGAGAGGGGACACCTTCCTACAGGGATTGCACCCACGACATACCAGGAACACCCCTGAGGGACCATCGTCATTCTCCCTCAAGACACCTCTTTCATGGCCTAAACTGCCTTGGTCAGCCTAATGATTTCTCATCCTGAATCATCCCTGTCACTCTTCTGAACCTGCTACATCCCACCGTACTTTGAGAGGCTTCCTTCTTTCGCAAACTCTTTGAATATTACATGTGCAAGAGAATACTGTGCCTGTCCTGGCACGGCACACAACATGGTGAATAGCGCCCAGGCCAGGCACTGCCAGCCCCAGGTTTCTGCCTGTTGGATAATGACTGTTCTAAGGATGCTTTCTTTTTAATGGAGGAACTGACTTAAAATAGCTGTAATACACTGGAAGTTCTCAAACATGCGCATATCCTCCTAGCACTGAATGGATACTACATTTATTTAACAAAGATGGGTACACTTCAAGATGTCTGACCAGAACCTCCCACGTTGCTCAACATGCAGGTGGTCCTGGCACATACACACCAGCATAATGACAGTCCCTACTTTGTTTTCTGCTGTTTTCAACACACTTCTTAACATTTCAGCTTCCTCCTTGACCTCTGAGCATCAAGATAACATATTGATACAACTGTTTACTTTTGCCCGAAGACCTCATTTCTATGCAACAATATTCAGTCAGAGTCCATCATGCAAGTTTAAGCTTGCCCCCCTCCCACCATGTGCATCACTTTGCATTTCATTTTAGATTTCATCTGCTATTTTATCATGTTCTACAGTTTTGCAATTTTACATATTTGTCTTTAACACCATGAATAGCTTAGTATCACCAAACTTTTCTTCCAAATCATTTTTAGTATATAGAACAGCACAAAGCTCTTCTTCCTGGCATGCTCACATTTCAGAGTTAGTAATTAATCTATTTAATTCCAGGACTCCTTTAGAATTGTTCTGTCAATTGTCCTTGTCCAGTTTACCTGTTTATTGAATAAGCTCTTCTGTTACCTAAATCTGGGGCAGATCATTTGACGTTTCTTACCAAAAAAAAAAAAAAAAAATTTGTCATAAAAGTCTTTGTAAGATCTCCTGTACTAAGCCTTTGCCAAATGTTCCTTTAATCCTAGTTATGTCCCTACGATCTCTTTAGCTGACTTCGTGATCTGGAAGAAGTTTCTTAGCAGATTTTTAAAGCTTCATACCTTTGTTCCTATTGCCCTTTTTTGGTCTTCCTCATTGCATTTTCATATGTACCTTGTCAGATTTTACAATGTTTTCTATTTTCATCATTTGGGCAAAACTTCAACTTTTTGAAGGATGTCTTTTCTTTTCAAAGACTGTCTTTATCTTACTATTTCACCATGTCATCTTTCTTTCACTTTCTAAAAAACTGCAAAATATATATTCATATTTTCCCAATTGTTTTTCTTGGGTGTCTACTAGTTGTATGAAAAAAATAGTTTATTTTTATAGAAGCATGTCCTTTTTCTTCTTTACTGTGTCTAATAATAATGGCACAGTTTCTTCCGTCCTTTCAAACTTCCTATTTGATAAAAATTTTCTAACTCTCCTTTTCTTCAGAGATACAAAAATTACCTAGGGGAATGCATCATTTTGAAAGGTGTTCTTTCAGAACTATCTGCCTTCCCTGACTGTTGAATTTAAAACCTCAGATATAACTCAACCTCAAAGGGTTTAAAACCTTAGTACAACATCTTGATATGTTACCTGCTTCCTTTGAGGTTCAAATAAAGTCTGTCCCTCTAAAAAGAATTCATCTTTTCTAGAAGCATAGATCACTCACATTCTTGTACTGCTTTCTCATCTATGTGATGACAGGCTGAGAGAGTTGGGGTTGTTCAGCCTGGAGAA
>RSEF01000031.1:19511577-19541192 GCA_003993805.1 Himantopus leucocephalus | reverse complement strand
AATGTGTGATGAACTGACCACAACCCCCATTCCCCATCCCCCTACGCCACCTGGGGAGGAGGAGGCAGAGAAAATTGGGAGTGAAGTTGAGCTGGGGGCAGGGGGGCAGGTGTTTTACAATTTGGTTTTATTTCTCATTATCTTTCTCTGATTTGATTGGTAATAAATTAATTTCCCCAAGTCGAGTCTGGTTTGGCCGTGACGATAATTGGTGAGTGATCTCCCTGTCCTTGTCTCAACCCACGAGCCTTTCGTTACATTCTCTCTCCCCTGTCCAGCTGAGGAGGGGAGTGACCAAGTGGCTTTGGTGGGCACCTGGTGTCCAGCCAGGGTCAGCCCACTACACTCCTCATGACAGGAGGTAATATATGCAGCGCTATTACAATGCTTTGTCACTTCAGCCACCAATTTCAGATCACAGGGCCTTTCCTCTCTACCCTTTGGAAGAGCTGTTTTTACTTCCACCCCCACTCTGCACTAAAAGCACAGAGAGCGACAGCCAGAGCTTTCTAAATTCCTTTTTCTTAAAGGAGAGGAAAGTGGAGGAGAAAAGCAGTTTTCCTGCCTCACACCCATAAAATAAGCTCTGAACGGGATTTCTTTTTTTTTTTTCTTTTTCTCCAAGTTGTAATGGTACTGCTTAAAACATTTTACAGGGTTTTTTTTTTTTTAAATACCACCACTTCTGTGCCAAACAAATGGCTGCTACACATGACAGAGTGTTTCCAAAGGGCTACCAAGTGCATCAGACAAGTTGGCACCTGCCTTGAGGCCTGCGGGACAGGAGTTCTGGTTACGCCTTCATTCACCTGTGGACACATGGGGTTGCATAAAGGCAGCTCCATCTGGTGTTAAGAGACTGACTCATCACTGGCAGTGATTGTCAGAAATGGGTCTCCTCAAGCAGTATTTTTCCTTGTCATTTCAGAAAGAAGGAAATGTGGTTTAACTAGTAATTTAAGCAGCGTTAAGTGCTTGTTGAGTGCAAACGTAAATTGAAAACCCTGTAAAAATTGTTGCAGTTGCTAGTATTGTCAAACTGTCCCAGAAATTGTTTGTTAATAAGGTAGAGAATTTGCAAACAAAATATATAATCCAAAGTCCAGTGAAACACACTACATTAAGAAGTACGTTTTATGTATCAATAGCCTTTTAAACAGCCTTCCCCTGCCCCTTCCTTCATTCCCCAAGCCTCCATCACATTTTTAAGGGGAAGATGAAACAGTCATGGACAAGTCTATACAAGCTGCTTGACTAAGTTTGAAAGACACTAGGCTGAACAGCAACAGCCATCAGGAGCTGTGGGTCAATCTCCTAAACAAGACTGATGTGCCAAGAACCTAACATGGTAAGAGTTGCATGAAATAGGCTTGCTTATGTTTCAGAGACCTGAACATGGCTGGGTTCAAAGACAGTTTGAAAGTGTGAATGTCCCAGTTACATAGTTGAAGAGTCAGCACAGGACATATACAGTCGCAGTGTAAAAAAAAGAAACAGAATCGGATAGAGAATTGATAACCAAGAACACGCAATGAAATTTGTGCAAGGCAATGTGGTAGAAGTTAAGGACTGCATGCTATTATTCCTTGTCTCAACTAGGTTTTTTATCATTTTTGTGCAATTTAAAAGGGACCTTGAAACAAACCCCAAAAATGGCACTTGTAAGCATAAATTACTCACTAACCCTCCAGATGTGAACAAAGCACAGGTCAAAGATGCTATAAACCTAAAGAAATGTCAAGTGTTTCCTAGTGAATCAACATACAGCTTAGCAAATATCAGTGCTAACTGAAGGTGTTACTTGTCCCTCAGCTGTTCTTTTTACCATCCAACACAAAATCCCAATGGCTTTAGCCAGTGGAAGAGGTATGTTGTGATGCACTAGCACAATCCAGGCCAATTAAGGTAACTCAAACCACTTTCATCAGGTGTTTAATCTTGCCCAGATGACTTTGCCTTGAAGCAATACAAGAAGCCGTCTTACCAACCCTTCTTTCAGCAGCGGACTTTTGGGTCGGTACTGGAGACAAGATGATGAGCAATACAGCAGGGCTGTCTTCAGCTGATGTAGCAGGATCCAAGGGAGGGCATTTGTAGCTTTCTACAGACCTCTCAGCACAAAGACAAGGAAGCTCACTAGAAGCTTAGCTTTGACAGTACATGGGGTTGCACAGGGAGCTTTAATTTTCATAGTGGTTTCCAGCACACTACACAAGAGAGAGTCAACAATAACAAAGCTGTGGTCTGTTCTGCCTCTGCATGTCATTTCACCCAGAGCATACCCTCTTTCTCACCTTAGGTTAGGTGCCAGGGATAGCTGCTATAAGAGGCAGCTGAGAATTTCTGCAAGTTATTACAGCTTTTCTTCAAGAAATGTATTGAGAATTGGTATTAAATTCCATATAAGAGAATAATCCTACATGGATACCTATTTTTGGACTAAGGAGGAATGGATCACTGCTCTTTATAAACATATTCCAACAAAACAGTCCTCATTACAAGCAGATACAAACTCTCTTCCCTCTGTTTTGGTTATTTACTCCCATTCCTTGGAGTACAATTCTTTTTCCCATAATAACAGATCAGTTTACATGCAAAAAGGTGTTTATAGGGCTTTTAAGTAGACTTGTATAAAAAGATGTATGCTCTGTATGCAAATAGGCTTACAGAAATGAATACTACTATGAACAATGCATGTTACTTAACCTTCATATAACAAGAGAAAAAGAAATTAGAGGCTTAAAAAAAAAAACAACAACCCACAACATAAAATGCCATTAACTGAATAAAAATCCAGGCCCAAACAATGACATTAGCAGGGAGTCATCCTAACCACTGGTCAAACATTCTGTTTTATATAGAAAATATAGGGTCTGGTGTATTTCTATTCTTGACTTAACTAAGTCTCTTTCTATCTAGAGAATAATAAACAAGCCAGCCAGGCAGAAACAGAGAATTATCCTTATGCAACAATTAATTAATCAGGTATTCAGCAAAACTGAAAGACCAAGTGAGAAAGTAAGTCTATTTCAATCACATGCACTTCCTAGATGCACACAACATTAGGAATACTTAGAATTTTTTCCCCAACAGTTGAGCTCTCCCATACCCATACACACAAGAAGTTCATCACAGTCGACATTTACTAACAAAATGGAGAAAAACAGAGTCCAGGAGTTCTCACAGAAGCAAGTCTGGAACGAAAACAAGAAAGCGCATGCAGCTCCTACAAACTCTTCACCACCAGGGCTCTGAGGCTGTTCAGCCTGGGTTGCTGCATTAGACCAGTTATGGGTCTTTTCAAGGTTGGAAATGATCCAGGAGACTGGATTCTCTACTCCTGTTCTTCATTCTTCTCTCTCTTTCTCCAAAAATAGCAAGTCATTTTAAAGTCTTAAGTGAAAATCTTCCAGCTTTATCCGGGCAACTCTTACTATTCAGAAATACCAGGAAGGTTACTTTCATATTTATCAGTTAATGAATCTGTGGCATTTTTAAATATTTTCCTTTAATTTCCAGCACTTCTGTTTGAAAATAGATGCTTGCTTATGAAACAGCTTATTTCTCCTTATTTTAATGTTTTTGTGTCCATGCAAAGCTCTTTTTTAAATCGTTACAACAATTCAAGATACAGAAAGCTTAGAGTATTGCAATCTTTAAGAGACATGTTTACTCCCAAACCTGCCAGAGAAGATAGAAGCAAGTCTTCTTCCTGATCAGGAAAAAAGAGAAATCACAAGTAACTTGCTGTCTGCTTCAGTAGGGCAAAGAAACATGAATGTACTTTATTCTAATTAAGACTCTCCTTGAAGGAACCATTTAAGAAAAGGTAACATTTCTTTCACCAAAGAGAAGAAATTCAAATGCTGGGCACCTGACTGCAAAAGATTCATACTAATTATTTTCTGCATAAGACACTAAGTTGTCACCATTAAAAATGATCAAAGATTACAAGTATGCAGTTTTTCAACAGTTGCTTGTGGCTGCCATGTGATAGTTTGTCATCTTCAATCTTTTAGAAATCCCTTACTCATCCCCATGCCTGAATGGCTTTAAAATTATAAGGACAAGTTTCTTATAAACATGCGACATGAATTAAAGCCAGAATTAAAGCACCATGGCAAAATGCACTTGTGTGGTTCTTTCTCATTCTCAACTTATTTTGCATTATTTAATACTGTTTGTCTCAAAATACTGTTTTGTTTCAATTACTGCAACCAGGAGAATCCATAAAAATATTGTCCTTGACATCTTGGTGAGGAGGTAGACATGGCAAACAAACCTGATTTTACTGTCAATTCTAAAACTTATCATTCTTTTGCAAGCTGTTTTCTGACAGAGGTGCTTCATCTGCAGCCAGACGCTGGCAACAAGTGCTCACTCTGCAACCAGCCAGTCGGTGTGAAAACAATCTGGAAATGGTGTAGGCCAGCAGGTAACAAGGAGGAATGTTCTTTAATAGTTAGCTACACAGCTGCAGCTGCATTTTCTGGGTCAATAGCACTTTTTTTTTTTCAAAGTTGCAGCCTTTTCTGACTCCAGACAGCTTAGTGCTTTCTCCATTTTCTCATCAAAGATTGGCTGAAAGATAACTTCCTCCCATCAAGGAGAAATGAGTCTGAATTGGTGCCACTCTCTTCACTGGCTTTTCCAAAAAGTGAAACACTTCACAATGGCTTACTGAAACCATTGCACAAGAAAGCTAAAATGTTACCAATAACTTTCTAAAGTCTATATGCTGGAATACAGTTCTACTCCTCTAAAATTAATGTTTATTCTGCACACTTTGTCACTTCTTTGAAGGTTAACTGCCTGGAAACTAACATGCACTTTTTGGCCCTCCTTGAGTTCCCCTGCTTCCCCCACACCATTACCTTTAAAACTAACCACCTTTTTTTCTGGTAAAAGTAAATACTGCTATTTCCAGAAAGCACAACAACATCCAGACATGACTTCTGGACGTTCCAGCAATGAGCCCAAAATCCTTTGGACCCCTTTAGTCTTTTTCACAAAGTAGATATTTATTTTAAAGAGAGTTAAGATTTTGGAGACATCTTCCAATATAAATGTAGGAAGTTCACCACAGACAGTGAATAAAGAAGATGTAATGACATACTAACACATTTTGATGGGGCAAGTAGTTTTCAGACATATAATATAGTCAACAAAAAGTCACTTTCACTCTTCCTATTGATCTGTTATGTAATTTTTTTTAAAAGGAATACACCCTTTGCAAGTTCTATATCTTTATTTATTAGCATTTCAAAATAACTGTAGCCAAAACAAGGGTGAATTGCAGTTAAATTACCAAAAAGTCTTATATCACTTTTTAATTTTGTAAATTCCCCACCAATATGTTTTTCCATGTACTTTGGAAATAAACAGCCCTGGTAATGATATCAACACAGAACACCACCCTTAAAGGCAGGAAAACATACATGTTAATGAAAGGCAAAAAGCCGAAGAAAACAGCAAGTGACTGGTATATTTATCACAGTGAATATTCAGGAACAGCAGCGCAGATTTTGTAAAAGTCAAGAGCGTACTTGACATTGCATATTTCCAATCAGTATTCATAGGTAATATTTAATACTCTTGATCTAATGGATACAGAAACAGTACAGCGCTTCAGGCATCAAACACTGAGCAAGCAAACAAGGCCAGCAACCAACAGGCCAGCAAGCCCATATTTGAAGCATGAAAAAATTAATGAAAAGACAGGAAAAAAGGGATGCAAGGAGAGATAGGAGTAAAGGTTTTAAACAAGTGTTGAAAGTCATCTCAATGACATTAAACATATCAAAGCACTGTGCCAGACAAGTCCAGGATATCCTGAATCAGCTTAGTTTAACTGAGTTATTTCATATTACAGCAGAAAAGTCACAGATTACATTAAGTTATTGATAACACATATAAACTCTAAAATAGAGATACAGAAAAAATTTTCATATAAGCTATAAAATCCTTTAGGGATAAAAGGGACATTCACCTGCTTCTGTTATGTCATATTGTTAACATGGCTAACTTTGCTACCACAGAGATTTCTTAATGAAATGAAAAATACCTGCACTTTCTTCCCACCTTGTCAGAGTGACTGTAACTGCAAACAGGTAAATAATTCTCATTTCATCAAATATAAAGCAATGCTATCTCCTACCAACACTTTGCTGCCTTACCTACACTTGTTTTTACCTTGGGATCCTTATGGTCCATTTTGTAGAAGCAAAGCGGCTGCTGTTTCAACAGTCTGTAATGTCTAATTGCTTGCATCTGTTTCAGGTTGTTTGTTAAAGGAGCACGCAACAAGTAGGCTGAAGGCCCTACTGCATGAACTTCGATAGTGTTTTTCAAGTAGTATCCTTCACTGTCTTCAGTAGAAGTATAGACTACCAGGATTTCCTTCTCAGCATTTTGTTAGAACACTCAGTCAAATACATTCAACATTGAAAGTACATGAGGAGATGCCCAAGAGTCATGTGTTCTCCCCTACTGCTGAGAACACTTTTGCATTCTCTACAGGAAAAAAAAGATGAATCCTCAGGCAGTAGAAACCATTTGGAGGACTTCTTAATCTTCCACTATCAACAGCTATGGAAAAATAAAAGTGTGGTGTTGACAGCACTTCCTTGGGCAAGTATTAACCACACAAAACCGTGGCCAATCCCAGCTGGTCCACAAAATCACACAAATGTGGACTTACTGTGAGCAATAAGAAAGTAGCTCCACTTAAGCAGCCTCTCAACAGCAAGGCAAAGATACAGTGATAAAATAGAGTGGGGAAACAACAGCAGTTATTGCCACCAGTGAAGTTCTCCTGCGGAGGAAAAAGGGATTTGATGCCACTCACTGAGTATTGCTTTTAAAGTGCAGAAGTATTACTTCTGGAGGACTTACTTTAGCTTATAAATAGATGCTTAAAATTTATCTTCTTCTAGTTGAATGGTTCTCACACAAATAGGCTTGCCATTCATTTGGGAGGTTTCCTGTTGGTTTCAGCAATTACTGAGTCACACCTGCTGGCACAGAGAAATCCTCACACCAGCCAGCAGCAAACTGGGACAGAGCCTGTGTCTGCAGCAGAAAACCATCATCACAAACCACAGCCACATGCAAGTTTCTTATTCCACATCCTCTCCCCCAGGAAAACTATGCCCTACAGCTTACTTTTTTGTGTGATAAATGTCAGGTTGGATAAAGAAGAGGAACATCAGTAGACTTAAACCTCTGATGCTGAGGCATTCATTAAAATTCAGAGCTGCACTCCCTCATGCATACCATGACATTAGCTACCAGCTGCCTGAGGAAAGTTACCATATTCACATGCAGCAGAAATTAAACAAGGAGTCTCTGAAAACAAGCCATGATTTTTATTTAGCTCAGCCCTCCTTCAAAAGTACAATAGCAAATATTTCCTTTAAATAATAATTTAGTAAAAGCATGTAAATGTCATATATACTAAACCAGCTTGGATGCATAAAGTGATAGCAAGACAGCTAACAACAAATCAATATTAAATGTTAGTATGCATAAATATACTAGTTGCACTCCTACCTCTTTCTTCCTTGTGCAATTATATTGTTATTCTGTTTTGCAGAGGAGTGGGGAGTTGCTTGTTTTTAGCGCAGAACTAGATAAATAACTGGTCATTTTTTGTTATCACTTGGCTTTAGGGTCTAATTCTGCATAGTTTTTCACATCCTTTACACTACCAATAAAAGCTGTTTGGTGGCCTCTGAGAAATGTGTAGAATACCTTAATCCAGTTCCTCATCCTGTTGTTTTATAGTTGAAACAAATTAGTTAGAAGGCACAAAGACCAGCTGGGTTTTGTTCAAGACCAGTGAAGACAAAGGACTGAACTCCAATCAAAATTACAAACCCCTTTAAAATCTGTTTCTTGCCAAAGACTGGAGGGGGAGCGAGGAGGAGGAGGGAGGAGAGACAGACAGACTTACTTAAAAGCAACATAAAAACAGGCAAACTTGGAAATTAGGCACTGAAATTTACACTTCCTTATGAGGTTAGCCACCTGAATTCTTTGCTAAAGTCAATCATCAAAATCCCCAATTCAAATACCAGGCTTACGCAAAGAGCAGGTATGCTTATCATGAAGCCTAGATACTCCACACTACTTGTCCAGACAAACCAAGCAGTTACAAAGATATAGAAAGGTATATGAATAATGAGAACATGCACAGTTATACTACATAAATGGATTTTAAGAACGATTTTTAAGCCAACTACTAAGAAATTTGTAAGGAAAAAAACAGACCTGTGGGTATTCATTACAAGGACTCCTGCCCTTAGCAGGAATTTTGTTGATTTTCAAGTAAATATGCCTACAAAGATGACATTATAAGAACTAGTTTAGGACACATGTAAAATGATTACACTGTGTTCCATTAACAAGATGCCACAGGCTATGGCAGCGTGTCTCAGCAATTGCTCTTATCGTACTTGTTTGGAACACAGATTATTCATCAAACTGTTAATCTAGAGTCCATTTTAGTTCTTTTCTTGCAAGTCTCGTGAAGAAATATGCATAATAAAGCTCAAAACTGTACATGTTTAATTGTATTCTAAATACAAGTGCTGAAAAAGTAGCACGAGCTTAGATACTAAATAAGAAGCAGCATAAAATTCCGTATTTTAATAGGTATAGTATAACAAATAAATTCATTTTCATCCAGCAGAAATAAAGACCTCATTGTTCACATTCCATTCCAAACTCTAATCACATGAAGCATCTGGGAAGTTATTCTGCAACCCATGAAGCATTAACATAACTCATATTTTATTATAAAAAAAAAAGATTTATATTTGTTGTTCATTTTTATTGGAAAAGCCTGTGCTGTCCCGAGGATAACACCTCACTGAAACACACTATTAAGCGAAAGGCTATTCACAACATTTATAGGACTTCTTCATAACGCCTGCAAAGCAACAATGCTTTACTCATCAAGAGTACAGTAGCAAGAGTGGAGACTGTTTTCACATTTAGAATCAGGAAAATCTAGTCATTTGTTATTTTCCTTGTTTGGGCACTTCTGGAATTAACCCAAAACAAAGCAGATATTTGGAATTCAAACCACTAGTTTAATTTGCAATGCATATCACCGTGCCAGAAGCTGGAAGGCTACGTCAGAGAAAGCATTGTTCTATACATTCCTGCTTACAGTCTTCTGTAAACATTTGCTTCAGGCCATTGTCAAATATAGAATACAGCACTCGGTTTATCTTTAGGGTGACCAAGACTTTTATGGTTAACAGGTAGCTGCACGGACATAGGAGAGAAGAGGGAAAGCACAAATGGGTAAAAAGTAATATAAAAAGGAAACAGTAGAAAAAATTAATATTGTTTATTTTTATCCCTGGAGTTCTTAATAGATTCCACAAAAGCACCTTTCAGAATCAGTTGGACTAATCCAATCTTTTGCAGTAAGCTCAAAACTGAACATGTATAAAAAGCAGTGACCTATACTCTTGCACCACTAGAACTGAAGAACATATAAAATTTTTCCTCCCTCAGAAGCTGGCAGTATCATTAACTAGGTGAAACCTCATAAAACGTTTCAAGTTTAAAGCTGATGTTTTTCCACTTCTGTCATAAAACAATTCTACACAAACTGAGATGCTAAACAGGGCTTGTTTCAAAATGTAACTTCACTATCCCTAATTGGATTGGCCCCCACTTCATTACATTCATCCAACAATGAACAAAGTACCTTAAACGGAACCATGTTTGCTTTTTTGCTTACTCCTTTGTAAACCATGAAATTAAGCTATCAATTTTAACAGCACAAGTAACAATTCTTCATCCAGCTGCAGAATGGTGAAAGAGAAGCCGAACAATGCATGCTCAAGCAGAAGGAATACACACTACAGATACATCCAGGAATAGTTTTGGTTTGCCTGTTACTATGCCCTCCGTGTTTATACCCATATGTGTATATCGCATGGCTCTTTTATTTAAACCCTAGATCACTCACAACCATTCACACTAGAACAAAAGTATTTAATGTAGTCTTTAGCAACCAAGAAGCACCTAACAGAATTTTTTCACATCCTAGACACTCATGTTCCCCTGGCCTTTGATCCTCAGGACTATGCCAGGAGGAGTGTGAACCACCAGCACATTGAGCCAAGGCAGACAAGTAGAAGAAAAGCAATCATCTGGCAAGTAGTCCAGGAGCCACCTGGTATTACACCATACTTAGTCCAAGTCTGAAGAAATGAAAACACAAGAAGATGGCCACCCCAGCCAAGAGACTCCTTGTTTTAACATGCCTTGTATTCAACATAAGTTTTTGGGACAACATGAATGTGCTAATTGCATGTTGATTAACAACTTTCTAGTTTGTTTTCCCTCTTCTTCTTAAACAGAGTTGGCTGGACTTCATTTTTTCCTGCTGTTTTGCCCTCTTACCATTCTAATGTTCCAAAGCAAAACAGTATTTCTTTCAGAGGAATAAGTAGCAGTAACAAGCTGTTTCATGATAACGAGAACAGGATACACGCAAAAGAGAGTAGTCAAAACTCCCAACAGAATTTCTTCAAGGTTTCTATATTCAGCTGCTGAAATGTGAAATTATACAAATGGCATAAATTTAGCATCAGAAAAAAACCTTCCATGATGATCTAGTAATATTGAGAGTAATAATTAGTTGTTATATACCAATTTCACAAAGATTGCAGCGTGCTGCATACAGCAGAGTGCTGTGCTGACAGGTGCTGTTTAGTAACTTCAGTGTAACACAGAGGTTGTGTCGGGGAACTCAACACCAAGAGGAAAAAGCTGTTCTGTTAGAAAAGTTTACTTACTCATTAAATGCATTAGTTTGATGGCTCTGAAGCTGTATCTGATTCTGTCAAGTTGAGCAGCTGAAAATAATATCTGGGACAAGGACTTTCCCCAGACTATCTTCTATGTTATTCATTCAAAATCCAATATACAGCAGCATCTTAGGAACTCAAATATTTAATGAAATCTTAGCTAAGACTTTGGGGATTTAAATAAGTTCATTTCTTCTGGCAGTTTATAAGCTTTTGTTTTCTCTTAAAGAAAACGCACGTGCCTTTCCTACACACACGATATGGTTAATGCATCCCTTGTGCACCCACTTTTCAGTGTGAACAGATAATGAAATCCATTGCTATGAAGTGTGTAATGAAAGTAGTATAATTTAAAATCATCCATCCAATTCAACTGTTATTAATCAAATATTTAGAGATTAATAACTCTATCTTCCCAACTAAAGTGTTCAGCAGCTTTTGTATTTAAGTGACTGCCCTATTTTAGACAAGTATTAGAATACCTTTACTGTGCAGATAAAAAAAAAATAAAAATCCCAGAGATAGGCAGGGGAAGAAGTAGTTGAAATTGGAATTTCTCAGCTCTGATTCAACATTTACATTAATTCTTCCTCGAACTGGCTGACTTACAGAACAAGTACACACACAGCACACATTTTAAAAAATAACTATTTTGTACAAATGTGCTGAATTCAGGAAGGAAAATCATAAAAACACATCATAAGAAAGTATAAATCCTTGAAATAAGTTAGCATAATAACTGGGTAATTTGGGGCTTTCCCAAAAATCATAAAAAATGAGAGGAAAAAAAAAAAAGCAATTGCAAGAATACAAAAAGCTGTTTCACAACTTAATGTACTATAAAAACTGTGATACAGGGAGAAGATTATATTCTATGTGGTAAAAACAGTTTGCATTTTGAAATCAAAACAACATTATCAAAACACCTAACTTCTTTATATTAGTGATAACACACACATGAATGCCTGTGAGTTATCCTTTTATCAACTCTTAGATGATAAAACTTCTCAATGAAAGACAGCAACTAAAGATGGCTCATGAAACACAGTAGAACATCCATTAATATATGTATTGGCATATTTCGTATGGTATTTCAGACAACTCTCATGATTTAATCTGTAGAGCACACATATTGGTATATTGGACAAAAACAACTTCAGAGATGAAGTACAAAGTACAGTCTTTACCAGGCTAAATTCAAAAGCAAACAGGATCCTGTACATTTTCTGAAGCATACATATCAGAGCCATCGCAGGTCAACCAGTGGAACCGAGTACAGCTTTAGTTCTGTGTTATTTTCACTATTCTGGGCTTTCTTTTTGCCTTTTACACCAAATTAATCTGGCGACCATTGACCCTTCCAACTTAACCACTTTGAAAAATAAAGTTTTCAATTTATAAATTAAATTATTTGAGTTTCAGCTCTTTAATGAGATTGTGCTCTAAAGTGTCCTTCCGGCCTCACATCACAAAGAGTTGTACCACAAAAGAACATTACCTTGGAAAGAAATATCACAAAATTTTACCCTTCCCACATTTGCACTGAGTTGAAGAGTAATTTCTGCAAAGGCTTGTATGGTCTTACTGAACTGTTGGTATTTAATATCCAAGCAATCAGCATGGGGGTTTGGTATACACCCCAAATGGTACTTCAGTGGGCAAAGATATTAACCTTGACTCAGTACAAGTTGCATCTTATCTTCAGTTTAAGCAGCTGTGTGCGGCACATAGGATTGATGCATAATCCAGCAAAAACATATCTGCAACTATGTGTGGATGAAATTTTTATAGTCCATATTTTTCCTATCTTTTAGAGGTATTCTCTCCCCTTGCCTCAAAATCATTGCAACGCTATGTCCCAAGAGGAGGAAGGAAAAAAGGAGCTAGATATAGGTTTTAATTTAGCTTTTGTCTTTTAGAATTTTTTTAAAACTCATTTATTCCTTTATTACTGACTCATTTTTTATCCACTTTCTCTTCCATCAATAATGTTCTTACAATAGTTCCTTTTTTAACAAAGTTTAGTAAAAACACTAACGTGAAGATGACAGACACAGGCGATACTGCAGGCAAAAAAAAAATCCAGCTGAAAGTTAAGTAGTACAGCAATGAGGCTTACGCAAGGCAGCATTTCAAGTATTAAGTAGTGGCAATGCTTAATATTCACTGCTCAATGCAAATTAATGAATTTGAATAAGGTTCCCTAGAAAATATGCAAGCAAGAGAAGGCTGAGTTATATTAGTATATGTGTTACAGTAAAGCAATAGGTTATTAGCCTTGCATATTCACTGCCCTTGTAGTCCTAAACTCAAGTTCCCGAGAGCCTCAGCTCACTGAGCTGGTCAAAAATGTCAGAAAACTGCTTGTGCACATAGTGGAAATTACAGGCTTATGCTTGAACACACCACAAGAACCAGGGTAAAGGATTCAAGAAAGAAATGTCCCATCCTAAGTTGTTATGGTAATTGAGCAAGAAAAGAATTGAGGTATACCTAGAACAGGTTGAGAAATGGGAACTTTCCCAAAGTTTCTAATGTAAAAAAATAATTTTATTCAAATGAAGTATAACCCTTTTTTTCCCCTTCCATGGAAATTAAAAGGGTAAAATTACAAGAAAGATACAGCAAGGGAACAAGGGCACGCTGTCATACACGCACACAGGTTTTTTGAGGGGTATTTAATATCACTTAATTATACTGCCAACAGCAAGTCCAACTTTGTCCTCT
This sequence comes from Himantopus leucocephalus, assembly GCA_003993805.1. Classification (NCBI taxonomy): domain Eukaryota; kingdom Metazoa; phylum Chordata; class Aves; order Charadriiformes; family Recurvirostridae; genus Himantopus; species Himantopus leucocephalus. The sequence goes on along the minus strand of RSEF01000031.1, from coordinate 19,527,633 downwards.
TCAGCAGGCAAGTCTCAACACTATCCTTTGATGCTGCCAGTGTTGTACCAGCTTTGTAAACAATGAGGGGCAGGATGGATTGCTGTGCAGGGTACAGACAGGTTAGATCAAAACCAGTTTTAAGACAACCTGTCAGACAGAAAGGAGCACAGTTACCCAAGAAAATGTGTGAGGGACAAAAGTCATAAACAGGTTTTTTAAAGTTTAAAAAAAAAATTTAAAAATTACAACTCAGATTTGAGATTGTTTTTCAATGGCATCCATGCTACATAGCCACAGATTTCTGTCCAGGAATTCTCACTGAGAGCAATTCTAGTCCTGCATTATTGAAAATGCCATACTAATCTACTGTCATCATGCCCCACACAGGGAAGCAGAAGTTAGGACATAGCAACCATTTAAGAAAAAATGGGATCTACCCAAGGGTGCTGAGAGAGCTGGTGGCAGTGCTCGCCAAGCCACTTTCCATCATTTATCACCAGTCCTGCCTGACTGGGGAGGTCCCCATTGACTGGGGGTTAGCAAATGTGATGCCCATCCACAAAAAGGGCTGGAAGGAGGACCCAGGGAACTACAGACCTGTCAGTCTGACCTCAGTGCCCGGGAACGTTATGGAGCAGATCATCTTGAGTGCCATCACACAGCATATATAGGACAACCACCTGATCAGGCCTAGCCAGCATGGGTTCATGAAAGGCATGTCCTGCTTGACAAACCTGATCTCCTTCTATGACAAGGTGACCCATTTAGTGGATGAGGGAAAGGCTGTGGATGTTGTTTATGTGGACTTTACTAAAGCCTTGGACACCATTTCCCACAGCATTCTCCTGGAGAATCTGTCAGCTTATGGCTTGGACAGGCGTACTCTGGGCTGGATAAAATGCTGGCTGGATGGCCAGGCCCCAACAGTGCTGGTAAATGGAGTCAAATGCATGTTTGTGCAATTTATCTCAGAACTTATTAAATCTGGTTGATTTAAGGAAGTTGTTGCAACACTGAATGCCAATAGCATGATACACACAATTTTGCTACTACCAGAGACTGAAAACTTCTACAAGATGGAAACAACAGAGAGACAGTCCTAATGGCTACCATGGGGATGGCCACCACACAGAAAAACAGAAAACTTGGAACCTGTGAAACCAGGTTTTTTCTGCCTTGTCTATAAGGACAGGAAGGGGCAGAGAGAGGAGAGAAATAAAACTTTCTTAAAAGGGCTGAAGCCTACATGTTCAGAAAATAAGGGACCCAGAAAAATGGAGGATAAAAAGAGGAAATTTCAGAGACTGATGGGGTCAAAGAAGAATTAATTACTTGATTTAGAGATGCTCAGCACACCAAAGGAAACCTGAAAATCTGAAAGGATCCCAATTCAAAGTCCAAAAGGCACACAAGAGTAGGAACTTGCTAGCTATGAGGAATGGCAGACATGTACATTACCACTTTACCCAGTCTGAAATGAATATAAAATGTCTAAAATGAATCCCTGTTCTTCAGTGCAATGTCTCAATTTGATTTAACAGTCTTCTGTTCTTGGAAACTACACACCAGCACAACCTCAGTGGGACCACATATCCTCATAGAACTATCTTTCAGGAATAGCACAGCACTCACAGGCACTGAGTCAGAAGGTCCCACTTCAGGAAGGGATGTGACAGACTCTACTTGCATAAGACAAGGGGTCAGTGGCCTCTGTAGATTCAATAGCTATGGAGCTGATCCAAAAACCAGAGGGAGTTTAAAAACCCAGGCATGCAGCACGCAGTCCAAACAGCAGACTGTTGAAGTACCATTGAGCGATTCCAAGCAGAGCAGCAGGAGAGCACAAACACTAGTTTGATTTGGATGTGGTCTAACTGATAGCACATGGGCCAAACAACCTTGCTTAAAGAATATCATTCAGTTCAGTCTTTCCCCTCATCAGTAAGGAAGAGCTGATGTTCAGGAACAGGTGTTACCACCAGCTAAATAACCACTCCCAAACCTACACATGGCTACCTGCTCAGACCCCAAGCTGCCTGATACAGAGTACAGTAAGGAGAAAGTAAGAGGTTCTCCATATCACTGTGGCAAAAAAATATGTGGAAACTGAGAGTACAAACTCTGTGATCTAGTTGCTGCAACTTGTTCACCCAGCACAAGTCACTGGAAGGTTCAATTAATCCTTATAAAAGACTTTGGAAATGGGAAAGGGTTTTTTTTCCTTTGTTTTACTTTTTAAATGACTTAAGAAAAAGTGTCAACAATGCCAACTCTTACTTGTCCTTTTTAAAAAAATTATCAAATGGTAAATGAGAACTGCTGAAATGCAAGGGCATCATGCAAATTCTGCATTGACAAATTACATATCTGATGGCAAGGGCTGAGAAAACCAGCATTACTTATCAAGCTGATAACAGGCTTGCACTGGAACCTGCAGTATTTCTCCTACAAAAATGAAACTTGGATGGGAACTGTTTTCATGCTTCTTGAGCTCAAACCAAACTTCTCTACTACTGAAATTCCCTGGTAATGCCTAGGAAATACACTCTATTTGTCATATGGTCTGAGAACAAGCATATGGTAGTGAATGAGCTGTGCTAACATTCACTTTCTGCCCAAAATGTAAAAGTAGATGACCTTGATTCATAAAAAATAGGAATGAAAGTCGCACACGTAAACCAGTCTTGTTGAATTACCTGGGCCTCTGCTAATGCTATTGCAAGCATTTATCATGTGCAAAACACGTTTGGACCTTTCTGCAAGAAAGCTTCCATATAGGACAGAAAGTCTCAAAGTAGATATCTGAAAGCTTCCAAACTGTGTTATTATTATTCACCCACCAAGTTAAATTACTAACAAAAGAAAAAAAAAGATATACTACTCCACAACAGCCTAGACAGTTTCCATAATTTTACATATCATGGGATGAATCTGGCTTTGTGAATAACTGTTGTCATGGCAGCAGTGTCATGGTCCCAAAGGGAAATAAATCCTCCTAACAATTTGTGACAAACCAGCCTAGCAAAGAACAAAATGACTTCAATCTTGCTAAAGGATTATTGATTTATTATTTGAAGCTCAGCATTGGTTATTGAAAAATCACTACCGTCTCTTTTTTGGATGTGTTTCCATGAGCAGGATGGGAGATAGCTAAAGATTTTCTTTAGGGGAGACTGACTTTCAGAATATGCAGTTTCTGCAAAACCGGACTCTCTGTTCCCATCCAGCACAAAATCCAACTTTATCAAAAAAAAAAAAGGGCAAAAAAAACCCCTGAAAATAGGTATTTAGTCCAGGTTGATTTGAATTAACACAGCATATTTTGAACAACTGGAAAGAGGCAAACCTTTTTTCTTTAAAACAGTCCATTATGAAACCAAATTTCTCATTCATTGCCTGCAGAACATGTGGTTGCAGTGAAGGAGGTGGATAAGACAAAGCTTATACCAAGTGTTTTTTCACATAAATAATTGACCTGTATGCCTCCTACCCACATGGAAATCATGCCCAGTTCAGGAAATCCCACACCGATTTCAGCACAGGGACGTCCTGGAGTGCAGTGGAAGTTAGGAGAACATTAAGGGGAGGCATTGTCTATGCTTGCTCTATTTCTACATCCTTCTCAGTCACTTTCCCACCAAAACTGAGATGAGATACAGGAAAGACGGGCCTTTGACTTTGTCACTACAGGCATTTCAGTGAGATTCAGGCATCTGAATTGCTTACTGAAGTTATACTTCATTTTGCTAGTTTTGCCTGTCTGGGATGAATCAGGTTGCTCTACCAGATGTTGTCTTCCATGGTGCAACGTAATCCTCTCTGACACTGACATGCTATATCAAGTAATGGCCATCTCAAGGTAGAGGTCATGTAAAGATGCAATCTAATAAATGGAAACCCAAACAATAACGCAAACAGCCAGGAAAATCTGCTTTAATATGGAACTGATGTGATATTAAAGACTTGGATTGTTCTTAAGCTGAAATAGAGTATTCCCAAATAATAAACATGATGAATACTGGAACTCTGTAAGGTGGAAAGCCTTCATTTTCCCATCTGCACTTCTAATTTAAGTTAGTCTGATGATCTCTCATTCCCCTCAAAAGCCATGCAGACTACCAAAAGTTTTAAATTTCTTTTGACAACTGAGAAAGGTTAGTTTCACTATAACTGGGGCTGATTACAATTTTTAAAAAGTTGAATACCTATTAGTCAGAATTGAAAAAGGAATTAGTTAGCAGCATATAAATATCAATATTATGCTTGCAAAGAAATCCAAATAATTATTTTTTCTAATTCATTGATTCACAACAATACAGGAACATTTTATTCACTGTACCCTTGGTTAATGTCAAATAAAATCAAAATAATGCTTGTAGTATCATGCCACCAGTCTGGCTAGTCTTCTGGTTAAGGCTAAGGAAACCACTTCCTCCCTTCAGATAGAGATCTCCTGTAATGATCTCTTCCTACCCTGCTCAAGCCCAGCTCTGCCACAGCTCCCCTCTTCTTTGGGTGACTCACTCGCCCTCAGGCTCCGAGCGGTGCTGGCTCAAAGCTAAACCTAGACCCAGCAACAATTACACAACAATTACAAGATATACCCACCCCAGTTAACAGAATAGCTGATATACAAGGCTAAATCAGAGACAAAACCTGATGGTTTAGGCTTCTATTCATTACCGACAGAAAGGGAGATTTCTCATCGTTTAGCTGGAAGACTCTCAGCAAACCGTGTGCCCAGCTGACACTGAGTAGGACTCATCCAGGTCCCTGTTTAAGGCTCTGTTTGGCTCAATTCCCTGTTCTGACGACGCAGAGTTGAAAAGGAAGGAGAGGACTTCCTTCTTCCTTGCCCAGCCCAAGGGCAGTAACTGAACAATCTCCCTCTGAGTCCCTCTAGGCTACAACCAACAGCACGTCCCAACACTTTTGCCTCCTGTCTTCCTCATCCGTAACTGGACTGCCCAAACCTCCATGGGCCCATCAAAACCGTACCAAGGCTCATCACACCCTCCAGATGAGATAGGTATGGTGAAGCAAGCAGCATTTAAGAAGCAGTCATCTTTATGGTTCTGCTCCCATTCATCCATGGCAGGTTTTTTTTACTGATACCTGAGTCAGTGAATCAAATGTGCAATAGAGAAAGCAAACAGCTATAGTGCACAACCTGGGGAGGGAGGGAGGGAGGGAGGGAGCAGGGAGGGGAAAGGATGACAGAGACAGGAACCATATTAATTGCAGAATGAGCTGAAAAAGGACAGAAGCTACCAAAAGGAGGACATTCCCCACAGCAGAGTGAGCATCACGGAGAAGATGTCTCGTGAGCAAGTGATCGCAATGCACTGGGAGACAAGATCAAGCAAACAGGAAAGAGTCTGCTGTGGGCAAGAAAAGTTGCACATGATAATTCTCAGCTAATATTTTACAGAAAGTTTTACTTTCCTCATGTAGGGATGAGCACGGTTTTCCTCCACACAGGAACAAGGAAATTCACTCTAACAGAATTTTGTACAAGCTTCATCCCTCAGCAGAGCTGAAGCTGGCTTGTGAACTCCTACTCCCACTGTTTTTCAAGTGCTTTATGAGCTGTCAAACATTGAAATGCAACATTTTATCCCAAGGCAGACATTTTCAGCCCCATGCAAGATATCCCAAGTATCTCAGGAAGGATCTGAGGAGGCTGGCAGCAGTGGTGTTGCACAAGTTACCAGAAATACGGGAAGTTTGGGCAGAGGTTAGGAAAGGGCCTGAAAGATTTTGTCCCAGGAGAGAGAGGAGGGGACAGAAAACAATGTAGTTTAAAAAAAAAAAAAAAAAAATTAGACCTTGGAAAAAGAATAAATGTGTAAAAGGACTCAAATAATAGGAAAGAATCAGCAGGAAGGGGAACAATATTAAATTAACCAATCTGCACAAGTACAACTGAAGTGTCAGTACTGTTCATTTGGTTTCCAGTCCCTTTGTGACAAAGTTTAACTCTCAGCATCTTAAAATATGATAGTCTTGCCAGCCTAGACAATACATCAGCCTGACACGAAACATCTCTATGTTTGTTTTTATCTGTGTAATGTTTTGGTAACTCAGTCTCTGGGGTACTATTCCTGATTGCCACCAAATTGTTGTCATCTGAAAAGGTTATTGAACTGTACCCCGCATGTAACAGCAGCAGCTATACTTCACTGCGTATTGTGAAGCTTAATGAGTGTTCTTAATGAGCTTTCAAAGATCATCAAAACAAAGTAACTACCTCATCAGCACATAGGCAAAGTGAAATTAAAATAGGGAATCAGTATGTGTGGGGGTGACTGTTCATATGCATTAATTTCATCTGCCATTTCTCTGTGTGTTCCTTTCAGTTCTATAATGAAGCAATTTCAAACCAGACATTTAGGGTTACATCTGCAGCTACATTTTAAAACTACCAATTTAAAGTTCTAAAGAGCCATGTCCATAATTTCAAAATTCAATTAAATATGAGAAATATTTATAGATACAGTTATTACTTCTACCATTATACTATGGCAAATTGAATCATCTACTAGAGATACTTCAGCTGATCAAAAGCATTAGAATCAATCACTCGGAAATAAGGGAGTGAGAGACCTGCAGGCTTGGCATTCCAGCCTAGCAATATTATGGTAAGATCACTATGTTTCTGCTAGAATGTCTTGACCTCTTAATATCATGACTGTTAGAAAACGTCCTGTCTAAAGGTCTTTTTATTTTTCCCAGAATCTTCGTATATCTACTCTCATTTCCATTGTTATTGTTCTTTTTTCCCCACATTTCCTGCTGTGTACTTCTACCAAGAGACTTCCATATCAAGAATCACAGTACTTTTCCCAACTGGATGCTGTCATGCCTCAGTTTCCTTGCTTCTGCACAATGCACCTCAAGTCCTCAGCTCAGGTGATGAATTTCACTACAAACCCTTCTTATGGGCAACCCACCTACAAATTAACTCCACCCTTTTCTCTTGTGCGTGGGGTTAGGCCTTTTTCCTGCTTTGGCACCAAACTTAACAGTCATTCTTGGCTTTTCCTCTGCACTTCATCAAAATGCTATAAGACCCCTGCCAACCTTGTTTCTCAACTTCTGGCTGTGTTTGCAGCTGCACAGAAAATTTCTTGGTTGTCCTCATGGCCTGTGGTTGTGCTTGCTGACACAGATGCTTGGCTCATGCAGAGGACATCCCACCTGAGGTCCCTGTAGGTCTCTGTCCAGACTGGATGAAACTGCTGGCAACACATCATACAACTGTATCAAAATCTGAACCTGAAGAGAAAAATGTTTTTATTCTCGTCATGGGAAGAATCAGGAGTGCAAACCTGAGGAGAATGCGGGAGAGCTGAAAACAGCTTTCATCCAGAGGCCTGAGAAGTATGAGCTACTACTGGGGCATTTCTCCAGTTACTAGCTAAAGACCGGCAAAGATTTTCCAATGAGGTATTTCATCAAGGAAAAATGACTATGTGGAAATTTATTCCTTTCAAAGTAAGTTAGCTTCAAAAAGGCACTTACAGAAATAAAAAACATTTTGATATAACTGAAGAATTGCTCTGACCTTTTTAAAAAAGGAACATTTCTATCTGCCTTTTCAACAGAACTCTTCATGGTTTAGTTTTAGAGAACACAGAATTACTGTCAAAATGGAAACAAAACATCTCATGCCAACTGAAATGAGTTTCCAAAGTTTGTTTCTCTGAGAACACTGAAATGTACTGTTTTCATTAGATTTGGGGACAGATACGATTTTTTTTCTAACTGTGGGTTTGCAGATACAAACCAAGATACCACTCAGCTCAAGTCCTTATTGTGCCAAAATACACTGCTGAGGGAAGCTGCAAATATTATGCCCATACCAGTACACCAAGAATTAAGGATCTCCCCTTGCTCTTTAGAGAATGGAAGAGAAACAGACATCTAATGCTGCTTTAGCGAGCAATGGTAGAAATTAGAAGGAAGGGTCCTGAATGCTGCTACTCACTCACATTCATTCCCGAAGCCACCTAGGCATGGCCACAGGTCAGACTGAAGACAGCAACATAATCCTTACCTAGAACACCTAAAACGACTCTGTCTCATATGAATTGCTCAAGCAAAATGCCACACAGGTTACTTACACATATACAAGCCTATTCTTTTACTTTCTTTTAGGTTTCTTCGCAGTGGCTCACTTTTGCGATATTTAAAGTTTCTGGAGAATGTTGGTTTACTTGAATTTAACTCCTTGAACAAAAACAGATGCAAAAAGCATGGGAGTAAGTGAATTGAGTGCGTGAAAAAGTGATGACTTCATGTAACAATTCTCAGTAGTTTCTACCTACTTGTTTTCAAGACTGTGTTTTCCCAGAAACATTCCTGGAATTTAGGAGACCAGGAACATATCTACTCCTAATAAGGCAATTGTTAAAGACTCTTAGCGCACAAACAGTTTTGGCCTAAAGTAAAATATAAGTCTAATCTTGGTGAAACCTGTTCTGCCCTATTTTGTTGGTAGGAAGAAAAGAGGCAGGGTCAGAGGAATGGAAAATTCCCAAAGGGAAAATAAAGAATCCAGTTAGCCAAAGTGGCTTTTAAGGGCTAAAATACTGAGAAACTCAGGAAGGTATAGAGGCACATGATTCTTAGTAAGCAGGAACATTGACTCCCAGCAAAGCTGAAAGGAAGCTAGCACTCAAGAAGGAGCCAAAGGAGCAGCCAGAAAAAACCTTGGTACAGAGAACTTGCAAAAAACCATGGAGCCAAATCCCCAGGAACACTCAAGCATACAGAGGAAACTAAGACCAGAAATGGCAAAGAAATGATTTACTGTGCTGCCCAGATCCTGTTGTCAAACTGAGCTTGTGTACACCGTGTTACAAAGCCATAACACAAACAGGCTTAATAGTAAATGTGCAGATTACAGCAGCACAAAACGAAGCCATCCTGGACTTCTATACCTATATAAACCACTGCCTGTTGCTATGTGTTCCCTGTGCATTCTGAAGCAAAGAGCACTTGCTTTACAAACACATGAGGATAAACTATATGCTGCTTGCTTCCTATAATTTGTCCTTGAAAGCATAAATAGAAGGGCAACACAGGGCAGGGGAAATGGGAAATGGGGAATATGTGCTCAAATCACTGGATGGTTTGGGAGATGTTCGGTATTGAAGGTCAAGCGGATCACAGTGTCCTACTACATATTCCTTACAGGTTCCTGTAAACATCCCTGTGTTGGTTACACAGCCCTTGTTTCCGAATGCTTTCTCAAAACCAGCACATCTAGATAATTACTTTTTTCCTAAGTAATTAAGACTCTGGAGGAATGATGGGCATCTGTGTACCACGCGGAGGTACAAATCGCTCTGTGTTAACTTGTCCTGTGCTCCCCATGGCAGGGGCTGTACCAGCAGCTTTGGCAACAGCTAGCTACAAGTCCTCACAGGACAATGCCTAAGCTGGTAAAATCCACCTGAGGCTTGCCAACAGGGGCATGCTAATGCGCTACAGTGTCTCAGAGGCTCTTGGTGTAGGGTCAGCTTGTCTCCTGCTGGCCTGGAATACATTAACCACATGATTATGCTTCAGAGAACTACAGCTTGCTTTCCATGTCCCTCACATGCCTGCTGTCATCATGGAAAAGGGAGGCAACTGCCCTTCTTGCCTGTTCTGGAGAAGGGCACCAGCTGATATTCTTCCCTAGAAAAGAAATAAACAGTAAAAACCAACCCTTAGAAGAGAGGACTGCAGGTCAGGACGATACTGAAAACTGAAGTGTGGGAATATAGCAATGGGAATGCTGCACTCCCAGAGCTGCTCAGCGAGGGGGAAGGAGGAAGCTGAACAGCTGCTTTGCTTTAAGATATATATTTATATCATTTGTCAAACTCTGCAGGTCCCTACTACCCAGTAGACGCTGAGGGGGTGGATGGAAGAATGTCATGACCATCTTCATGAATCTCATAACCTTCCACAGAGATGGATAATGGTGTTCTGAGAAAGGGGCTGCAGTTCTGCCTGAACTCAGCCTAGCGGGGCAGGAACTAATCAGCTCACACAGAGGGGTCAAACGATACAGACCCAGTCAAAATTTACCCAGGAACTGTTTTACCACAGTGGAACAAAAGCCTCAGAAACTGACTGTAACAAAACCAAACTGCAATTCTGCATCGAGGACAGCAAAAAAAAAAAAATTTCTTCAGCCCCTTTGGAAAGCCAAATTTGGTGCCTGCAGCTTCCACTGCAGGAGTCTGCACCATGGCCATCCCAGACTGAGAGAACATTGGACTTGAAAGCCAGAAACCCACCCAAACCACGACCACACTGAAGCAGGAACTTTCGTTATTGCATTCCCACACATATACATGGGCCATGCCACTTCATATGCAACAGTTCAAATCAAAACATAAACCTGTTTTCACCCACCAACATTGGATGGGGTTATATTGGTGTCAAAGGTGTTTGCAATGATATTTATAAGCATGACTACTAAACTTTAGCTTCTGAAAAGACCCTGTTTAAAGCAAAAAATGCGTTTATACAAGTTCTTAAATGGGCAATGTGAGAGATCATAATTAAAAATTATGCTTCTATGTCTTTGTGTACACATGTATATTGCAGGGTTTGTGCTTTTTATAAATGAGCTAATGTTTCCCTTTACAAATCTTGTTCCAACTGAGCAACTTTCTTAGGGGATTTCCTTTTATGTACAGCTTCTAAATAAAGCAGTCTTCTATCCTGCATCTCCCTTGATTTTTATCAGATGTCTGCAAATGCCATGTAAAGTCTGCACTGGACTTTCCAGACAGAAAAGTACAAAATCTCTAACCATGACGTATTTTAAGTCATAAGGATCAAAACTACTCTTAGGAGAGGCAGTAAAAGCAGATAAACATATTTATAAATCAGACAGATAAACCATCTGGAATCTGTTCCTGACCCATTTTATAGTGAATAAAGGACACTTACTGACACAAGCAACGATGATATGAAAGAAAACTTGCTTAGATTAGAAATGCAGATTTCTGCTTTTCTGCATTTCTATGTTGCACCACAAGATTGCATTTGCTCTTATTTCTTTATCATTTAAAACTGTTCTGCTCCAATGAACGTCAAGTTTGTATCACAGATTTGTCTCTACCACTGTGTTTCAATATAACCAATCTTCTTTACTCCACCTTAACCTTCTGGTGTTGTCACATTACCGTATTTCTTCCCTGGAGCACAAGGGAACCTTTTGGCTGCACTACCAGTTGCATGCCAAATGTACCTGGGAGCAAAGGGAAGACCTGCACTTTTGGTATGGAGGAAGGGAGAGAAACCAGTCTGAACTCTTATGCCATTTAGTATGCTTGCTTATTTTCCAAAGTACTAGCCTCAGATGCCAATACAAAGTTAGAAAGGGGCTCAAATGCTGTTTTGCTAGACAACCTCAAGAAGCCTAAAACATACAATCAATGATTATTACATAAATTAGAGTTATTTTGTTAACTCAGGCAAATAATTTAACCATCATGTATCTCAAGTTGGCTTGTTAACTTAGGATTAATAAAATACATATATGGACAGGACACTTAAAGATTAGTTGCTTGCAAGTCACAAGGCAACCTTAAATGAAGAAAACCTTATAAGGGAACAGTCTTATTTTTGTTGCTTATGTCATAAATATAGATCTCTTCTGTTCAGAGAGATGTAATTTTTCTTTAATTAATTTTTTTCATGTTATTTTTCCTCTTAATAGTGGTTTCTCTACTGACAATATAAGATTATGCTTTGTCAGCTGGAAGATACATTCTGTCAGTTTGTGAGATTGGTCATACTTGGCCATAAACAGCCTGAGCATATTCCCTGAAAAATAGCAATTTTAAGTTACTGTGAGCCAAGGCATAAAAGTAAGTATAATTTTGCCAGCCACATATTAGAAATTATTTTGTTATTGATATTTGCACTCCATTTTAATATATAGCTAATGAATTTGCAGCACACTACATGAAATTAAATGAATATTTTTCAAATTTTCTCTGAAGATTGCCAAGTTTACTTGAATGGTTCTTATTCATGTCTGTTATATTAAAAAAAACAGTGAGCAATAACAGCTAAGCCAGACACACTTGAAGATGCATTATTAATAAATTTCAGGGATTTTCCTGTGAAAGATGCATAACAACACCCTTGAACTGTCAGGAAGATAAATATCTTCAATTTAAGTGCACCTTTCCTATTTGGCTTCTTGCATGTCTTTTCCCAACATATATAGCCATTATGTCTTGTAATAAAAATACATTTAAAATTTAGCCAGGCACCTAACTGTATAAATAGGCAACTAACAGGTTTTTCAAAGGAAACAGGAGCATACATTCCCTACATACTTTTAATCTTCAGATACCTTAAGGTGTCCAAAAGATAGCCTAAAATTTTTTTATATGGGTGCCCATGTTTAGGCACTTGAAGTCATCCCTCAGTACTTAGCTAAAGCCAAGTTTAGAAAACTTCTCCAGCTGAGAAAATAAATCAACATGAAACATTAGCGAACACAAACCCTTCTCCCTGAGCAGCTTTATTCACCAGGCCCTCTTGTTTAACCCTACATGGCACCACCTTGGCAGGCTCCACACTCATAATAAAATTTCCTGGACAAAGTGCAGCTAAACTAAGAATGCAAAGTCAGAGACCACGGACTGTACACACAGTAACTCACAAGTTCCCACTGCTCAAAGATCCTCATCCTCGTTTTTAGTCAACAGAATCCACAGCTATGTTTTAGTGCAAATGTCATCCCTTCTTTAAAAGTGTTGAAACTGGCAACTGAATTGCCTCCATTAGCTTATGAGTCATCTTTGATTTCTAGCTTGCAATTAGTTTGAGACTATTTTTATTTTCACTCTCTGCTTCCTCTAATTTTCTTACACTGAATTGGTCAAAAAAAGGAAAAAAAACCCTCCACAAGTAAGCAAATGAATAAAGGTTTTTTTACATCAGAGGTATATTTAAAGGAGTTATTTCCTCTCAGCTTCATCATACCATACCTCTAGGCATTCTGCTTAAAGTCTGAATTGCAGTTGCAGGGTCCTTTCTGCATTCTGAAAAGTCATACTCAGTTTCTTGCTTACTGACTGTTTTCTGAAAGTTTTTACTGTATTACTAACTTCTGCTTACAGGCTAAGCATCCCTAGACTTCTTTATGCTATGTCTTTAGTCTTCACTCTCAAATACTCTCATCCAGTTTGAATGTATTGCATTGGATATTCTCTACTATAAGATTTACACTGTTACTCGCAAGACTTATTTAGGCCATGACTGACAAATCCTTGTGGATGTCTCTGCAGCACCACCTTGAAGTTTTCACCTTTGACTATTTACCACAATTACTTGTACACAATCTCTAGAGACAGCATCAGAAGTCCCCATGTGCGTACCTATAACATGTTTACAACATACATACAACATACGGTGCTGCTGTGTGTGCTCACAGTGATCTCATTCTCTTCTCAGAAATAGACTATTGCTCTCCTTTCTGGACCTATTGCCATTTTAGCTGTGTTTTACAGAAGCCCAAAAAGCACGTTCAGTTCTCAGTCAACAGAAGAATCACCTCTTTATAATCACATTTCCATCAGGCACAGCCAATTAATTTTTATCCCAGCAACAGAGGACTTCCAAACACTGCCTAGCACATGGACATCACAAAAAGGCTGTTATTCATTTTAAGGAGCTGACCCCACCACAGAATACGTTTATTTCATTCTCCATCTTGTAGCATTAGCTTTTCACCCCCTGGTAACATACCATACACTTTGTCTAGCTTTCACCCCACTCTTCAGCCTGTGGTATGAATGCTACCTTCAAGGCCAGGTTCCAGCATGAAATTAGGAAATTTACCAAGGATGAACTTCAGACGTGTTGTATCAAAGAATGAGTTAGATGTACAGCAACATCAAAACATAAGTCTAAATACCTAGGCAGTCCTTGTAAGGAAGGAGAAATTAGGGATGATTTTATCAGGCAAATTCTTTGAGTGCTTTTTCTCCTCAGTGCATTTTAAGTAGAAGGCAGTAGTGGAAAAAACCAATTAGCCCTGAGAGCACTTGAGTGACTTTGGAAGCTTCTTCATACCAAGTGAAGAAATCATGCATAGATGAAGAAATGTGTAGAATTCCCAGAGTACCAACAGTTCTTGGCAAAACCCTTTGCTTCAGCAGATGACCTCACTCAACTCCATTCAACGCATTTATCAGGACCTGCAAGGCCTTGAGCCATCTACTCGCCAGGCAGCAAACCCTACGTTTGACAGTTTTGAGGACAAACTCTCAAGAGAGGTACCAACAATCCCCACTGAGTTTAACTCATTTAAATGCTATGAAGTTTTCTTACAAATTTTCTCATTTTTATTGCAATGGTTAGCACCAAGTAACCTCACAAACCAGAACATCCTTCTCAAACAAGTTTCCCCCAAGGCAAGGGTTCCTGTATTTTTCAGAAATATCTCACTAATAGAAACAGGCAATTACGCTCTTCTCTTTCTCCGGCATATCTCTACCCAAAGCATCAACCTCAGTTAGTGAGAGGGGGTCTCAGCCGGACCCTGGAGAAAAGCAGAAAACTCTGCCTTTCTTTCTGGAAGCAGACAACAATAAAATGGCAAAAAAACACCAATAAACCACAACTGGGATCAATATTGTTACCTGTAGCCAAAAATCTTTAAGGTACATTTATACATATTTACAAAATACTGAGAATAAATTCACAAGGACACCCTGTATATAAACTTAAAATTAATTTCTCCCCTGACGGAATCTGCCACCCAAAGGAAAATGCTCCTATAATTCTCAGTTCTGCTAGACCCTGGTTTCATTTCTACAGGTGCTTTTGCTGCTAAATAAATACCAGCTGAGATAGTTTCACACTTCCCAAGGACTCACAGGAAGCAGTAAGAGTTGCAATGGAGCACAACACTACATAGCTCTTTATTGCATCCTGTAGGTTGTGACCCTTTAAAGAATTTAATAAAAATACCTTTAGGTCCACCTCTGGCACAGGCCAAAGAAACATACTTTCCTGAATATTTATGGTGAGGACTGGAAGGGATGAGGAAAGAAAAGGAAGAACTAATGGTTCCAATTATAATCACAGCCTGAAACATCAGTGCTTGTTTCATAGTGTTATCCTAGTCATAGCATTCAGAAAATTTACTTCATTCTCCACTTCATTACTATTAAAAATCTTGTTATCAGGTGATGAGGTCAGATTTTTATTTCCCTTATTGTTTTGAAAAAAAAACCCTCAAATATCTTTAAAACAAGGGTTTAAAAATCTTTGTCAAACACCTTGACAAAAAAGTAAGGAAATACTGGAGAGAGTCCAACAGAGGGCCAGTAAGATGATGAACAGGCTGCAGCATCCCACATCGGAGGAAAAGCTGAGCAGTGATACTGTTCAGCCTGGAGGAGAGGCTCCTCCAGGTGGTGCCCAGCGACAGGACCAGAGGCAACGGGCACAAACTGAAATACAAGTGGTTCCCTCTGAACATCAGGAAACACATGGGTAACTGAGAGCTGGAAGAGGTTTCCCAGGGAGATTGTGGAGTCTTCTTCCTTAGACACAGTCAGAAACCCTCTGGACATGGTCCTGGGCAACCTGCTCTAGGAGGCCTTTCTGGAGCAGGGGAGTTGCACAAGATGACCACCACAGGTCCCTGCCAACCTCAACCTTGATCTCTGCGGCTTTACCAATGGAGTCCTCCTTCCGTGACAGCCTTCAGAGGAGCTGAGTCAGGGTGCTCTGTTGGCACTGAGGAGGACATCAGTGTTCCCCACCTGCATTGCTGTGCTGCCCCATTGCCAGGCCCTTGCGCTGGCAGGCAACAACCTCTTACCACGGGACCTGGCCTGAGGCTACACTATACCCACAAGGACACGAGAAGATGGCCAACATCCTCTGAAGCCGGGGCTTTCCACTTTGGGGTATCTGCCATCCTCACTTGGATGGTGGCTGCGTGGCAGCCCCAGAGAACTTTTGGGACATCTTTGGGGAGCATCTGTGATGGTGCCAACCTCACTGCTGTTGAGCAGCCACAGGTTCTGCCCTGCC
>RSEF01000031.1:19501394-19511477 GCA_003993805.1 Himantopus leucocephalus | reverse complement strand
CAGCCTGTCTGTTCATGGATTAACTCTTTCAAACCATATCATTGTGTTATTTCAGATTTCCTAAGAAATCATCAATCCGATCCAGATTTTGGAATTTTGATTTTATGCTCATATCAACCAATTTCCTGAAGCAGCATGATAACTTTTTTTTCCCCACAGGACAGGGCAACTTTATCCAAACTAAAGTACATGTGTAGTATTGGATAGTCAGATATATGATGGTGTAAAGCAAATCAATTAAAAACTAAGCAAATACAAATTCGTTAAAAAAAATCCCTGCACACTAAACTGCCCATGGATTATCCCTATGATGAACAGCAAAAGCTACAGGCTTTAATATAAAAATAGCACAAGCTACAAAAGTGGGGAAAAGTTGCATTTTTCAAACTTTTCACTGTAGGTCTCTGAAATGCATTACTAACCAAAGACAGCAAGGCACTATGTTAGTGTCAAATTTCAAGCAGGTAATTCCACTGAAATCTATCAGCCTAACTTCTTGTATAGTTCAAAATGTTTTGTGCTGTTTCTTTGTGCTATCTTGATATATTGTAAATGCAAACACCTCGAAGAGCCCAGATACAGCTTCCCACAGCAAAGCCTCAATTCAGTGTTTTTAACTCAAAGTTTTATTAAATCTTTTTGCATAAAACTCCCAGAGCACTTGTGAGCAATGCAACTGAAGCAGGAAAGGGGGTTGGACTAGACCCACACCCCTGGGGTCACTCAGGGTAGCTGCAGACTGTTCCCAAAGCCATCACAGCCCAGGCATACAAATCCCTGTAGAAAGGACACTCGGGTGCCCCAGGCAGCATACATCCTGCAGGAGGTAAAGCGCATGCAGTCCCTGCTCTGGGGAGAGGAACTTCTCTTACCTGTAGGGTTTTCTTCAGGGTGCTGCCCTTCATTAGACAACTAGAGGGCCATTGGCTGGGGAGGACCTGCCTTCCCAAGCGAGCAAAGAGCCGACCAGGAAGCTGGTCAGGCGGTGTAGGAAGCAGGCTGAGAAGTTACCCAGACAAAAGACAACGTGGTAGCACAGCGAGTAAACACAGCGGATAGATCTGCACTCCTGAAAGCCAAACAAAACGTGGCTGGGATGCAAGCTTGAACCCTGGACCACTGATCCCCCATGGGAACTGCAAACATGTTTCTTGGCATGGTACTGGCTGTGCCGGCTATCCTGGGGGGACAACGTGTGCTAGCAGGCACAGTCTTGAACGGTAGCACATTGAGGGGGCTGTCCCCAGCCGGAAGAATAGACAAGGTTTCTCTAGGTTTGTTTCCCTCCACCCTTCGCTGTCCCAAGCTGGCTTTTTGCCCTTAAATACTCCCATTATGCCAGACTCCAGAGCATACTGGACATTTCATACTATGAAAATTTCACCTACGGGAAATCTTCTGCAAGAAAGCATAGTTCCAACATCATTTTAGATACTTTCCACCAGGGGGGTCTGGGGTGTGTAAATAAATAAATAAATGAAGCCTGAACTGGTTTGGGCCCATGGGACCCAGAGCTGCATGACACGGGTGGGTGCATAGTCTCAAGTTCATAGTGAACTAAATCCCTCCTTTATCAAGGATTCCAACACTGCAGTCTTGCAAACAGTTACCAGTTTAAAAAAAAAAAAAANACAGACTTTGCTTACCATCAGGAAAGTAGAGTTAAAACTTTTAGTGGCCAACTTACAGCAAATTGTGATCAGGGAAGATCAGATTCCAGGGAGAATAAGTACAGAAGAAAATACGTGTATTTTTTCCAGAACAGGCTATCTTAACACTAATACAACACACACGGTAAATTGTTTACTATCTCTGTAAGTGGAAACTGCAATGAGCCATGAAAACCTTCTGAGGATGAAAAGCATCCTCAATGAAGAGAGGAATTTTTAAAGTAATGCTCCATATAGTTTAGACGGATCAAGAGTATCTAAAACCAGGGATTATATTAAAACCTTAGAATCTTAGCCAGGACTGGAAAGTATGTATAATGATTTTACGACACATTAATAGCAGACTTTGGAGGTGATATTTTGCTCTTAAGCTACAGTAAGACTTACTAAGAGACAGAATTAAGAGTCAGTAGCTGAAGCTAAAGGAAATAATATCCAAAAGTAAGCAATTCTGCTTTCATTAAAATAGCACATAAGTGTAGCATTTCAGAAAAGAAGCTAGTGTAAGACCTGCAGAAAAATCAAGTCTTCAAACCATCAAGCATCGCCTTGAAATCTCTCAGTCCAACGCATTGCAAAAGTAGACACTTCCTGGCTTTTCAACTAATGGTTTCCGAAAGGGTTATTTCATACCTTTTTCCATATTCTTTTCCCGCCCTACCAAGTATGCCAACAAATGTTGCTAAACGCCCTACAGAAAATGGACTTTTTCCTTCCTCCTACTATTGCTGTGTTTTCCTATTGCACTCCAAACCTCGAAATGTAGCCCCATTACACTCTTTTCCAGGGCTACTTTTTTTTTGTGGAATTCAAATGCTATCTTTCATTATTTCTCTTGCACGGAAAACTTACTGGAAGACTGCCATTCAATCAGTCCATATTGCACTTTTTGGTGAATGCCAGCATTATGACTACCTCTTCCCATGGGTTATCCTATACATCAGTATTCCCACAGCTAGGCACATGACAAGGCAATTCAATCCAAATGTTTGCATAAAGAGCCTTAGTGTTATTTCTGTGAGAAGGTTTCAGGAAATGGCTGTAATGACTGGGGTTTATGTTCTCAAACTTTGTTTTGTCATCAGGAGTAGCTGGCTTCATCCAAAATAAACTTGAACAGATTATTCAGAGCAACAGATGTTTTTCAAACAGAGAGATTTATGTTTAAATAAAAAAAAAAAAACCACAGTGACGATTAGCGGGGCATTAGGTAGGTCTTCCTATACTTTTTAATTTTAATTAAATGCACAGCATATTGATAACTTGTCTTTTCAGGTCTCAGCTAATTGTTTTGTTTACTGTATATACACATGCTGTGCTATATGCACTATATGGGAATCTATTGTAAAAAAGGTTAGTGAGTAACAGCTTTCCCTCTCTTCATAATTAAATACCTTGATACGAAGCATCCATATGGGTATAACAGAGGCAAATAACAGATTTTATATCCCTGAAGTCCAAGGGCAGCACACTGCTAGAAATTTCATTTACCAAAAGGCTTTTTAATGGTGAAAGATAGGTGGATGTACAAACACATTTGTGCCAGACACCACGTTGCACCGCAAATGCCTGGGACATCACAGATCTTACCATCTGTTTAAATGGATGAGCCCCAGATGTTCAAACTTCCATATGAGCTGAGTCCAGAAGCTGCACACAGTATTCAGATTCTGAAAAGTGTAAATATTAAAAATACAGCGCTTGATTTAATGAAGTGTGGTTTCAAGTAAAATTTGCATTTCATAGCTTTTCTCTGCGTAAATGGTGGCTTGTACACATAAATATCTACTCACCACAGTAATTTTATGTTGGTATATGTATTACTGAGAGTAAAGAAAGTAGAAAACACATTCTCATACAAACGTATCTTCTCTTCTATATCACTTTACTCAGTAGGCAGAAAAGAAGAAGCAGAAGGACAGGAATCAATGCAGATTCCTTGGCTGTAAATTAACAAAACTACAACCCTTCACATCAATGCCCAGATCTCAGAGAGCTTAGGGAGGATGAGATCCTTAGATAATAGGATAAAGAATAGACAGATTACATTTCAACTTCTTAACTGTTAAATGTTGATGTAAAAAAAAAATAAAATGTTTTGATACAGATTGAATGAAATCTTATATTTAGGATTTAAAAACAGCAAGCAAAACTAGCATCACCAAAATTCAACTTTTAATTGTGCATGTAAATGTTCATACATGTACATCCACACACTAACTCTGTTTTGAGGCTATATGACATGCAAAACACCATTTTTGTTAATGCTGTAAAAATTGCTACATTAAGGATCTTAATGTTAAGTGAGTGACTACAGTTTCAAAATTCTAAGACAGAATGAGCAAAATCTTTTTATTTTTATTTGCATTTGCAAAAAGGTTAGAACCTAAGGGAAATACAGCTATCACTGAAAACTGTTTGAGTAACATACTGAAATTCAGCATAACAAGATCAGCTGTATTCCTCTTCCTTACCATGTCAGACATTTATGTACTGCAGTCAACTGCAATTTTTTTTAACAGTAACCAGAAAGGTTAAGATATAGGAGAGATGCCTGGGATATCTACAACCACAGACAAACATAGATTCAAGTAATCATGTTTCATGACATGCTCATCCCTTACGTTCTCAAAATTCTCTTTTTCCAGTGAAACTGAGTATAAAACGGCTTTCAAGCTTTGCCAGAGTCCCTTTAGTACTAAATCCTTTTCTGTCACAGGCCATAAAGCCACCTTCCACCTTCTTCCACTTCAGCTCCTAACTTGCCCTCAGGCCACTTCCAAACACACATCAAGCACAAAAAAAAAGTTATCCACACCTTAAAAAAAAATATATACACAACTAATTCCATACAGACAATACATAAAAAGCTGTTTCTCTCCCTTTATCATCTTGTCAAATCCATTACTGAAATGGAATAATTTCATTTTTTATTTTGGCAACCTACAAATTATATGCTTGCAGTCCTTACTTGAGAGCTACCAACCACGTAAATTCAAAAAAATTTTGGGCTACATTGGTTTGGCAGAGCTGGAGAGTTGAGATCATACTTAAGATATGATGTATCAAGAAAGCTAACAGACCATCCACGGACTGTAATTCAGGTTCCAGTCTATAGCAAGGCTGAGCTTTGCTAACTCTCAAAATCACTGTGACAGGTGAAACTTGCCGGCAAACTGTTTAATGCAAAGGACACCATCATTTCTCATACAGAGAACAGCAAGTTCCAGCGAGCCCCTGAAGGAACAGTATGTTCTCTGTACACAAGCCAGGAGCTATGGTACTTGGGGAGAATATTTGTGCTACTGCCTGAAAATTTAAATACATCTGTATTCCACTTTGTTTAACAGTATTTTCATTCAAGGAAAGCAACCTGGAACACAGGAACAGAGTACAGAACTCAAATCCTGACACAACAAAACCAAAGCAACCCTGTCCTTGATCCTGAGAATGCAAATACATGCAAACAAGCAGTACCATTTTTCTTATGGCCTCTTCCATACAAATGTAAATGCTCACCTGCTATGACCATCCACACATACATCTTTGAAGTATATTTTAGTATCAGTATATTCACTGCACAACTGTTTACAGAAAGTGACTGCAAAGACAGACTTACACGAGCAAGCCAAAAGGTGCTTCATTAATAATATGGCTTAGAGGTTTTTTTCTTTTCCCCTCTAGGCCAAATTCTGTCACACAGTTTGTTTAAAAGTATAAACCAAAATTTTCAAAATACTTTGAGGATATTCATTTGAATAGCTAATTTTAGCTTCAACATTCCCACTTACTCCCTTTGGTTTCTTCCTATCTCCAGATATGATTGGAACTCGCTTGTTTTCTCTTTTAGTTTTCTTTCTTTCCTCTCTGCCCTGCACGCTCCACACCTTTCAGTCTGTTGAGTGGTCTACCAGAATGCACAGATATTGCAGATATATGTTTATGCTGTTTTAAGAGGCTATAATAAATCATTGTGCTGATGTGATTACACTGTTTTTGCTTTTTCCCCAAGACTTTTAACACTTAATAATCAGCCAGGAAGAAAGAAAAACATCTCCCATTTAAAAAGAAAAGAAAAAAAGATTTTTTGGTTTTGATCTTAGCCCAATTATTTATTTTTCAAGCTCTGGAATCATCTTTATATAGTGCATAGTTCATTCAGAAATTTAAATTGACCACTGTAAACGAGAGAAGAAAAAGTTCAGTATACCTTAGGCTTAGTGAAATTCTTTTTTCTTTTTCTTGTGAACTCTAAATTTCTGGTTATAAGTTCCATATTTTTAGTTTGAAAGATTATAACAGAAAACCATAACAACACAGTTGCATTGATACATTCTTCTGTGAAGCCAAAATATTTTAGAGTATAGAAATATTTATTTCCAAGATAAGCTGTGCCACACTCAAAGTCACTTAATGTTATCAAATAATATTACATAGGAATTGCAACAGAAGGCCCTGTCAGATCCTCTACTAATTTTGACCTGTACTTAATTCCCAAGGCTGCCATGAATTATTGGCAGAAGCAAGGGCATGGGCTAACTGCCCTACTAAGCAATGCTCATGCCCTTCTGGGGTTTTGTTGGACCACTGCTGTCTGTTGTCTGCCTGAAGAACCCACCTCTTGTACAGGCTTAAGATGTGTCCAGTGGCTAAGGTGGGCACGTTTTTTTTGTGGGCATCCCCCCCATTTTGTTTTGTTTGTGTTTTGGGATGGGGGGTTTCTTCACACAACTGACATCTGGCACACAGAGACACAAATGGAACAAATGCTGAGTACAGCCAGTACTCTGGTGCTGTACTGAGCAGACAGTTTCAATATTCGTACGCAAAACGTTTACAAAAGTATTTCCCAAAACATGTTGGGAGTTCTCATATAAATTATGTTGCTGATGTGGATACCTGAACTCACACTGAAAACTCACTAGTAAGGCATCAGACCTTCAAGTTTCAAGGGAGGCTTAGTCCTTTTTATAAGCTTTTCCAAATTATGTAAAATATTTGTTCATATCAATCTTACATTTAAGCAGACAAACACACATGAATTTTATCTGCTTCAGCCAAACACCAATACATACAACCCAACCAGTAGGACTCAAGGTAGGTGCTATATAGAAGCTGTAACTTGGTCTATCTTTCCTGCAAAGTTAAGCTCCCTTGCAGTTATAGAGAAAAGCCTCTGGCATGTTTTAAACAAGGATGCAAATCTGAGACTCTCCACTAAGCAATTGGGAATACCCTTTCAAAGAGTTCTGAAAAAAACAGCTATCTAGACTTCCTAAAGTGGATGTAAAACATTGGAATAGTTATTTAACATAATAGGAGACAAACAGTTTCTTTCAAGTAGCATCAGAATAGTCAAGGAGGCACTGAACTATGAATCAGGGGAGCATCTATACAAGAAGCAGTGAAATGTTCAGTGCAAGCTAATTCTGGCCTAATTAGCCTTGGCACAATATACCTATACCGCATCTGGGATCAAACAGGTGTTCTAATGTGGACCTTCACTGCCTCAGCTCTTTGCTACAGATATTTCTAATGCAAAATCATATTGCAGATATATTCCAGGATTTCATTCCTTCTTTGGCTGGTGACCTGCTCTGACTTGCCTGAGGTTATGTTTAAATTATGCGTGTTTCCATCCTGTGCCTACCATCCTGTTTAGTTTATAATCTTGTAAGGGCAGGGACTGCCTTTTACTACTTGTTTGAACAGCATCCAGCACAATAGAACTTTGATCCAGCCTGTAGGCACTGCTTGCGTTATGTTGGATTCCAAATATCACCTATAGAATTCTGTATCAATATAGATTCAGTTACTGGAAACGTGTGTAAACGTGTTAGCAGTATTGAAACAGTGCACGTACACAGCTATAGTGCAGGACCAATTTCCTACATTACTCCCCTTAAGATCACAGCAAACACAGTGACATAAGAAACTCAAACCTGCAAGTTTTTTTCCATAGTCTCTCTTTTTTGTTGCACACAGGAAAAACAAAGTAGCAACGTTCAGTGGTAGATTAAAAAAAAAAAAAACACAGCAGAGATAACTTTCATTCAAATAAGACATGACAAGTCACATGGCTGTTCAGACAACAATACCACATTCTCCAAGTTTAATCTCTCACCAAGTTATTTCCTTGTGCTTTGCATACGTCAGAGAAACTGTGCTCAAACCAGCTTCTCATATCCAAAAGAACTACCTTGGATTTCTTATTTCAGAAATATCATAGAAGCTAATAGTTTGTACTATAATTCACTGCCTCACTTAATGCATACCATCTCAGTCAAATTAATTTCACTGTGGTTTAGGTTTTACATTACATATATAACAGCGTACCAATTTACTATACCTGACCGCTAAGGTAAAGCCAGCAAAAGTTATCTCAACTATTACCTGTGTGAGCAAAACACTTTTCTTTTTTAACTTCATAAGGCCATTTAGAGGAATTAAACAGTTTACTTTCTGACCCACTTTACGCATGCTTTAGGCAGTATCACCATAGTATGGACTTTCAGTTTGTGATGGTCACTTTAATCTTGTATGATTCTATGCATTACAATGTAAGATGTGCAAGCAGCAATATTGCTTTCATCACAGGACACAGTATGCATAGTTCACCATTTGATGCAATGGACATGCACACTCCTCACAAAAATAAATTCAACAAGGATAAGGCCACTAATACAAAAGGAACTGTTTTACTGCAGTCAACCATAAATTCAATAGCTAATTTTTTATATTTTAGAAGTTGATAATGTAGCCGACCATGGCATAAATCAAGAATTTGACAATAAAGAATAAACATATTGCTAAAATTACATTCCTGTTTTCTATTATAGGTTCAAAAAAGAATTTCTTTGCTAGCAAAAAAAGACTTTTACTGAAGTTTTGCAAGGGCATTTTATAACCCCAGAAGCTATAATATTCATCAAAAAGAGCAAGTCAGCTGTCGGGACAACATCTACTATTTTAAAATTATTTACTCACTCAAATCCATCTGAAAAGCTACGGCTGCAAGAAGTAAAGCTAATAAGAAACAGAATAGGCTTGTATCCTGCTACCAGAAAGTATGTACTTCTTGGTATAACCCAAGCTATTTACCCACAAATGCTAGCTTTATTACACCACACAATGAAATGATGTTTCCAGTGGAAAAACAAGCAACATGGAAAGTTCTTTGCATGAACTAATGCATTTATAGCAATGAATATGACCTTGTAGCGTTTACTAGAGAGGTTTAGAGCACTAGCCTTGTAGCTTTCTAATTTCTGATTTCAATCTGCTGCTCTATTGTTTTAAACCTCAGTTGCACAGAGGTAACACCCGACAATCTCAGGAAACCAACAAGGGAGTCACTGTGATAACTCCATCTGATTAAACTGCAGATCCTGAACAGCATTTCCCACTGGTTTCTAATGCACTGTGAGTAGAATTTGTTTTTAAACGTGTGAACTCTAACATGCTGGCATTTCACTTGCTAAAAAAACAACCTCCACAAATTAAGGAAAGCATCATAGCACCGTAAAACAGAAGGGGGGGAGAGGGTGTTAAGCTTTGTAGTTGTTTAAAATTCTAGATGTTAACACTGTCCTGCTTTTTACTGGTATGTCTGTTCTTATTTAGAGAAGATGCAGGGGAGAGTGGGGGTTCTTTAGTGTACTGCAAGCTAAGAATTGTGTGCATTTCTTCAATAGTTCTACCACAATTGCTAGTACACAGCATATAAATTGTATGAAAATGTAAGACACGCTACTTGTCTTGATTAGGCGCAAATTAGGTGTAATGCAGCATCACTACATTTTATTATAGAAGAACAAAAAATACAGGGATCAAACACAGGCCGTTTCAGAAATGAATGAACCCCAAAAGCACTGACCACATGCAACATCAAGAAGCTATTTTAACCCTAGCAAGAGAAGAGCTACAAATTTAACTGTACCTGATCTCACACAGCACCTGATCTCACACAGCACAGAATCCCAAATGTTAGCTGCTAGTGAACTACTTCCTAAATACAAGCATTCTTGTTTACGGTATGTAATTAACAGAGTTGAAAAAGTCAAAATTACTCACAGAGTCCTGAAGATGCAATAGCAAACTATCTAAGACAGGAAATTCCAGTGCAATATTATAAAACAAGTAGGAATAAACATGTATAAAGTCAGGAACTGACAGGCCTCTGGATTACTGCAACTGTAGGAATCATGCTCGTGCATGCTGTCCTATAATTTATGAAACGGAGCCCAGGAAACAACCAATCGTTTAGCTCCTCCTAACAAGTCCAACTGGCTATGAAAAGCTGGAAGTGCTGCACAGAACAATGAAGAGGAGCTATCCCACACATTAATCTGCTTATCTGGGATTGCTTTCTGTGTAGAAAGGGAAGCATGTAACAGGGAGAGAAAAAAAAAAA
>RSEF01000031.1:19448494-19501294 GCA_003993805.1 Himantopus leucocephalus | reverse complement strand
AAAAAAAAAAAAAAGAAAGAAAGAAAAATCACAGCTTCACTGGTGAAGCAACAGAATAAATTTCAGTCAACGGGCAAATCTTCTATTGTAGTCAGATGGCTAGTACTACAGCCAAACATTCATAGTGCCAGCTAAAACATTTCAGAAGAGTGCCATCCTCCTTAGCAGTGATTTTTTTCACATTATTGACAGAAAGCTATGCAAACTGGATTTATATTTTCTATGCAAGTGTTTTATTGTTCTCCTGGTCTTAATTTAAAAATAACATTACTGCTTAATTTGAAACATCCTTTCATAAAATCTCATTAGAGTAAGATTTTTTTTTTTGGACCACAGGTGGCTGCTCAGTTCATTAATGAGCAGCCCTTCCTGGAAAGCCATCTGCACTGTCCTAGGGTTTAAGATTTAAAAGACGATCACTTACCAGACAGATAAGAAGAGGAGCAAGAAAGTGTGCCTTCGATTAATAACAAAAAAAGAAACACTTCAGACAACGTGGAACAGACCAGGATTTACACGCTAGAGCATATCGAGCCAAAGTCGTCCCTCCTGGGAAATTCCATGGTTTCAAAATGTTTGATCAATTTGAAACTAACACTACTTTGATGTTTTCTCCTAAATAACTTTTCTGAAGTGCTTCACGTTAACAGAAAACATTTTATTCTGTTATGATTTATTTTATAAAAATTTATTAAATAAAATGCATAGTTTCACCTCATGAAAAATACATAAGAATCAAGATAATAAATTTTGACCTCACAGAACTATCTTCCTGTACACGTCCCCTGAATTCTCCATGTTGATAAATTTCTATTTACTCAAAAAAGAAGTAAGAAACAAACTTTAATACATAAAAAAGCTACAGTTTTTGAAAAGAGCTGTTAGCCTGTTTATACAGAAATCCTAGTAATATTTAATGAAAACAGATACTTTGAGGTGAGTTGGCATGAATTTTACAAGGATGGAAATCACTTAGGTTTGGTTGCTTTATCTTTAAATTCTTTTTACCCATGATTATTCTTCACATTCCTTCCCTTTTCTCCTTCCTCTTTAATCCATGCCTTAATAATTTCTGAAATTTCCTTCATAAAATGTATTTTATAAAACCCTCTCCAGTATTTGGTGTCATGACACGTATATTCAACAGCTTCTACAGACATTTTGTAGCTTTAGATACTTTCTCAGAAGACACTTAGTAGCTGCAGATGACCATCTGGACCACCTTGTCCTGCTGGGCATCATTACACGAATTGGAGAAACGGAAGCCTTTAATCTCATGAATCAGGTCTTTTTGCATACCTAAGCGGTCTCCTCCCCAGGTCTCCAATCTATCACTACATGTAGCAACCATGAGTTATTTCAGCATTGCATCCTTTTAAATGGCTCTTGATGAAAAATTACTATGCAAAAAGAAAAAAAAAACCAATGTGCTGAAAATCAACAGTTTATAACAGATACTCTAAGTGATATTTATTTACTGTGTTTCCATTTATTAGAATAAATTCTTAATGTCCCACAGATATCTGAGCAACAGATAAAAGGAATAACTTTATTCAAAGATTCTACAATTCCACAATGACTGAAAAGCAGCCACCTCCGAAGAAAAACATTTGCTAAGCAAAGGGGTAAAAAGAAGTGCTAGCATACATAAAAACAAAAGATAAAAATGTATTTTAAAAGGGGTAATATTATACAATTTAACCTAGAAATTTGAAAATATTCTTGTCATACCTATGGGATGCATACAAAATTTTCAGTTATCTATATCCATTGGCAACCTTGTCGCCAGCCCATATTCTATTTGTCAAATACTAGAAAGAAACACAATGGCTTCACAGACTTGGAACTTGAGTGCATTACCTTTGCAAGCCACATCTCTAAATTGTAAAAGGAAACCTTGTGAATTTCAATTTCAGCTTCCTGCTGCCATAACATAAGGAAAATAAAGCAATTACCAGCTGTTGGTTTTTTTTCCATGATGGCTGAGGAATAGCCTTCTCCAAAGAAGAGCATTTGCTAATGAAAGGGGTAAATGAATATATATACACACATGCTAAGGTGGTTTTTTTTCAGACTAATTAAAGATGGTGCTGCCTTTCCCCCCAGAATAGGCTTCATAGTCCTTCCACCCCATCATCCACTGAGACTACAACAGGCTCTGCAGGTAGGAGGGAGAATGCTTCCCCCACCTGCCTGCCAAAAAAAAAGCTTTCTTACACCTTTTGCTTCCTTTTATGACTTGCTCAATTAAAATGTGAAGGTGCTAGCTCCAGTTCTTTCAACAAAGAAACCTACCATAACTCTCAGCCGCACCCTCAAAGGGTGGCAGTCTCTGGTTTTTGTTCTAAAGATCTCAAAGAGCTTTAGTTCCTACCATTTCCACCAGTGCAGGAGATATGCATAGCCTGACACCCACATTCAGTGTTTTGAAAAGAAAAGCCACCACAGTACTGTAATAAATTGGTAGCATTCCCTTATTTGCTGTATAGCTCTGGACAGTGTCACATACTGTAGTTAAATTTAAAACCAAATAATTTACTGAAACAAAATCCACAGTTAAGAAAAGCCTTCACTGAATAACTGGAATGTCTGAGGTAAAGCAATACAGTTAATCCTTCAGTACTTAAGATATCGTATCCTTGGCATTTCATTTTTCTCTGTCTTGTTAAATTATCCATCTCCATAATAGGAGTTTTCTGGATGTAATTCATTCTTTCTGTACTGGACTCTCTTTCAGAACTCCCTGATTTATTGTGTTGCTGGGTTTGCCACGCTGGTATCAATTTCACATCTACTAATAAAATCAGCAACTTTAAAAGTAATGCATTTTTCTGCCAGTTACAATTTTTTTTTTAAATGGTTCACCCACAAATGATTGCCCTTTGTCAATATTTGAAATGCTTTTGTTGGCTGTAAACTTTTTAAACACCATAGCATACAGCTTAAAAGGAAAGCATATCAAGCAGGAACTGCAACACTTACCTGCCTAGAGGTTAGTCTTTCTGTTAGACTGAAGGGGAGTCCCATTTTCATACATGAAAGTGTCTGGGCATAGTACACTCTGAATGTTTAACTGATTGGAAGAGGCAGGCACAGCCTGGGTATGAGTGAGGCAGCTTGGTAGTTGCAGCTAGCTCTGTGAGAAGATGCTAATGAGGGGCAATTGCCTCCTCGCATCTCCTTAGCTAAGTTGGGACCTGTGAAAAAAGGGCTACTGCTATCAGTGGCAATTTGGCTGTCCAAAAGAAGAATGCAAGGTTAAGTTACATTCCCATATATTTCCATTTTCCCAGCACATTTTCAACCCCACTGTGGATTACGCTGCTCATCCTCTAGGTTTCACATTCCTTTATTCCTGCAGTTCCAAATGTCTTGCAGATTATCAGATATGTATGAGGTGAAACATCTGCAGATTTACTTGATCCTGCAGAACATATTTGTGCTTAGCTTTCCTAGGATTACTAGCAATCCATGAAGCTCATACAGAGGTGATTGTTACCAATTTCTCTGTATGTACTAACTATATAAGCAGTATCTACAAAATCACCCCTTGCAACGCACACATAGAAAATATATGGAAAGAAAGGCATATTGCTATTACACCCAGCTCTAAAAACAGCAGGGAAATCCTACACACTAGGACAGCGTTGAAAATAGCAGCTACAAACAATGGAAGTAGAGATCTGCAGGCAGGCTACAAGAGAAATTCTGTCTGTTTACTCATTTGATTAATCAGCAGGTATAATCCGCTAGTGAACCTTACATGAAGAATAAGGTTTCTCTGATAGTATTGGGAAACAAGCACTGTGTGTTGAATGACTTGAAGTATAAACAAACATACAATAGTTTAATAAACAAGTTGTTCATGCCTCCAGATGCTGATTTTGTTTTATACAATAGCAATGCCAACAAATACCAGATCGTAAAAGATAATTGTACTCTGTGTGATAGTTTTGCGAAGGAAATCTTTTGAACAGTGCACAAAGAAACATGGAAAATATGCAAGGAATGGAACATATGATCCATGAATACACATCCTACGTCAGAAGCAGGAGGACCTCATCCAGCATGTAACTATATAATGTAAAAGAATGTGAAACTCCTGCTTACAGTAAATAAGAACAACCTCTAGTTAAGGTTACATTATGTGGCTACAAAAACCAAGCTGAAGAAACAGAATATATGCATAGCAGATTTTTTTGGGGAAAAAAAAATATCCTGTATTCATATATTCATTTGGGAACCCAAGGATTCATCTGTGCTATTGGTTCAGATGCACGTGAACAAGCTCAGTCAGTGCTAAACTCACTACTAGATGCACAGTTAAGTGACAACTTCAATACAAAAGCAGCACAAGCAATTTTCATAGCTAATCAGTTCTGCATGGAGGGACAACAGTGTTCTATAGTCTGGCTGTATTATTGCACACCTTGGCATGTAAGGCCACACAAAATCATGCTGTATTATATGCATGTTCTTGTATTGTGTTCAGGATGGAGATGCTTCAAGACCCCAAAGAACTTCTAAACCAACTTGATATTTAGTAAATAACCTTATTTCAGTAGCTAGATTAACAACCTATTATTGATTTTGTTAATAGAACAGTTGCACTAAGTCAGACTGAAAATTAATTCAGCCCAGTATCCCAAATTTGAAAGTGAGCTAGATGGGATGCTTAGTGGAAGACTTGGCCATGACTACCAAAACAAAAACCAAAAAAAAACCCAAACAAAAAAAAACCNCCAAAAACAAACAAAAAAAAAGAAAAGAAGAAAAAAGAAAAACAAAAAAGAGAATAAAGATAGGCTTTATTATTAGTATACTTTGCCTTTTAATCAAGCCTGGAGGGCTTAGCTGAGATCTAGAACTCATTTCACATACAAAGAAAGGAAAAAGCCACACACTATACAGCACTTATTAAAAAATTTGGGAGTGTAGAATTCCTCTCAGTTTAACACATGCCAAGGGAGGCACAATGTTAAGCAATGTTTCCTGTGATCACTGACTCTAAAGTGGAATCCAGTCTTCCAACTCTTACTCCAGGATTCAAGCCACAAGATACTCATCTCCATCACTATTTACTGCAGCAAGTTACAGCTTATAAACTACCGAGGAGGCAGTGAGGTTATATAAACTACTACTGTATGACTGAGCATCCTGCATACGTAGAATCAACTTTATGATATCAAAGTTGTATTACCTATATCCCAGACCAGCAATGATGGAAGACGGTTAAATCTCACTAGTCCTCTGGAAAGCAGAGTCGTATTTAGATTAAGGAGAGGCTGAAGCCAAGGGAAATCAGTCCACCCACACTGGCTGGTCCGTGAAGGGAGAAGGGTAATAGAATTATTCCAGAAACAGCAGAAGATATGGGGACATCATTAGGAGTCTCAGTAACTAAAGAAATACAGACAAATTTGTAGACTCTCACAGATACACAGGAAGCTTGATCCAAGGGAGAGGATCACAGGAGACAAACATATAAAAAAAATGCTTTCACTTGCACGTATTCTCTCTCCCACAGAGGTAAGAAATTCAGATGAAGAGATGGAAGAGAAACTCCATGATCTGGAGAACGAATTTTCATAAGAAAGGGCTCCTTTTCTCCATGGTAACTACTAACACCTGGTCAGGAATGACCAAACAGTCTCCAAGAGCCTAGGACAACGTGATTTTAAAAGAATGATAAACCTCATGCTCAGACACATGCCAGATAAGCTAAGAAAGCAGCCAGCTGAAGTTCAGCACCCAGCAGACCCAATGTGTTTGCAGCCCTGTTGATAAACCTAGTAAGTACCCAGCTGGGGAAGCCCTACAAAGCTTCCACTTCCTTGCTCCCAGAGAAGTCTGATTGTATTAGAAGAACTTATTTGCACTGAGAACCTAAGCACTAGAAAGTTTAAAAATTATAGCTCTACAGTTGCACGCAAAATTGATACATTCGGTCCCAGCAGGAAGAAAGTTTGGAGTCCTTTGAGAATAGATAGGAACTGTGTTAGAAAGTAGCTGTAAAACTATAAAACCTGGCATTTCCAATTTCTGAATAGCAGATTTCAGAAACAGCATAATATTTTGCACAGGATTTGCAGGGGAGGCTTTTCTTGGGGAGAGGAGGGGGGAGGGGGGAAGGTGGTATGTATAAACCTTCCTAGGATTATACTGAGAAAAACAGTATGCATTATATCTGCCACTCTAAACCTTCACTGATGTTTGGGAGAAGCTGATAGCTGTCAGCCCACCCAACAGACTAAGCACTGAAGCATACAGTTGCCATTTAAAGAGGTTACTGACAAGCCCAGGAACTTGGTAGCCTGCTGGCATGGATGGATCACTGGGGCCAAGCTCCGGCTTTCAAGGAGTGAGAATGAGTACTGCAGAATGAACACTCCCACTGTGTCTCTCCCTATCCTAACCTGGGAGCATCAGGCTTTTCTTTCATTGCCCCCAGCTGGGAAAAGTAGAAATATTCAAACGATTTGTTGCATCTTGGTCTCCTACAAATACAACCAGGTACAAAACAGAGTGGGGAAGATTAAAACCAGCACATTTCCTGCCTCGTGCAATTTCCAGAGGTGCCATGTCAGGAGATCCATGCAGAGTGATTAACACCAGAAGAAACCAAAGCATTCTGTAAGACCCCCACCAGGTCACTGGGAGAGGGAAGAGAGAAGCACAAGGCTGCCAGGAAGAAATTAAAGCTACAATGTCAAAGGACAAGAGGAAAAAAAAACAGCCTACGCTTTACCTGTTTTGGGAGGCGCACAGGTTCAATGGTAGCAATGGATCTGTGCAGGGCTGGACTCTTGCCCTGATCTTCCCTCTCTCCCCCTGTGGCAGTCTCAGATGTTCTTAGTGAAGCAGCAGCTGTCACTCTGGCAGCAGCACTGTGAGCCCAGCTGAGTTCATACGTGCAGTTATTTTAGCACATTTCCTTTTTCTTTCTTCTCAGAAAAAATTCTGGCAATTTAATACTTTGGAGAGTTCAGCTAGACCGGGATAGGATTTGACTGGGTAGAGGAAAAAAAAAGCCCTAAACAAAACAGTTCTTTAAGCCCTGGTATTCTTTTTCTCAAACAACTGTTGTGAACAAGAGCACAAAAGATTTAAGAGGAAGAGTTTTCTTTCTGGTGGGAAATATTAAGCAATCAAGTTATAAGCAGAGCAGGTCACATTTTTGGTTACAAAATGCCAACTGAAATTGTCTTAAGAACAAGAAATAGTTTTTTAAGAACTGTCAGTGTAACCTCTAGACCACAGTCAAAGTGTATATGCCTGTGACAAGGAAAAGCATGCTGGCTACTGCTTTCACCTTCTCTTCTCTGTTGGTCTGCTCATAGCAAGCAATAGCTTGGAAACCGAGTCATGATTTAAGTCACATTTCTGCCCAATTCATCCTTGTCTAAAGTCACAGTCTATCCACTGTCTAGACATAGATCATCCACAGCCTTTCCTGGTCAGAGGTTTTTCACTCTATACAACGCATGAAAAGTGTGGAGAGGACACTTGAGTATCCTGTGTCCTCTTACCCTTATTCCAAAGAGCGGCCGTAGATTCCTGTCTTCATAAATAAGTTCTAATAAATTCACAAGTACCCCCACCTTGAATATTCTGTACAGTTCTGGGCCCCACAATTTAAGAAGGATGTTAAGGTACTTGAATGCGCCTAGACGAGGGCAACAAAGCTGATGAAAGGGCTGGAAGGCATGGCCTATGAGGAGCAGCGAAGGACTTTGGGCTTTTCTAGTTTGGAGAGAAGGAGGCTGAGGGGTGACCCTGGTGCTCTCTACAGCTTCCTGAGGAGGGGACGTGAAGCGGGAGGTGCTGAGCTCTTCTCCCTGGGATCCAGTGACAGGACACATGGAAATGGTTGAAAGCTGAACTAGGGGAGGTTTGGACTGGACAGTAGGAAGCATTTCTTTACTGAGAGGGTGGTCAAACCCTGGAACAGGCTTCCTAGAGAGGTGGTCAATACCCCAAACCTGTCAGTGTTTAAGACGCATTTGGACAATGCCCTTAGTAACATGCTTTAACTTTTGTTCAGCTCTGAAGTGGTCAGGCAGTTGGACTAGATGACTGTTGTAGGTCCCTTTCAACTGAAATAGTCTATTCTATTCTACACTAGAGAATGTAAGGGCTTTGAAATTGCATTGCAATTCACTAGCAGTGGACAAACACGTGGTAAGAATGGCCGCACATGTCAAACCTAAGGTTCATAGGGTCTGGGATCCCCTCTCACACTGGCAAGCAGACAATGCAAATGAGAGAGTGAACATGTAAAAAACGCCTCTCCAGAATGCACTTCCAAACTTCGGCAAGCTGTGGATCAGCAATGCACTGAGCAAAAGCTGGCATCATGGCTTATAACAGCTCCCAATTAATTCTTTTCTTCCATTAATTTATTCAGCCACATTTTGAACCTGCATAAGCCTTCAACATTTACGGGAACTTGCCAGAAAGAAGTCAACAGCTTAACTACACAGCGTATAAAAACCACATCCTTTAGTACCAAACATGATACCTCCCCCTAAGTTCATTTGATGATTCCAAGTTTTTACATTCCAAGACACAACAAATAATTGTTCCCTATTATTCTCTCGCTCTCATTATATCGTAGACAGCAATGTTACCCCTCGATCATCTGTTCTTCAGGCTGAAGATTGCTGGTTTGTTTATTCATTTCTCATGTGGAAGCCCCTCCCATATTCTCTATATGGCTACACCAACAACTTCTGCATTGACGTAACAATACTGTTTCATAGTAAATTGCTGTATAGCCTATACTGACAGCAAGTGTCCTACCTGTCAAAAAACTGTCACCTCTCATACTTGGACTCACTCTGTCCAGAGCTGAAAGAGGTTCCTAGCATTGTCCATTCTCATTGTCTTCCCCCTTATCTCAGAGGGAGGTAGCTTCCACCTTCTCCAATAGTAATGAAATAACAGAAAAGCATCTTCCTGCCCAGTATGTCTGAGAATTTTCGACCAGAAATATGAATCACGGACACAAGGACTTTTCTTTCCAGTTGAAGGTCACTTTCAGTAATTCCATTTATTTCCCTTTTTAAGCTTAGATTAAGTCATTTAAAAGCTACATCATTATTGTTAACATTGTTGCTGAATATGATCTTTTAGTAGACATTAATTTTCAGTACTTTTATTATATTTTCCTGTTAGCGTAAGTTGCTTTAGGAGGCAAGGCTGCAGGCGTAATGGTTGTCTTCCGTGTGCTATTGTTTTTCAGCCATCAACGTGAACAGGGCTTTTTTTAAAGTTTACTGAATTCATCAAAGGTTATTAAGTTCCTGGATCCAGCCTTGTTCACTTTTAGAGATAGTGCACTTGCTTAAGTCCTGGAAAAGTGTTATATTCTCTGAGATTTACTTACGTCATTGTTGGAACTGAAACCTGTTCATCTCATTTGAGAGACAGAATAATGACTAGTTTTGTTTTATTGTCACATACAGTGAGAACTTGACCTTTGCATTTGAGCGCAGGTTGAGTGGGAGAAATTATTCTTCAGGGCATCTGTGTAATCAGGCCCTAAATGAGATCTGAAGCTTTAGTAGTAAGGGACACCATTGTCTAAGTTTGGCGCTAAACCTTTAACCCCATTTCACATCCAAATGTGTGATAAGCTATTTGGCAGCAGACACCAAAAAAGCAGACACCAGTTTGACCTTTACAGGGTGGGATGAGTGAAAGAATTACTAGTTCAGACTCTGTTATTTGAATTTAAAGAGTAAACAAGTTGAGACACATGATGAAAAGCTTTTCAATTTCACGTAATTAACACAAGGCATTCAACTCCATTTAGACCATAAATTCATGCACATTCATTAAAAAAAGCTAAGCTGTTTTTTAGGAAGCAACAGCCACTTAAAATTTTTGGTCTTGAAGACCATATATCCTGCTGACCTGCCTAAGATGACATCTCTCCGTTAAATGTTCTCTCTTCTAGGTAGATATATGTAAATTGTTTTTCTTCCTCAAAAAATTATGACATGTTTGAAATTGTTACCATTTCCTTATGCACAACTTTTAGCTTCATGTGATAAAAGTGCCTGAGACAAATTCCCATGAAATTGTTGCTCATTATGCTATGCCACATCTCTGAAGCAAAGATCAAACATTCTAGAAAACAAAGTATACCTTCTAATTTAATAATGTCATGTTTTCTTGCAGTATTGTTACAGCTGGAGAGGAAGAAGAAATTTTTATTTTCATAAGTTACAACAATACCAACAAAACTTCGGACTATTTTTTTAAATCATGCCATACTGGGACATTCCTCTAAACCCACTACATACCTAAAGAATTGAGAACAATGGAGCCAATAGTTTTTGTATAGGCAAAGTAAAATGACCTGACCTCCAGGCTGAAAATATATTTCAGAGTCAAATCAAGTGCCCAAGATTTAAAAGCAGGGACTCAACAGAGTCCTGCAGCTGTTATTCACATACTAATATTTAGTCAGTGAATGGGAGGAGCAATAGACTAAAAATGAGATCCTGCGTAAAACTGCAAACCGGCCAAAACCTTAAAGTGGTCTTCTAGGTGACCTGAAATTTCTGGATGTATTGGGTTTGCATGCGGGGGCGACGGGTGGCTTCTGTGAGAAGTTGCCAGAAGCTTCCCCTGTGTCCAATAGGGCCAATGCCAGCCGGCTCCAAGACAGACCTGCCGCTGGCCAAGGCTGAGCCCATCAGCGATGGTGGTAGCGCCTCTGTGATAGCATGTTTAAGAAGGGGGAAAAACTGCTGTGCAATGGCAGCTGGAGGAGAGAGGAGTGAGAATATGTGAGAGAAACAACCCTGTGGACACCAAGGTCAGTGAAGAAGGAGGGGGAGGAAGTGCTCCAGGCACTGAAACAGAGATTCCCCTGCAGCCCATGGTGAAGACCATGGTGAGGCAGGCTGTCCGCCTGCAGCCTGTGGAGGACCCCACACCAGAGCAGGTCAATGTGAAAAGAAGGCTGTAACGCTGTGGGAAGCCTGCACTGGAGCAGAGTCCTGGCAGGACCTGTGGAGAGAGGAGCCCACACTGGAGCAAGTTTGCTGGCAGGTTTGCTGCCCCATGGGGGACCCACACTGGAGCAGTCTGTTCCTGAAGGACTGCACCCTGTGGAACGGACCTACGCTGGAGCAGTTCATGAAGAACTGTAGCCCGTGGGATGGACTTACGTTGGAGAAGTTCATGGCGGACTGTCTGACCACAACCCTCATTCCCTGTCCCCCTGCACCACTCTGGCAGGGAGGAGGTAGAGCAATTCAGGAGTGAAGGTGAGCCTGGGAAGAAGGGAGGGGTGGTGGGGAAGGTGTTTTAAGATTTGCTTTTATTTCTCGTTACCCTACTCTGATTTGATTGGCAATAAATTAAATTAATTTCTCTGAGGCAAGTCTGTTTTGCCCGTGATGGTAATTACTGAGTGATGTCCCTGTCCTTATCCCGACCCACGAGCCTTTCGTTATATTTTCTTTTCCTGGTTCAGCTGAGGCAGGGAGTGATAGAGCAGTTTTGGTGGGCACCTGGCGTCCAGCCAAGGTCAACCCACCACTCTGGAGAACTATATAAAGCAACAGAGTAACACGTCATGAAGATTATGCACATAAGCTGAGCAAGCAGCCATATGTTCTTGTTACCAAAAGACTGATTCCTTATCTTTCCTCCTAACAGAGGAAACATTGTGCTACATACACAGACACAGAAATAATATAGGATACTGTAATTTCTAGTCTTAATGTGGGGAGAAATGTTCATACTATTCTATGAATGTTAATTATACTATCAAAACATCAATTTAAGTAATCACTGAAATGCTCAACCATTACTGTAGCCTGTTTTGTATAGTAGCAAGAGAAAGCTGAAGGATATTACTGTCATCTTCTTAAAAATAAATGGATACCATATGCAGAATGCCACTCAACTACCCTTAGGCAGTGCCTCAAGCACTTCAGCTACAATACCCACGGTATCTGTGGGACTAGATAAAAAGAATCCTTACTAACTTAACCATTCAAACTGAACATTTAAATTAAAGGCAGAGTTGATAATACTTTTTCATCTATTATCTGCCACAATGAAAGCTACTGAAATTTGGAGCCCAAG
This sequence comes from Himantopus leucocephalus, assembly GCA_003993805.1. Taxonomy (NCBI): domain Eukaryota; kingdom Metazoa; phylum Chordata; class Aves; order Charadriiformes; family Recurvirostridae; genus Himantopus; species Himantopus leucocephalus. Next base: position 19,489,186 of record RSEF01000031.1, on the reverse strand, counting down.
TTCAAAAACCTACACAATACATCCTTCCTGTCTTCAGGCATTCATATTTTTTGTTCTAAAAAATCAAACTGTTTCTAACCACTCCTGAGAAATTCCTTAGTGTTCTGTCATCTGCTAATTTTTCTTCCATTTTCTTTCTATTAAGCTGCAAATATTAGTACTGAAACAGAGCAGTACCTGTAAATAGCCAGACAATTATTTAGACCCATAAAGTTGCATACCGTAGTAGTCTGTAGCTTTTCAGTCCTTTTAATTATGTCACTAACAAATAGTTTCTAGATTGTGGGGATGAGGAGGCAGTGGGGAGGGATGAAGCCAAAGAGTTCAAAAGAAGGGTCAGGTTATAAAAAAACACATAGAAAAAGAAACAAATCTATAGAAAGAATAAATTTATAGAAAAATAATTCAATCTCTAGAAAGAGAAATCAATAGAAATCACAACAGAAAACTGTATTATCTAAGTTTTTAAACAGATTCACATGTCACACAGATTTGTTTGACTAGTCAAGAAGTGACAAATAGGTACTCTTAGGGAACCAGTGTCCACCCCCTGTGCCAACAGTAACAAAGCCATATATTTAAAAAACCCAAATACTATGATAATTTTTTAAAAATACAGTTTTCAAAAAAAAAAAAATTTTAATTCACTGTTCTATCTTTCTAAGAAAGCTGTGTTTACAGACCAAACTCGGATAAATACTGCTGCAACTCTGCAAGCCAGATTAAGTTTTGTGATAGTTTGTGAAAAGTATCCAAGTTATCTGATGACTTTTGTACTAGAGTTCAAAGTTGTTGATGGTTCACTGAGGACCACATTGCCAATACAGGATGTTACAAGCCACAGGTAAGGGCTTGCGTAGCATCCACAAGGACCTCCCAGCATATTCTCCCTGTGAGGAAAGTAAGCAAATCATTTCATCCCAGTGGAGAGCAGTATGTTACTGTGCCAACTGCATTCTATAGGCTCAGCCAGTCATGAACCAAAAAATGCTTGTGGTCACATCTGTGTATCCTAAAAAGCTAACAATGTGACAACTTAATGAAATAGTTGGCACAAAATGTGTAAGCTGCCATGTGTCAGAAAGAACGTTAAGTTGCTTTTAGAAAAAAACAGAGTAAGAACTGAAAATGTTATAGTACCACTTTATTTTCTCATCTCTTCAATTTTGGTCACTCAGTATCCAAGAGGATACAGCATAAATGGGAAATGGGAAAGGACTACCAAAATGTTTAGAGCTGCTGAGAGCCCTATGTATAAAAACTGAGTAAGAGAAATCGTGACATAAACTCTCTTTGGAAAAAGGAAACATATTTGTCTCAAAAAAAAAAACAAACCAGAACCAGTGGACCTGTACTAAAATTAAAAGGCAACAAACTGACAAAAAGCTGTTTTGTGATTTGCTATTACATATTCAAAGTAAGTACTTAAAGGTGTATAAATATAAATAAAGTCATCGTATGTCTAAAGTAAAAGTTTGTGTGACTACCCCTATTTCATATTCAAGGAAATGGCCGTTCGAGCTATATCCAAGGAAGGAGAAGACTGCCTTTACAGGTATACCACAATGTAATGAATAGGTTTGGGAGTCCCTTTGGAAGTATCTTTCATTTCTGGTACACAGTACTATTTTGTTTCATTGGCACTACTTGTTCTCTTAAAAAAAAAAAAAAANTTAAAAAAAAAAAAAAAGTATGCAAGATCAGCAGTATTTAATATGCTTCTGGGTATTTACAAGAGATGAATACTGTAACCTTTTTCGGTGTCACAATGGAACAGCACTAATTCTTTTCCTCTTTTAAGAAAACATTGTTCAAGTCGCTTGACAACAAAAACGTTAGACAGTCTGTATTCTAGCCAACTGACCTTTAAAATGTATTTGTTTGAGTATCAAGCACCTTTAAATAAGTATGGATTTGGCACTAGACACATTCTTGCATAATTCCTGTTTTCATAATACATACGATGGAGTTCAGGAGCTATTAAAAAAAAAAAAAAACACCCTTACAAAGTAGCCTTTGTCAATAGCTGAACCATAGCTTTCCAGTTACTGGGTTTCCTGCATCCCACCTTAATGCCAGTAAACATCAGCACAAAGAAGTCCTTCACTGTCCCAGGCTAACAATGAACTGCAGAAGGTATAACTTTTTTGAACCTACTGTCTTTTCAGTTAAAAGGACTTAACAGCTCAAATTTGTCTTGCCCTGCTAAGCCAGTGTGAGCATGCATTGGAGATACAGTTTGGGAGATCAGTAACATCTAAGTGATTAATATTATAGGTGGTCTAAATAAAGAGATACTTATTTTTATTTCTAAATAAAAAATTAGTCTATTACCATTATCTACAGACCCTATAGACAAACATTTAAGTGCTTTTATTCAGTATATTTTTCCATATATTGGTTCCTGCAGAACCTATAAAGATCCAATGGGAGAGACATTTGGTACTGAATCTTATTAACAAGCCATGCAATAGGAGGGGGGAAAGAGTTATGTCTCATTAGAGTAGGGAACCTAGCTAGTCCAGTATAGGAGGCAATACCTAACCTAAATAAAACAGTTCCTGTTTTAATTAAGGAGAATGGCTGACAGTCTCCTGAACAGGAACAAGTAAGATGAGTTTCAGGAAGGAAGACTAAAACTTTATAATCTTTTCAAGCACTACTCCATACTGATTTTAAGATTCTGACTTAAAATCCACTACAACCCCTTTGTAAGCATTTTTAATAGTCAACTTTTTCTACTAGTATACTAAGTGGTTCCTCCTAATTTCTAATGGAGATTTGCCTGAATTCAGTTCCTAGTTGCTTTACTCTGCTATGTTTCATCTCATAGACAATAAGCCTTCTATTACTAAAATTTCTCTCTTCATAATGATGAAGTCATCTCTTAAAATACTCTGAAAGTTATGCCGTTCTTTTGTTAGGGACATCATTACAAACGATAGCAGTAAATTAAAAGGATATCTCCTGTAGGAAGCTGTGACATTTAGGCACAGTAGATGAAAATTCTCAACTCTTATATAATATAGGAGACAAGCTTTTTTTGAAACTTCAGCACAAAGAACACACAGTAAAACCTTTAGGACAAGTTACCCAGGTTGAAGTCAAAGAACCTGTAACTGTGTGAACATGACAGCCCTTATCTATGACAGTTTGTTGGGATTCCTGAGTCTGCTTGCCAAGAAAGGAGTTAAACAAGGCAGAAATTAGGAAACAGTTTTAAAGAAATACAGTCACTAAAACTAAAATGTCCACAAGAAAACAGGAAGGGTGAAATAATTCAAGAGATTGCAGTCAGAGAAGCAAAGATGGGTTTGGCTTTTAAGATGGGGGAGGCAAAGAATCCATGGGGTGGCAGGGGAACAGTAGACTTGTCACAAGGAAAGAGGTGTGACACACTTAAGGTTGATGCTGCATAGCTGTAACTGATACAAGTTTTGATGCCTGGATATTAGGCTGGAAGAAATATGGATCTCACTGATGTAAGGCTCTGGGGAAAAGCTTACGTATTAACTGAAAGAAATGCAGTCGGAAACAGAACCTGGAAATATGGTCTTGTGCTTTTCAAGAGGCGTGGCGCAAGCTTGGCACATACTGGAGGGCTGGCAGCCCTGCGACGGCAATTTCAGCATGCTGCATGGTGCCAATTCAGTGAGATTCACAGGTAGCTGGTCCAAGTAAAGGAAAACCAATGCCTCAGTGAAAACCCAAAGGATGATTAATGTGAGGCATTTCCAGCATGACGAGCAGTGTGTGTGTAAGATAAAAAAACCATTATGCTTCTTTACCATCTAGGGCAATGCCCCTGAAGAGCTTCCTGCAGCGTCAGGACAGCCTGCAGTTCAGCAAAATCATTGTTTTCCCAACCCTATATCCAAGTGCCAAGCCCCAAAGCTACAGTGGCCCTCTAGAAGGGACACAGTATCTTCAAAGCTGCCCTAAAGGAAGAAGATACAACAAAACAGAATTCCAAACATAAGGTGTTTCAGCAGCATCAAACAGAATAGAACTGCACTAAATATCAAAAGCTGTCTAGGATCCTCCCAAAGCACAGGCTCACTGAGAGAAGCATCATCAAGGTCTGAGGGGGAAAGAGAAGGTACGATAGGGTGTGTAAAAAAAATAAAAATCCACAATACTAAGAGATTGCACCAGCTTTAGTAATAATATAGCATACTTCAAAGAATAACTAAAGCATATGGACAAATCCTGTGCAGTTTATTTTACATACACAGATCATTCTAGTAATATTTTTTTCATAAAAAATGAAACAAAAAATACTGTTATGTCATATAGTTTGAACTCCTGCCTGTAATAATACATCATCCTCGCACGCTGCCTGCAAAAGAATGCCAGTTAGAAGCAGGATTGATTTTTGTTTGTTTACAAGCATTTGTAATCACCAGTTGCAATTATAGGTCTCAAAGCCTTTAGAGCTTTTTGAACGAAGAATACAATGTCCTGATCAAGATTCCAGGAACATGCCTTGGATTATCTACATGATATTATGTCTATTCTCCATATTTTTTTTTGAGACAGCTATGGAATAACAGCAAAACAGGCCCACACGGTCCCCACAGACACCAGTAGACAACTATGAAAATAAATGGTGACAAGGTTCCTAATTTAACCTACCAGTTTGTACCTCCTGGGAATATAATGAAAAAAAAGACTTAACAAAACCAAGATTACAATTAGCATCTTTTAAGCTTTTAAGGCAATCTAAGGAAATATCAGTCCTACTACTCTGAAGGGTCCTAAAATGGGGTCCAAAATAGAAGAGTAACCCTGCTCAAGGAGGCATTGCAGATGCAGAAACTTATCCATCAGTCTCTTTCTTGAAATCCACAGCAGTTAACCGCAATTTAAACTACAGCACTGTACTGTGAAACAAGCATGCTTACAGAAAATGTTGCCTGCATTATAGACAGAGGGAAATACTAACAAGACTAAAAGCATTCCTGATGACATCTTATTATTTCAATTTCCCTTGTATTCTTTAGAAAGGGAAATGCATGTGTGAGACCATAGCAAGGTTGCAACAGTGGAGATAAGCCTCTCATCCTAAAAGGCAATACAGAACCTTTCACAGTTTCAGCTTTGTTCCTGAAGATGTTTAGTGGGTTGGGGTTTTTTTGTTTCTTCCTTCAAGTAAACTCGCAAGGGGTTTTCTGAATACAGAACACTACATGGTTCTATTATTGTTTATTGCAAATTAACAATCCTTTAAAAAGTTGTCTAAAAGATCCTTTCCTGCTTCCTGAGCACATTAGCTTTCAGCATTTTTTCACCAAGAGCTGTTGGACACCTTCTCCCTCCCACAGCTTTATATTTTATTTCAGCAAGGATAGAAACATGTCATCAGTAGAAAACAACTCAGCCAACTGCAAGCCTTCAGAGAGGTCTATGGAAAGAAGTAGAAGATGACAGGCTTTCCTCCTCCCTGGCAAACCCCTAGCTGCCCACACGTAGCCATCTCTACTTTCCAACTCTTCTCTTAGTTTACTTTTTATTAAGTAAAGACTAGCTGAGTCTGATATTCTCTTCTTACAGAATCTTTTTGATTACCCTCTTGTGCATTACTTTAATTTCTGTTGTTCGTATGTTCATGTATAAAGCTGAATGAAACCATATTAACAGTGCCAGACAATTCTCACATGACTATAACAGGCATCTTGACAGCCTGAAAAAGTTTCACCTCCTTCCAATAACACTAATCTATTAATTTTGTCTGAATAATATCTATTCACTTGGTTCACCTTTTTCCACACACCTGTTTTTTGCCCCATCCTCTTTTTGTATTACCCTCAACAATTTAACTTATTCTGCCAAGCTTGCATAATGGTCTTGTGCAGTGTTTCAACACAACTCTAAGAAGGTCTTGCTGCTCTTGAAGGCAATCAAGTGTAATCATGACCATCCTTGGAGAACGGGGTGCACGAGAGTCAAGTTTGGAGCTAGACTTAGAGAGGTCATATACAGAACCTGGTCTTTACTCTGGTAACAGAGAATACTTAAGTGTTTGGTATATCAGCATCAGAAAAAATAGTGAGGAAAGGTGAATCTCTGCATAGACTACATTTAGGCAATTTCCGACAGAGTGATAACCATCTTAGGGAAAGGACTAAAGATATGGGAAGCTGAAGAGTGTAACATCATCTTACTTAATGCTTTCAGTGTCATAGACATTTTTTTGCCAGGTTTGTATTAATAGTGATTGTTCTTCCCTGAGAAAAGATAGTTACATATATTGAAAAACCTTTCCCATCGAACGCAAACACCTTGGAGGATAAGTGTTTAAAACAAAACGAAAAAACTTTTCGTAAAGAGGGATGATTCACAGTTTGTGCCTTTCTCCTCAACCTGGAGCACGTGGATAGCATGCAGCCTTGTTTGTTCAATGCTTGTCTCAAGACAGCTTCTGCTCTGTGCTAAGCCTTTGGAATGGTATCAGTAGTGTTGCTTAAGCATACTTTTATCCAGTCACTGAGACAACCAACCTACCTGTACCGATACTGGTGGCCACTCTTCCCTGCTACACCCACGAAACACTGCAGCATCATTATCCAGATACCTCACCCCCACAAGCGTTAGGGCAAGTCCTTTATCCAGGCTGGATGGCAGCAGACAATATTCTTCTTTACTTTCTAAATAAAAATAAAAATAAAGTATGACAGAAATTCCTCAAGTAAGACACCAGAGATAATGCAAAACAGAGAGGTCCATATGTTATCTGTGTTTAGCAATCAGTGACATCAGACACCTGTCTCTCCTATGTGAACACTATGTAGAGTGCCCTCAAACAGCATCACACTACTCTTTGCTACCCTTAGATGTCAATAAAGCATCCCATGAGCCAAAGAGCTTCAGGGCAAAATTTTAATTGTATGCTGTGAACCATTATTTGTGTAGTTTTCATTTTCTTACCGATTTTTTGTCCATGCAGAGCAAGAAAATTAAAGTTCTTACCACGTCACTGTCCTCTCAGGGTAATTTATCCCTGTCTTTGCTTTGACCTTCAGTTTGTCAGGAATAATTAGCTGGGGGGGAAGAACTTTTTCCCCTGTATGTTAGATTTATCATTCAAAAACTTTTGAGGCCAGTGCCCCTCCTGCCTCCTTGACTGATTAACATCTCCTATTTGAAGAGTTAGAGTTTTCATATAAGTATTTGTCCAGTTTTTTTCTTTTTTTTACTTGCCTTCAGTTATTTCATGACTGGGTACCCCTTTTATTGTGATACCTGTGTCAAGTCGTTTTTCCCTTATCTTAAATAAAATCTCTTTATGCAAGTATGTCCCAGCACTTCTTTCATAGGTAAATACTGAGAATCAGAGAAAATTTCAGAAAAGAAAATTTCTTCTGAAGCCTTTCATTTTCCCTAGGTACATTTCTAAGGTTATCACTCATCATAACACTGTTTAAGAATGCCATCTTTAAAAGATGGCAGGGTATTTCTTCATTTATCTCATAAGTCATGTAGAATTATCACTTGCTTTCTTTAAATATACGTTTACATTTCAGTTTTACTAATGTTTTTGCAATTTAAATACACAAGCAAACTCATCAAAATCATATACAAGACAGTACACTGTAAGCCTGTATTTGGATTAATGTGTTCTTCAAAAATTTCTGGCCAGATAGTCTCTCAAATCACCTTTCTCCCAAATACATATTTCATATACCTGCGATGAGAAGACAGCTATAGGTTTGAGTTAAACTAGCACTAGTAACAGTCCTAGCAAAGATCATGAGAGCAAGGGCTTCTGAGTAAGCCAGAGTACATCTCCTCCATGGCTCCCAGCAGGCTTGCAAGCTGCATTGAAAGCTATGTTTCTTCACCCTTACCACCCATGTTACCACATCAAATTAAATTTAGCGTATCATAAAGTGCTGCAGTCTTACCTATATTTGGTTTCATAAACTTGAGAAAAAAATACCAGGCTGATTTTTCTGGGGTGATAAATTTTACCTACACTTTTGCTGCATCAACAGAGCAATACAGACACTTCCTGAAAACAATTCATTTCATCTCAAAGTAGCCCCCTGAAAATGGCAATAAAAAGGGAATCGGGTGGGATTTAGCTTTTACATGGCTGAAGTTACATATAATTAGCACCTTAAATAAGAATAATAAGTCTGCCAAAACCTTTCTCAATCACTCCACCTCTGAATTTAATTTCATTTCCATGGTGTCAGGCAATAGTTTTCTTCATTAACAGGAATCTGAAAAATTGACAAAATCTGGTGAAAAGTACAAAGATTGCAATATTTGGCAGTGAATTTGTCCTGATAGTGCAAACTTGAATTCCAACTGAACTTAAAGGTGTGTGGGGGAAATATCATATTTTATGCCAATACTACAAAACTGATGCTACATCTAAGAATATTTTATTCCAACCAGGATTCAAGTGTCTAAACAAAGTTGTTTTCTTAATGGAAGCCAGGTAACAATAACATTTCAATGTTGCAGTGTTTTTCAAAATAAAATTGGAATAAATTTGAGTTTGATTAAATTAAACTTTCTAAATGGGTAAAGAAAACTTCTTCAGCTGTTATAAACCAGGTCTGTTCTTGTCTTTATTTACACCTTTGGCATTGAAATAGTGTACAACTTTCTTTTTTCTTTGATTCTATTTCCTGACACAATAGGAACCAAAAACTACCAAAAAATTTATTTATGCTTTTAGATACCTGTGAAATGAGCAAACAGGTTGTCTAGAATAAATCATGGGTTATTTAGTATTGGTTAATACTTTGCAGATAATTTGAGTATATTCAGACACAATACCAACCAAATATGCAGAATGGTTAGGGAAATTGGGCAGTAAAACAGGATTCCCAGCACACACACACACAAAGACTCCCTTCTTTTTCTTTCCTAACTGTAAGAAAATGAGCACTATCATGGTAAGCACAAACGTTACTCTTCCACACTCAGATAATCTGCACATCATCAAAGAGCAGTAGGTGAACCTGGCTACAGAGAAACAACACCCATTATTATTGAAAAAAAAGTTATGACAGGAAGTCAACAAAGGAAAATTTGAGCTGATTTGACTCTAAACAAGAAAAAAAAATCTCCTAGTAGTCCGTCCTGTAACAAGATTAGCTTGAGTTAAAGAAACTCAGACAGGTATTTCCCAGCTGAGCCTAAATAAAGACTTCACAGGGAGCCTGTAGCTTCAGAAAGTCAAACCTGATTTGTATAGTCCACTCCATATTCCTAGTTTGTGAAAAAAAAAAACCCAAAACAAAACCTAGAGCCTTTATAAAATTCAAAGTGTGTGCTAGTTACATATTATCTGAATATGCAGTGTTTGTTGCCCAGATGCACATGGTGCAACTATTCTGTGCAGATTTGCACAACTACCCTTGCATTTTCTCAAGTTACATAAGCCTCTCCTCACCACAAACTAGGAAAAAAGAAAGTAAGTTTTACCAGAATTTATTGTTTTCCAATACCCATGTTGTTTATCTGGCTTGTAATCTACCATCCTTAGTTTGAAAGGACAGGAACGGGCTGCTGTTGTTTCTACTTAATCCAGATGTGTAGAAATGCAGGAGTAATACGTACTGGGAAAAAACTTTTTGATCTTTTGAAGGTTTAGGATGAGCTTTGTAGGCAGCATCCCAGAACCACCTAAGCAGTGCTGAGTATTTCCATTCACCTACATTACTTGTTTGAGGTAAGTTTATGGATGAAGTAAGTTTGCAAACCCTTTATGGATGCAGATGTCTAAAGTCTGAAGAGGTTATTAGCTGAAGCTTACATACTCGTGTGACACTTTGAGAAGCAGGCTTCTCTGTCAAAACCAGACCAGGCATTTCTGCACTCTTTTCTCAAAAGGTAGTGTGGTGGGCTGCACAGTGCAAATGTTGCAGCGATTTTTCACTTAGATAGATAGTCTAAGTTTGGTTGTGTTTATTAGTTTCAGCACACCTGGACCCAAGCTGATTCAATTCAGTGCATCCATCTCTGCACCTAGTTTTGTTTCTCTTTGTTAAAGGAAGGCTTATTAAATCAAAGAGTTGCTCACAAATCTGGGGTTTCTAAATAAGAACTAAAATGTTGGGCAAAAGCCATTATGCTAAGGACAAAACATGCTTTTGAATGAGAGACTGTTAAGACAGCAGAGTCAAGTGGTCAAAAGCTAGGAAGCACCACAAAATGATAGTTACTCATGCAACATTAATTCACAGTATCTTTTCTTTTGTATATCCGTTAGGTTAAGGCCTAATTACCTAAGCACATACTATTAAGTCCACAGGATGCCCAAAGCATTCAACACTATTTTCATTTCAATAGAATGAGTGGACAGGAACAAGAGCAACATACACTGTTGCTGATTAACAATAATAGGGTTCTTTGTCTTAATACCTTGGCTTTCCTATTCGCCAACAAATAATAAACATTAAGCATCCTCAATAACATATTTAATAAGAACATGTTACAGCATTCTGGTCACGACATGCTAATAAAGGCTTCCATTTCACGAAAGGCTTCAATTTAACAAAGATCTTGTTTTCTTTCTCTAATTGAAGAACATTTTTATAAGATGATGCTATGTCTGGAAGGTTTTGGGCATTTTGTAACCATCTTTTGCGAAAGATAAAGGAAAACATAGTAGCTGCTGTTGCTCCAAGCTGATCTTGCCTCCTTGAAGGCAAATTAAAAAAAAAAAAAAGAAAAAGAGAAGAGGGTTTTAAAAGAAAAAAAAAGCATTAAAAAACAGAGTATCTATTCCTGAGGCTGATTTTGACTTGCAGCCAGCTGCGAGACACAGAATATTTTTTTATTAGCTACTCCAAAACATCAGAATATTGTTCTCATCATAGTGTGTTTTTAACGTCTGAAAACCAGCTTCAGAGTATACAAAAAATGCAGTAACAGTAAAGGAATAAAACATCTTTGCAAAGTTCAGAAAAGAAACTGGCTGAACGAAAAAGGCAACATGTATTCCCAGTTTCCAGTGTCATGCTCAAGTCATTTAGGCATGTTCTATTGCAGAAGACTCAGCTGCGGCCTTCACAATGCTGTTATTGCATATTCAGTTCTACTGTCTAACTGGATAAAAGTACTTTGGAGCTAGCTCAAGGCATACAGAAGATTGTGTTCAAGCAGAGCAGAGAAATTACATCAGCTGCTGTTGAATTTGCCAATTAAAACTGAACTTACAAACCAGGTAGTCAGCCAGTTTAAGACAGGACTGTCACTATTCTTGATGAGGATTACAATCTCAATCAACTTTACGTAAAATCAGAGTGCTACCCTTATTATCATCAGAGAAACTGCTACTGATCATTCTAGCATTGTGATACAACACAGGAATGGTGTTTTACATTGTGAGCAAATCATTCTTGCTTCTGAGCTGTTGTAGGGGATGAAGATTGATTTCCCTCCACTCCCCATCTTTCATTTTTTTAAGCATCAAAAAGGGAAAAAAAAAGGTTATCTTATGGAAAGATAAGAACACTTTTTATTCTCATAGACTCTAAGAAAAAAGTGACAAAATACTTGCCTATTCTTCCCACTTCCCTCCTCACTTTTTCTTGCCCTGCCCCAGTCATCAATGTTATACAGACACACTACTTCAAGACGCCATAGTGAACCTGAAGCATGTAGCATTCAAATGATGGTTCAATGTGTTCCCTCTTGATGTTTTTCATTGAACTACACAACCAACTCTGGAAATACAATACTCTAATCAAATCAGCAAGTAGGTATCTTAGTATAGCAACGAGGCTAACATTTGAGACAATTTGTAACAATTTTACAAAATAATAAACATTCCTATTACATAAAGAGCAGTGACATGAGATATTTAAGCTACACATCCAGCTACAACACAGTAATATCACACCAACTCTAATTTTCAGGAATACATTTTATAAAACAAAAATCCAAAGGCTTTTATAATAATAACTTTGTCTCTACTCCTTTTCTTTGAGCCTATGTTTTGAAAAATGTCACAAGGCTGACCTCTGCTGGGTCATAAATTACCAAGCACCTAGAACGATACACTAAACATTAAATAATTATCAAGAAGAAAAGGCAGGAATTTTTCATAGGATCACAAAATATTTTGCATAATTTTAACATCAAAAGGACATATTATTGTTCACACAGTCTCTTGCAAAAAGAAAGTGAATATACTGCCAGTCATTATAGCAAACAAGAAACTAACAATCCCACTACTCATTCTCTCATACATATTTGAATACGAAAATAGCTACAGGACTCAGAAGTACTGCTTTTTATGAGATTAAATTTAAAAGCTAGCACTGCATATGAGCTTTGAAATCACATAGTAAATCTTAGTCATGCACAAGGCCAGATCCTCACATGAATAAGCACTCAAGTTAAACAAGGAAACAAAAGAAATATTTGCAAAGATGTAAATATATTACATTGTGCCTTTTATTCACCTTTAGAGTCTGTCTAGAAGTGCCAAGGTCAGTCCATCCTCTCTTCAGCAGGCAAGCTCAGGATTCATTGCCAGAAGCTTCTCTCTCAGTCACCGCTAAAGTTTCAGAGAGCCTTGCAGTGATCTCAAACCACAATTCTAGAGCAAGTGTAAAAAATTCACAGGAAGAAGTAGCTATAGACAGCCTTAAGTTAGTGCTAAGACAAGAGATGATACTTTAGGCTGCTTTGGATGTTCAAGAGTTGTTGTTCTTGGTATGAATATGATTAGTTCAGCACCATGTAATCCCAGGTTAAAAAAAACACTAAGACATACATTTTAAAATACCTACTTAGATCATAAAGCAGCAACAACTGTATTACTATAATTCATACCAGCCACCAGAACACATTTCTTTGTATCTTATTCTCAATCCCAGGCAAAGCAACTGCAGCACACCAGAGGCATACCTCGCCCTCCCTGACCAGAGTGCTAGCCAGAGCAGTGCTGATTTTCATTATCCCCAGAAGCAGCCGTGCCCTGGCGCTCAAAAGGTGACACCGCTTTGCCTATGTTCGCGGGGGTTTGGCTGAAGAACAGAAGTAACAAATGCTGTTCTCTTTAGTTGCCTGAGAAATCAAGAGAGGAACGACAACAGCGTGAAGCTAATGAATTTGAACAGATATGTACCTCATGTGAAAATCCATAGCACACAAAGACTGAGGAGCCCTGAGATTTTGTCCAGTGTCTGCACGTCACAAGTCATCATGCTTCCCCTCTGCTCACTCTGCCCTGAGCTCAATGACTTGGGTTTCAGTAAATACCCACCAGAGAGATCTTACTCTGAAGACACCAGGAAAAGTTAAAAATCATCACGTTGCCATCATTCAGTACCCCCAATATAAAAAACCCCCACATCCAGCTCCATCTTCTATCCACTGTTACTCCCTTCTCAGCTTGTCTTTGCTGCTTACCAATACGAGTACTTCTTTATGTGAATGTACTCCACAAGATAATTAAGTGACCTCCTATTCTTGTTTCTCATAAATGGGAAGGACTGAAGTAATGCAAACTCGCAGTTTAAGGAAATAATTCCAAATACTCACCTTGCATCATCTACAGTTTTACAAAAGCTGCAAAACCTGCAATGTTTCAGTGTCAGTCAGTCAGTCAGCACTGAGTGTAGAGGTCACGCAAGATGAGTCAGCTGATTTTATGTAACAACCTCCAATTTAGACCTTCAAGAACCACATTAGCCCTTTGCCTCAGCATAATGTCGGAAAGCCTTGTTCACTGTGGGAGAAACCTTTTACAGAGCTGTAGTTTTCCAAAACACAGTCTTTCCTTCTTTTTTCCTTTGCTATGTGACCTACATACCTTGTTCTCAGACATACAATTGCAACCTGCACTGTTCCATATTAATGTCTCTATTATTACCGAACAGTCTGAAAACACTAATGAGATTAGCTAATGATGCTAACAGTGATTTTTATATTTATTTTCACATCCTCAAGGAAAACGCTGGCCAATAGGAAAATCTGGTACCAATTTCCTACAAAAACCCATGAAGAGTATCTCCATCGTGATTCCCTTATGCATACATTTAGGCAGTTCTTAATCACTTAAACACTTACGGATGTTATCCAGGAATAATTTTATCAGGTGCTACTAAATGAAATGCCATAAAAAGCCTATTGTACCCACAATTTTCATCCATATCCATGGCTACATAAATACTTCCAAGGAATCCATAAAAAACAAATAAGACCGAAGTCTATTGTCAGTTTACCTAAACCTGCTATATAAGTATCCCACATTCATCAAAAAATTTTCAGCAGTCAAAACCTGACACACGTTATAAAATTAACTTGTAATCTCCATCACTAACAAAAACAATTTTGCCATGCAAGAGAGTATACTTGATATAAAGAGTTAAAACAATGCATTGACTGAGCTTCAGCTCTGTTACTGTGCTTTAGGTTTTCCCACTAAAACTCTGTATCAGTTTTTCCACTGTTTTGCCCAGGTTTGCCATCAGTCTGATTTGCTATTGGCTATTTGGATTATTCTCAATTATCCTCTTGAATAACGGTGTATTTGGCACTGTTCTGGTATTTTTCTGCTTTTGCCAGGACAAGCAAGAGATTTTTTTTCAGGCAGTTTTAGATACCCAAAGTTCAAAAAAACCAATGAAATTGAAAATTACTGTCCCTAACCAATACCGTTCAAATATTCTGCCTCTTTCAATTACTTTCAGAAAGGACTTCACAAACACATATCAGCTTCCTTCTTTATAAACACAGACCTGAGCATCTCCTCTATGTTATTTGTCTTCCTAAAATTAAATGGGAGTTAGGCACCCAAATAGAAACTCATGAAGAGGGGCTTATTTCACCTTACTTTGTATGTTTGTAACTAGTAAATTTGTCACCTCCTTTTACAGACAGTAGAATGCAACACTCACTTACGAAACATGATTCATATAGAAAGAGTGCCCTGGATGCATAACTATTCTAATCTGGGTTTCTGGGAAAAAAAAACCAAACACACAACAAACCTGCCATGTAACACAGGAAGGGATGTTGATAAACAAAAACCACACAGCAGATACTTGAAAACAGAGGTTAAAACTTGTCTAAATTCTAATCCCATTTTACAGGGTTTGTTTTCCTAAAAAACTTGTCACCTCACACTTCTGCTTCAAGCCTCATGAACTGATGAAAATAGTAATGTTAATGCATTACAGCTGGTATAAAGTACACCAGCTGTTTCAAATTAATGACACTAATTCAAGTGCGCTTATATACCTACAGATGGTATCTATGAGTTTGTGGATTTAAAATCTAAGTAAGTATGAGCTTACCTAGGGCTACAATGACTAGAATCATAAACTCTGAGGTGGTAGGAGACTTAAAAAATTGTGATCAAGAGATAAAGCAGGTCATCTGAGTTAGCACAGTCTCTGTGAAAGAGACGCTCTTACAATGGAAAACATCCTTTTAGAAAAGAGGGGGAAAAGCTCTGGCATATTGCAGCAACAGCTTAAAAAGTGTGGTATGTTAACATACTACCTTCTTCACTTAAGTTCTTGTTTCCACTTAGAATGAGAGGATGAGATCATGCAGATTTTGCTGATATGAAGTGAAGTAACATCTGAAAAGTTTCACAAAATAACATCAGTCATCAATCATTCTCTGTAGTCATAAATGCAAACAGCTGATATCACAATCCTGGTAAATTAGGTGAGTTAAACAGATTTCATACAAAATATGTGCAATTAAATAATCTTTATGCATTAACATCTAACAGTGGCAGCTATTACTCAAAGAACATCAGAAGACTAGAGCAGAAGCAGATACATGTGAACTGAAAGGTATTCCAGATGATTGATTGTTAATTTAGGAGCTCGAGCAAGCTGTGTTTGGGTAAAGAAAGAAAGCAATGCAACAATCAGCAAGAAAGAGCAGTGTTAAGTGAAGACTCAGCTCCCTTCCCAAGAAAGGAAGATAAATACTGGTTTTCCCTCTTCCAGGAAATGCTGGAGCAAAGCTGTCACAGATGCATCACCAGGAACCAATAGGTCAGGAGAGAGGTTATGCTCAAAGTGGGATGGGGGGGTGAGGGAAAAGATTGTTCTGCAAAGGACTTAGTAAAGCAAAAAAGCCAAACAAACACACACAAAAAACCCCAAAACCAAACAAACAGAAAACACAAACCAAAACAAACAACAAAAAAACCCCAAAAAAACCCTGCAAAACCAAACAAAACCACCCACATAATAGAATTTTCTACTCAAAGACCTTGTCCAAAAAGCCTAACAGTACTATGACAGCTAACAGTATTAGACTAGAAGTTTCAGTACTAAGGAGTTAAACAACACTATCCAAATTTAGCAAGAAATAGGTCCTTCTTACATATGAACTTACAGCTGGATATTTCAGATGCTCCTCTTCGATGACAGACATTGGTCTAAGTAAACTGAAAAAGCAGCTGAAACAACATCTTCTACCTTTATTGAGTCTTCCCAGCTGATGTGCTTTAAAAGAATGTCGGCTAGTACGCCATTTAGTCACCCTCTTCAGAAAATAGCCACTAGGTTAAGCAAAAGAATGTTTGGTTTATGGTCCTCACAGTTCAAGGAAAATAAGCCCAGTAGAGCTGATGTTGTTTGGTCTTGGCAACACCAAGACACTGCAGGGCTTTAACACAGAACTAAAGGTTAAATTCCTATGGAAGTGAATATCAAAACTGAATTTTCTATTGACTACAGCTTAGGGATACACAAACTGTGTTTTTTTCTAAGACACTTCATCAGGCCCACAGTCTTCTCTGAACTAGCTTTCAAGCTTCC
This sequence comes from Himantopus leucocephalus, assembly GCA_003993805.1. Lineage (NCBI taxonomy): Eukaryota > Metazoa > Chordata > Aves > Charadriiformes > Recurvirostridae > Himantopus > Himantopus leucocephalus. The sequence continues at coordinate 19,472,429 of RSEF01000031.1, read as the reverse complement.
TTTTCCTAACCTCCACCCTGAAAGGAGCAGGCAAACTTAGTTTTGTGTTCATACTATATTTGTCTTGCATATTTGCAGCTGGTTCAGTTATGAGACAAGGAAGAGCTGTAAGCAGTGGCCATAGTCACATATCTTCTATTACTAAGATAAGCTTTCTTAAGTGTCTTCCAAGAGAGGGCAACAGTTAAAATTCAGTCTGTGAGACAATGATCTCAGGTGAGGTTCCTTCCCTACAGTCCCTTCAAGGCTTTGTAGGACATTTCGTGGTGGTATTTCTTGCAGGCTTAGGAATTGTGAGCCAATGGACTTGCTTGTTTGGTTTTGCCACAGTCAAGGAAATAATTCTTTGAAACAGAAGTACAGTTGATCCATAGAAACATATGATACATCTTAAACTTCTCCTCATGAAACTAATAAGTAAACTCAGTAATTACTGTTTAAAATAGGCTCAGGAAGGCTACAAATTTTTTAAAAGTAACAATGGGGAAAAAATTCAACACAACAGTAGAAGGCTTATTGGCAGGCAGTGAGATTATTTCCGATGGCAAATAGATTGGCTTCTGCTCCTCTGCAATTTAGGAACTGATGTCAGAGATCACGTAGGGTAGGTTTCCACTTTTGTGCAAGCTTTGCTTTCCAACTAACTTTACTTGTTATTATACTTCATGGATTAGTACTGTAACCAAATTATTATTTGTGAATAGTCAGGTCATAGTCAAAGTCTGACTGCACCTAAGCATACACAGAATATGATGACACATCTAAAAGGTTATGTCACCCTTGAAGACCTGGTACAAAAGGTAATAAGTGGCCTCAGACTACTTCTAATATTAATTTTATTTTTTTTATTATTTGAAAAGAAAAGTATGCCCTTTTTTATCAGTTTTGCTTAAGAAAAAGATTATTGATATGAAGTCCAAGTATAAACGATGTGTGAAAAGAGATCATGGAAACATGTACTGTTCAAAATCACATTGCCCAAGAAATATTCCAATCTATTAAACCAACAACATTGTTATGTACATCTTAAAGCTTATTGACTGGTTAGGAGGTTAGCAAAGTGAAAATACTGTCAATGTTGCATTACAGGATAGTCACCATATTGCTTACTAAAATGTCAGGTAGAAATTTATTGAGATATCAGCTGTCTTCTCTCCTGCACAGACTACTCTGACATTCAATAAGGAATGAAAAGCTGCTTTTTAAATCGCTAATGGATAACATGAAATCACCACTCTGAGTAAATATCGGAAAATGGTAATGCTTTAATAGCTCAAAAGTGCTGTCAGAATCAAGTATGTTATATGCACAGTCAAGTTATGGGTACAATAGATTTCATAATGCAAAACAAATGAAACCATTAGAGGCATGTACGCTTCAATGTCACTTCAATATTTGAATTCCATTTCCAGAGGAAATGCAAGGCTTCAGGTTTTTCTGATAAAATATGTTCTATTGTCAAGCATCCAATTTTATACTGCAATATTTAGTAAGAGCATATGGGAAAAGACTTAAAAGACTGGGTTGCTTAAAAGAATGGGTCAGCACTACACAAGTTAATAGAATTTCTATAGGAGTTGACTCAAGCTGTAATGCATCATATGAATCAGGAAATTAAGAATGAGCTTTTACAGTTTTCCAAAATAAATCTTACATGTCAAGAGCACTAAGGTGTACAACAGCAAAACAAAATCCAGTGTTTCATACTTATTCAAGTATGTACAGCAAATTAATTCCTCAAGCTATATGTGAACAAACACAGCCTAGTTTATGCAAGACACTCATTTTCAGAGGAAAAAAAAAAGCTGTTCACTAGTTACCAACAATACAGTACACACAAATACGTTTAGACCTTGAAATGAAGGTCAAATCAAACTACAGCAAGTGTACTTTATCACTCATGTAGATTAATCCCCTTGAATTTCTTTTTTTTTTCTTTAAATAACAGACATCAAAAAAAATTATTTACAAAAAATACTGACAGTGGCTCACATTTCTACCACCTCAATGCTTTCCTGTTATTTTGACCTTTTCTACTATCTCGCCAGTATCTCCAGTAGTTTTTTTTTGAGTAACCACATGCTGCACAGGCTCCTTTTGCATAAGATCCATTGATAATATGCTCTGACTCAGTTCGCTGATATACTTCTAACCGTTTACATCCGAAAGCTTCTGGTTCTGTGAAATGGTTGAAAGGGCTTTTTAAAGGCCCACATCAGTACTGGTGGTTTCTGTTTAGTTTTTTCTGGAAACAGCACCGCTTCAGTTTCAGGGGTAGGAAATCGTACTCTGTATACTTCAGGGTAAGATTTCTGAAACTAGAAAAATACAACAATATAAATGAAGAATTAACTCAAACTTGTAATATAAAAACTATTAAAGTGCAACCTCCACCTCTGGAGCAGGAAAACTATTATTTCTCTAATGGACTTTCTATACCTCTATATAGAAAATTAGGTGATATTTTCTAATATGGCTTGATTCATCACAGCACCCCTATTTTAAATGATTAAAAAATTTGAAATCCCCAAGAGTACCTACTATTTTAAATATCAGTATTTGTCTAGAGGACTACATCTCGAAGACTTCATAAAGATTCTTGAGTTAAAATTAAAGACTGTGAAGGAATTTTTATTTACTTGTTTGAGCTGCTTCTTCTTATCTTTCACAGATATTTCTTTATTCATTGCAATTTCTTCCAATAAAGCTGCCAGTGGCTCTTGAGAGCCTGTTGCCCTTTGGTTTTCAAATTCGTCTGTACTGATTTGGTGACAAAATGATGGAGGAGGAAAAGTTGCATCGGTATCAGCTCCAGCATATTTTATCTGAAAAAAGAGTAAAAAAAGAGCAGCTATGTTTTCTGCAATAAATTTGCAAAAGCTGGCTAAATCAAATTGACCACCTGAAGTCGTTAAATAGAGCAGATATGGAATAAAGACCCTAAATTGTACCTCTTATCTCCTGCACTAATTGAGTGAGTTCTTGTAAGTCAAAAAAAGACACAAATGAAGCTTGTTTAACTCTTGGAATAAGTTAAAAGTTACTTTTTCAGTAGAAATTAAAGAACAAAAAACATCTTTGAACAAAACAAAATATGGTATCAGGAAACAGAAAGAGAGTTACGAGAAAGCTGAGCAAGTAAGGATGGCTCTAAAATAAAATCAGAACATTGATGGAAACACTTTTTAACCACCCAGTTTTCCTTACTACCACATATGTAATTTGCTAATTTCATGAAGAAGATAGTGCTGACCAAAAGGAAAACATATTTTAGAGTTCTTGTCTCTAAACCATTCAAGATCTGCTTAGTTTCATTTAAATACATAGTTATGGTTGAATATCATCAGTCAAAATTAATTAGCTCTTCATAAGCCAGCAGAGGCAGAATGAAGTCTTTAAGAACTGTCAAACTTTGGAGCAGAAAGGATAAATTTGGTCTTCTAACTTCTCACACAGAGACATTAGAGGCTTTTTTCACTAGATACCTACTTGGACTCTCTGGAGTTGTACAACATGTTCCTCTATAGAAGATTTTAAGGCGGAAGGAACACTTAAGATCTCTTGATAATTGTCCATAAGAAAAGATACTAGTTTAGCAGCAAGCAGTTCATCCAAGTCCATTTCATCCTTTGAGCAGAGAATACAACGGGAAAATGCCTGAACCATCTGAGAAAAAAAAAAAACATCACTATTGTATATTTTTCTGTTTGGGCGTGAGGGGTGGGGAATCAGACTGTATTTAAAAACTGATCTTTTAGAGAAGAGGTTTTAAACAGCACAATACTCACTGTACTTCCAACACATCAATACAATGATAATAACTTTTTTTAAAAAAAGTATTGTGTACAGTGACATTATCTGAGTGGGCTGATTATGGCTCTTACCTCATATACATTATCTAACCCTGACTTTAGACTTAGAATGGCTGAATTCCATTTTATTCTCAAGACTTTATCAAATTGCCACTTCACATGGTTTCCCAGTTAAATAGGGCACAAATATTTCAGCGATTTTAAAAATTACACAGGAATTTAATAGAAGTGAAGTTTTCACTCTGGTACTTAATACCATTATTATGAAATTATCAAACCAAATTTCAGGTTCAGCTTATTTCATGTAGTTTCACGCTCAAACATTGTTAGAAGAATTTTCTGTCTGTGCACCAGTCACTTATAACGTTAAAAGAACAGAAGGCAATCAAGGTTTTCTGTCATGTACCATTGATTACACTGCTGAATTAAAACTTAGTACAAAATACTTGGACTGTAAAGGATTCACTTCTAAAAATAACATTTAAATTATAACATAATTATTTTAATCAAAGATCATTTAAAGTTAATTAAATTATTAACTCAGCAATCAAAATTTTAATTATTTTAATCAAATACTATTCATAGTTAATTAAAAACTTAATTGCTATGGAACAAATTTAGATTTATGCATGCTACTATAGGATTTTTATGGAGTGGTTCTACAACTAAGTTTTCTGTTGCCCTTCTTGCAAAAGACTTGAAAATTAACCAAAAGAAATACATGTCTTTAGCCAGTCAGAATTGCTAAGTTATGCCTAATAACTTTATAATAACATGCTGTTGCAAACATCAGTGATAACTCTACAAGTAGTCCCTAAAGAAAAAGCATTAGCAAAAACTAGGGCTTTATCAAAATCTAATTAAAACTACTTTCAGAGATTTCTGTAGTTAAATGATGAACAAAAAAATAGTACTGAAATAAACTGGTAGGATTTTTTTTTAATGGCTGAAAACAGGTAAATCAAAACATTCAGCTACATATTTCTAACTATGACTGAAACAGTGTGTTTCTCTCACTGTCTGCAGTGATAAAGAACACCAGACACCTCATCTACTGTATTTTATTTTTTTTTCTACTCAATGGTGATATCAGTGGTGATTTATCTTTGAAAGATAAGGAAACCTCCCAAATACTGAGCAAACTCTTCATTTGCTGACAACTTACCAGGAAATCCCAGTTTATTCAAATTCAGAGTAGCTGTCCACATAGCTAGAATAGACAAACTGTTCTTCAAACAAGCGAATTGTACTTTGTATACACTCTCCAGTAAGAATCTGTGCTACTCCAAAAGCCTTGCCTAGACCTTTTGCCTTACACTATACATACCAAGGTTCTGGTCCTCACTGAATCAGAAAGAGGTGGCAAATCCTTGTTAAAGCTAATTCTTGCCATCATCCTCACCAACAGCTGTAGTCTTTTCCGATTTTCTGGTGGCAGCAGGAGACAAGATATCTGAAGAGCTTCTACGGCCTTGCTGTGTTTTTGCAGCAGTCCTGGTTTATACAAGATCATGAGATTGTGCAACATTTCTCAATTATATATTTCCATAACATTTAACATTTCTAAATCTGTCTCCCCAAATTCCTTTCCTACTCTTTCAAGACTGCATCAGAACTCCACTCCCCAAAGACTCTAGGAAGATATCCCTAGAGCTGGACTACTAGAACGGGGCACCTGATTTAAATATTTACAAGATTTCCTTCTGATTTATTGGTAGATATTAATAACCATAACCAACAACTCTAGATATTAGTAGACATGAAAAACTATGTTTTGGTTCATTCTTTGCTCCTTTATAAACCTCAGCTCTAAACACAGCTGAGACTTATGCACAGATGTAGCAACCACATAAAAAAAAGTTAAGTCTGGGGCAACGATCAGAGAATCTAAATAAACGTGCTTATGCATCAATGATAGTTATGCCAATACTGACATGTCCCTCACACCTATAGAAGTTAAATCTATGACTAATTCTGCTCCCAAACTCTTGAGAAAACATAGAATGTGAACACAGCAGAGATATTTGAAGACTGGATAGGCACAGTATAATCTGATAGTAGTTTAGATACCTATAAAGAGGTCTCACCACAAAAATGTTATCCTCTCTTGGGTTTCTAAGGCTCAGTGAAGGAAGCATCTACCACACATTTGCCTAAATAGCACTAGTCTCAGAACAAAACAAAAGTCAGGAACAAAAGATCTGCATGACTGAAGTCTGTCAGTAATTTCTCTTAAAAAAAGAACAAGGAAGGCAACAAAAAGATACACTTTTTTTTGTTTTCCATAGGATTATATACGTTGGAAGGGATCTCTAGAGATTACCTAGACCTCTTCCCCTGCTCAAAGCAGTGCCATCTACAGCAAGATGCCCAGGACTATGTCCAGTCAGGTTTTGAATATCTCCAAGGATGAAGATTCCACAACCTCTCTGAACAACCTCTTCCAGTGTTTGACAAACCTTCCAATTAAAAAAGCTATTTTCCTATGTATAAATAAAGTTTCCCGTATTTCTGTTTGTGCTTATTGCCTCTTGTCCTTTTATTGGACATCACTGATAGAAATCTAGCTCCCTCTTCTTTACTCCTCCCACATCAGTCTTTTGCACGCATTAATAAGACCCTCCCTGAGCCTCTCCTCTCCTTGCTCTCAGTCTCTCCCCATATGACAGATGCTCCAAGCCCCTAATTTTTGCAGCACTCCACTGGATTCACTGACTAGTGCTGAGGAAAGATCTCCCTCAACCTGCTGGCAATGCTCTTAATGCAGTTAAGAGTGCTGCAGGTAGTCTTTGCCACAAGAACACACTGCTGGCTCATGGTCACATTAGTGCCCACCAGGACTGCCAAGTCCTTCTCGGTAAAGCTACTTTCAAGTCCGTTACCCCCAGCATGCACTGGTGCATGGGGCTATTCCTCCCCAGAAAAGACTCCGCATTTCCCTTTGTTGAACGTTATGAGATTCATGTTTGCCCATTTCTCCAGCCTGTTGAGGTCTCTCTGTATGGCAGTACAACCCTCTGCTGCATTAACCACTTCCCCATTTTGGATTATCTGCATGCTTGTTTAGCATGCCCTTGTTTAGGACAGAGTGTTCCACCACCCAGGTCATTAAGGAAGTATTAACCACTACTGGCCCCATTATCAGCCCTGGGGTACTCCCTACTGATTGACACCCAGCTGGACTTTGTGCCACTCATCACAATGCTCTGAGCCCAGCAATTCAGCTGATTTCTGTTTACCTCACTACCCACTTATCTAGCTTGTACTTCCTCAGTTTGCCTATAAAGATGTGACGAGAGACAGTCTTGAAAGTTTTACTACAGTCAACATAAACAGCACTGACTTCTGTCCTCTCATCCACCATGCCAGTCAATTTCACACTGTGTAAAAAGTGGAAGCTGTTTGTTATTAAAAAACCCCAAACAAACAGAATTGTGCAGTAGTAAGTAGGGCAGCTAAACCAGACAGTATTTCAAGAAAAGAGTGGTAAAGCACTGCAGTCAATTTTATTTTCAAAGCAAAGCTTTTTCTAATTTCTAAGGAAGACTTAGCAAGCACACTAGTGCATATGTTTAGAAGAGGCCCTGAGAAATACTGATTAACCTTAATGAGATTTGTACATAAAGAATCATAACCTGTGCAAAAAGCAAGTTTAATCTTACCAAGTTAGTAGAATACCTGATGATCACTGACACCTTAGTCCTATTTTCTTGACTATTCTGAAAACTAATTTCAGCCAGCCTCTTGGAAAATAAGTGCTCTAGACAGTCTTCATTCAAAACCAGAAGCAAGTGAGGCATCTTGATAAGGTTATACAAGCCACCTACGATTTCTGCAAATATTTATCAGGTTTTAAGATGGAGCTTTTAGACATGTACAAATCACATCATGACTGCCTCAAATGACTAAAAATATCATCTGATAACACTTTCTTTGCTATTTCTACTAAACAGAAATCTTATCTGGTGAAGGAAGAAAGAAGTCCTGTAATCACTGTGGAAAGGTGGTAATTCCCTGAGGGTAGCCACATGAAAAGTCAAAGACTCAAAGACTCTTGGTTTATAAATGTCTTATGATTGAGAATTACTGCCAGTTTAGAAAGCTATACTCCATTAAAAAAAAAAAATCACAGAAATGGAACTGCAGACATGGATCTGCTTTTTCATATTTTGTAAATGCACAACTTGCTAAGCAATTACTGCTTCACAGGCAGTATTCAGTACTAGCATTGACACTTATTACAAAATAATATTCTATGGAGCGTGCATTATCCTCTACATTTATCTACAGCTTCATAGTAGTCTCCACCTTAGCTTCATTGTTAAGACTTAATAACATATCAAGCAGAACTCAAAACTTTCCGCTTTCTCTCTCAGCTTAACCCCCCAAAAATCCCTTCCTCCTCCTCCTCTCCCCTCACTCTCAAGAATCACAGATTGAATCTCAGCAGAGAGTCTGAGTGGTTAAAGACATTGCTACCAAAACTACAGATCAGGCATGTCTGCCTTATATTTACTTGTTTATTTTCTTACTAGTGGTTCTAAGTAGTTTTGAGTACTAAAAGGAAAGTTAGACTTCACCACAGGTATACTGAATTGTCTTCTTGAAATCCCTCCACTGGAGAGACCTGAATAGAAAAGGTCTATTATAGACCTGAATTATAAAAAGAGTGGAAAAGACACCTGCGAATCATCTGACCCAACCCCATCCCCCAGTCAGTGAGAGTGCCTAATCAGGTATCCCAAATCTTCCCACTGAGGCCAAATGCAGCTTTTTAGTTATTTAAATACCTGTGTTAGGTGTCTGGAGGAAGTTGTTTAGGCAAGACTTCTAGAGAAACATGACATTTTCAAACATATACAATTTACTTTAAATTACTGGCAGTATAAGTATGAAGATGGAAAACACTTGAAGTAGTTCTTGAAAGCCTGTATTCCCAAGATTTTTTTTTGTAAATCTATTTTCATTACTAAGCAAGGATTCCATAGTAGCACCTAATTTTTTGTGAAAGAGACAAAATTATTTTTTGACTTTTTGAAACAGTGCATGATTTCCTTTCATTTCCACATAAACATTGGCATGAACTCTTTCTTCTTATTTTTAAATCTGTGAAATACTGCAAAATAAAACTCATAAAACCTGAGAGATGTGAAATACAATGGAAAAGGAAACAGGAAGACAGTATGAAAGGAGAGGAAGAATTTTTAAAGATATTATCAAGAGTATTTGTTGTCTAAGAAAAAGAAGTCGGAAAGGGAACAATACTCAGTTTCAAGCAAGATTGTCAACGAACAATGTATAAAATCACTAAATTCCAGAAATAAAAGTGTTATTCGGAATTCCTTTTCCACCTCAATAGTTTATTAAAAGCAATGTTGTTCCCACTAAAAGAAGCTCAGAAAAGTGACACGTTACAAAGCATGTTTACTTTTCAACTCAGTTGTTCTTTTCTGAAACATAACCATAAAATGTAATCAAATATTATCACATCTATTGTCTTTCAATGGGCCATCTATAGCTACAGGACAGGTGAATTTGATATAGTGTGAACGCTTAAAAAGTTATAGTTAATAATTAAACTATTGTGTCTTTAAACCACTGGATTAGTTAAGGTCTAAGCAATGAAGGATTTAAATTTCCTTCAGGTGTAATATTGCCAGGGTTAAAAACAGTCCTTAAAGTCCTAGTCCTTTTTAATCTATACTTCAGTAAAGCAATTTCTAAAAAGCTTATGTGAGTTTTTATGACACTTAGGCACTTGTAAAAAAAGAAAAATCTGCTAAAGTACATCCATTAGGTGTGGCAGTGCTAAGCAACAAACAGAGGCCTTTAAAAATTATGAAGACAAGAAATGGAAGACTTTTGAACTAATGTGATCAAAAAGACACAAGAATGAAACCACCCTGTGATATGAAATAAATTTAAATATTAAACTGTTCTCCATGTAGAATGGACAGGGCAGGTCCTAAAGAAATGAGCTGTCATACCATTTGGGTATGATAAATTAATTACAGGAAGTTAATTCTAAAGAATAATTTTTTCATCACATCCCAAACTACTTACCTAACACACTAACAAAAACATCAAAGAAATTAAATGTGAGAAGAGGCTCTTTCATCTGGCCAAAGTAGTCCACTATAGTTTTGAAGACATCTCTTTCAAATCCTGAGTATGTAGGCTGCTTCAAATCTGAGCAGCTGGGCCCTACAAAGAAGAAAAAAAAAAAAAAGAAAAAAGAGAGAAAATTACTTTGCAGCCACCAACCAGATCACTATTGTCTATTACAGCCAATCAAGTAGAAAAACCACCACAAAACTTAGACTCATTCTTCAAAATATAAGTGAAATTGTATTGATCTATTGAATTGATCAGTTTCCAATAGGTCTAGTGAAAACACATAGTAAAGGAAAAATATTAATAGAATAGTTAAATCTCTATATATTTCATTGAAATAAGCTGCACTGGCAGAAGAATACATGATGGCTGATCTTTTCCAACTTCGTTTAAGGCAACAATCACAAAAAATACTGGCTATGAATATAAACAGGATTTGATAAAGCGGTAAAGGCACAGTCAGTTCAACTGATTTTTACAGGGGTGGGTTGGTTTGGGGTTTTTTCCTCTCCTGAATTTACTTACAATTTGCTAGACATTTCATTGCTGATAATATCCAGTGAGGTAGTTCCTCTGCATAGGAGGGAAACAGGCAGAAATTAAAAGGAGAAAATACATGAGGAAAAGCCAAACTGAGAATTCTTTAAGAAGTTCCTCCTATATATTATCCTCCTATATAATACACTGACTAATTGTAAAGACAGGCTATACCTTAATGTAGGTTCTAGCTTAAATTACATCTATGCTTTAGTACCTCCAGTACTCAATATCAATCAGTTATGCCCACTGCTTTTACAACTCAATCAAGCAAAATGGATCGTATCGCAAATCCTTAACCTGCCCTGCAAAAAATCAGCCAAACTAGTTCAAGCTACACCTTCACTAGTGCATTACAGTGAAATGTTTACTTTGCACTGAAGATGTTGAAAAGCACTCTTATGTTCAGTTCTGTCATTTCTGCAAGGGGAAAGTTAATATCTTCAGGTGCTCCAATTGTCTTTAAAATGAACATGTATATATTCTGGAGGAGCTTTCATTCACAAACCAAACCAGGTTCCAATCTCATATTTCACTTCTTTACAAACCTTGTAGAAAACATGGTGGCAATAACGTTGTAAGTGATATATCACAGCAGCAAAAATACTTTACTTTCTCCCTGGTGGGCAAAGCAGTTTTAAACTCTGCAGTAGTTTCAAAACACATTGATTGAAAACTCAAAACTGAGAAATTTTAAGCATCTCTCAGTGTACCTTTTGATTCTTTCCCAATTTTTAATACATATTTCCCTCACGTAAACGCTCCAGTTCAGGCAGTTAAGGGCTGGGCTGACAAAGCCATCTTGAAGTGAGTAATATCCCTGTCTTTATAAATAAAAAGTTGCTTCCCTTTTGCCTTCATCTTTCGCCTTCATCTTTCAACACTGCTAAAGCATGAATATGTTTAAGAGCATAAATATGGAAAAAACACCGATTTTACTGTCATGATGTCCTCTGATGGATGTCAGAGTACAACAATGGCATACCTTGTAAAAACTCTAGTATAAATGTGGTCATGCAGGTATAAAGATGCTACATCTTAGTATAGATTAGAACAAATACTTTTTTATACTAATAAACTACAGTATAAAAAAGTTAAATGTAAACTTCTAAAATACTCACTTGATTTGTCTTCTAAAGTGACAATGCCTTGCTTATTGACGTTGTATGCATTTTGGACTATATGCTTTGAATTCACAAGTTTTGTGTCTAACACTTCATCCAGAGAATCCAACCCCAAGACCTTTTGTAATCTGTAAAAATATATAAACACATAGTTCATGCATCATCTAATTTGCAAAAGGCAAACATATAGTTTCCTCCTAAATTTTGCCCTCAAGACCTTTTGTCATCTTGGTCACCCTCCTCTGGACACACCCTAATGGTTTGATGACCTTCTTATATCAAGGCTCCCAAAACTGCATATAGTACTGGAAGTGGGCTGCACCAGTGCAGTGTGGAGTGGGACAATAACCTCTCTCAACCAGCTGGCTGTGCTGTGCTTAATTCACCCCAGAGCATGGTTGACCCTTTTGGCTGCCAGAGCACGCTGTTGACTCATATCCAATTTGCCATCAACCCAAACCCCCAGATCTCTTTCCAGGGGGCCGTTCCCCAGCCTCTCATCCCCCACTTTGTACATATAACCAGAGTTACCCCATCACAGGTACAGAATGCAGCACTTGCTCTTGTTAAATTTCATACAGTTGGTGATTGCCCAGCTATCTAGTCTATCCAAATCTTTCTGTAAGGCCTCTCTACACTCGAGGGATGCCACAGCTCCTTTTAATTTAGTATCATCGGCAAACTTACTTAATGTACAGTCGATTCCTGTGTCCGTTTCATTTATAGAAACATTGAAGAGCACTGGCCTTAAAATTGAGCCCTGGGGAACCCCACCAGTCACTGGCCAACAGCCTGATCTAACCCCATTTACTATAACACTTTGGGCCTGACTTGTCAACCAATTGTTCACCCAATGTATTATGGACTTGTCTAGCTGTATATTAGACAGTTTGTCTAGAAGGATACTGTGAGGGACAGTATCAAAAGTGTTGCTAAAATCCAAAGCCACAACATCTACTGGCTTCCCTTGGTCAACTAGATGGGTGACCTTGCCATAAAAGGAAATTAAGTTGGTTAAGCAGGACTTTACCCTCTTGAACCCGTGCTGGCTATGACCAATGACTGTGTTGTCTCTCAAGTGTTTTTCAATAACTCCCAGAATAACCTTTTCCATAATTTTACCAGGCACTGAAGTAAGACTGACAGGCCTGCATCTACCAGAGTCTTCCTTCTTACCATTCTTGAAAATAGGAACAACATTTGCCAGCTTCCACTCGACTGGGACCTCTCCAGACTCCCAAGACCATTGAAAAATAACAGAGAGAGGTCCCACAATGACATCAGCCAGCTTTTTCAGTACCCTGGGATGAATCCCATCAGACCCCATAGATTTATGTACATCTAGCTGGAGCAGCAAGTCTCAAACAAGCTCAGAGTCAGCTAGGAGTTTATCATCCCCCCAGTAACAGTCTTCCAACACAGCGCTCCAGGGGTCCCGGGGCCCATCACTGGTGTTGAAGACAGAGGCAAAGAAGGCACTAAATGCCTTCGCTTTGTCTATGTCCCTGTTTGTGAGGTGACTGACTTCATCAAGCAATGGACCAATGTTATCTCTGATTCTCCTTTTGTTATTAACATATTTTAAAAAGCCCTTTTTTTTGTCCTTCACAGTGCTGGCCACCTTGATCTCTAATCAAGCTTTGGACACACAAATTTTCTCCCTACAGTGGTGAACAGCATCTCTTTAGTCCACTCGTGTACCTGACCTTGCTTCCAATGTCCATACACCTTCCTTTTCTGCCTAAGTTCTAGAAGATGATCCCTGCTCAGCCAAGCTGGGCTTCCGCTCCACTTGCTTGACTTCCGATACTTTGGAATTCCCTGCTCCTGCACTCTTAAGAGACGTCTCTTAAAAAGTGACAAGCAGTCATGGACCCCAATACCTTAAAAAGCAGATTTCCAAGGGACCTTACTAACTAGCTCCTTCAGCAGCCTGAAGTTTGCTCTCCCCATATCCAGGGTTGATATTTTGATGGCACTTTTTCTCCTATAGCCAACAATTTGAAACTCAACTACTTCGTGGCCACTGTAACCAAGACAGCCACCAATCACCATTTTGCCCATGAGTCCTTCTCTGTTTACAAACAAAATTCTAGGAGGCCACTTTTCCTAGTCAGCTCCCTTAGTACCTGCACCAATAAGTAATCTTCAGCACGCGTCAGAAATTTCCTGGACCTGTTTGTGCCCACTGTATGATATTCCCAGCTGATGTCTGGGAAGTTAAAATCATCCATAAGGACAAGGAGAGAAAACCCTTAATTCCTTGTAGAATAATTCATTGGCTTCGTCATCCTGGCTGGGTGTTCAATAGTAGACTCCCACAACATCATCTGCTTTACTTGCTTTCCCCTTCATCCTTATACAGAGGTTGTCAACCATGCCGTCACCAACTGTAAGTGCTATACAATCCAACCTCTCCCTTACATACAGTGCCACCCTCTCCACCTCACCTGCCCCACGTATCCCTCCTGAAAAGCCTATAGCCATCCATTACGGCACCCCAGCCACAGGACTCTTCCCACTAGCTTTCACTTATGCTAACATCGTAGCTCTGGGACTGGGCTTCTAGCTCCTCTTGTTCATTCCTCAAGCTGTGCACATTAGTATAAAGGCATTTCAAATGCACTCCAGTGTACTCAGCACGTTGTGGAACAAACTGAAGGACCTTGCTAGCACACTGTCCCTCAAACACTGGCATGCAGTGTTTACCTCTAGCAAGCCTGGTTTCATCCCTTTCCCCCTTCAAATCTACTTTAAAGCTCTTTCAATGAGCCCTGCTAATTCCTGCACAAATAGTCTAAAACAATGCCTGTAACTTTGCATAGAATATTCCTTTTGGAAATAGTAAAGAATGTCCAAATCTAAAAGCCTTCTGCAACTCAATTAGCTACTCCATTTCCTATCACATATGAAGTACTGTACTTGTCATTGAAAGGCTTCATGGTACAGAAGTGCTTCTATTTCATAACAAGAAAAAAAGAGAAAGACTGAGGGAAAAAGTGATTAAACAAGACAAAGCCCACACAACAAAAGGACTTGTATAACACAACAGGAAAAAGTCAAAAGGTATTAAGCACAATAAAGTTTCTTCGCAAACTTTATTTGCTGAATTTGTTAGCCAAACAACAAGTGGTATAGTTAGTCTAGCCACTATGGCTTTGATGGCAGCGATGAAAGGTGAGTGGATGAATTTACAAGCATTACCAGACAAGACAGACAAGACTATTACCTACTACACAGTTTTACTCTAACAGCAAATGGCTCACAAGCATACTCACCGTGACAAAGTCATGGATTTCCATATCTCTTCTATGTTTGTTTGTGTTAGCTCTCTCCGGAACACAAGTTTGCATGCCGGTACTTCCCCTATAGCTATACTGTGTCGCTTGTACCACATCTCAGAGTTCTGAAGTAAGAAAAACATTCCTCATTAACTGCAGTGTTTTCAAGTATTGAACAGTATAATACATTTATAGTACAGCATGCTCCCTAATAGAAGTATTTTAAACATTCCTAAATTCCAATGAAGCCTCCAGGATGTAACTGACTGTTTAGGTTTCACAGATGTACAACATATTTTCTCAGTTATGTAACTTGTCCAGAGTTGAAAAATTATGTGTGTCAGAATAGCCATTAAAGTTTAGGAGTCAATGGCCTCTAGTCCTGCGTTCAGATCCTCTCCATGATTAAAATCAGTTCAAGTCACTTGTTTTCAACTTGTTTTCTAAGATTAAATATCTACTTATGGAAAGATCATTGAGGAATTATTAGAAGTGATATCAAAGACTGCTATTCATCCTCGTTCAGCATATACTGATCATAACTAAACATTAAGTACACTAGCAGGTTCTATACATGAAGAAAGTAAAAGCAAATAGGTACAGCTGAAGACACCCATCAGATCTAGTCCACCATTATAACAGAATAAAGTAAAACAGAGAATGCAAGAGACCGCTATACTCTACTCAGTGTTCACATTCAAGATTGATGCTTGAAGATTATCATCAATGTGTCGATGGGCGAATATACAACACAGTTTGTGTCAGAAGTGTAATTTTCAAGGCAAAACTCATAAGTATTCCCAGTTCTTTGATTTACATCACAGAGCAGCTCTGAAGCACTTTAATAGTATTCCTTGTGATCACAACCAAACTACAAAATGCACTCCAGGAATGCACTTAATTACTCCAAGCACTACTTGTCTGTCATTCCATGACACTAGACTAGAGTTGGTTTGAAACAAATAGCACCCTCTGAAATTCATATCTGGTCTTCCACATCAGTATTTCATTACACAGACCCATGCCTCTCAGTCCACACACAGCCAATAAGTGCTCTGACTGATGCTTGAGCAATTTAAGGTGCTACCACTTTCAGCTACCTGTCTACTTCACCACTCCAGTCGAAGCTACAGCTTTCCATAAAAGAGCCAGCAGAAAGAAGCTTATTCCTTTGCCTCGGTTACTCCAACTTATGGTCCACTGTATTAACCAAAACTGCCAATGAAAGAGATTTTGAGCTATGCCAGACTGCACGCTGTCGCATCCGAGTCAGATGTATATAGGCATTCTTTCACTAACCTTTATCAGGCCAGGATGCATGAATGGAAATTTACACCAGACAGTTGGCGGCTGTAACATGTTAAAACTGTAGCAGATACTTGCTCCGTAACTAAAATACTTTATTATCTTTATTTATCTTTGGCACTACCTTTTCCTTTTTCCCTCTTAATCTTCTAACCACTATTGAAGTTCTAAGGACCATGTTTTTTCCCCTTCAGAATCCTGCCATACATGAAATATGCACTCAATCTGCACATACGTAATTGGATTACAAATATGGAATAACCATACATTCAGGACCACTAGATGCCCAGTGAAATGGTAGGAACAACTTTTTCAAACAGATTATTGATCATGCAGAAAGCCAAGGCTAGTTTCCTGCACTGATGAGCATTAAAAAAAAAGGCCAAAATTATCGAAGAAGTCCCAAGAGTTCACAAAATATGAGAACACTCACATACACTGGAGGAAGGGTTTAGAATATACATAACTTCAGAAGCCTAGGCTTTTAAGGTGTCCTGGTAGCAAGAGTTGATACAATTTTGGTTTACTAGTAAAAGCAATAGTTTTTTCAACTTTATAAAGGCTGGATCAGTCCAGGAAAGTATGAGGCGGGATGATTCTCCAAGCTCACAAAGGGCAACAATGAAACCAGGACCACTTCTCCTTAGCCACAACACATTGCTTATGAAAAAGGAAATTGAATCACTAACAACCTCATAGCAGGTAGGAAGGGAGTAATACTGTATATATGTTCTGCTACATGAAGTGTCTGAATAAGAGTTACAGTGTAAGTAAAGTATCTATTTTGTCTTGTAGCATAATAAATGCCCTATTGGAATTTGATTGAACTGGAATGCAAGCATACTGGCAAATACAGCCATGCTGAACTTAGGATTTTCAGGACATCATAATCTGTAGCAGAAAGAACACTCAAAGCCAACATCCCCAGCAAATCACTAAGAACAACTTTACTTCACATATGTTTAAAATAAAAGTATTTTGCATTTAATTTTATGACCAAATATTTTGTGCCACAACAAAGAGATCATTAGTTCAGTTTTGCTTTCCAAATATGGTTATATCTGGTGAAATGAAAGCTGAGTTTCTTACCATTGTGACTGATTTCACTGGGATATGTTCTTGGGAAGTGCCAGCCTTCGGTTCATTCCAGTCTGGAAATTTAATTACTTCCTTTCCACATGAAGATTTCTTTGGATATGGCTTCAGCGGTGAGGAAGGAGGAAATCTACAATTAGAGAATATTTTTAATGTCTCTGAACTCCACCCTATTCCACATTTACCAATGCAAAGCTGCAGTAGGCCTTCACACGTGAAAATGCAATAAATGCCTTGGACATTCACAGTGTGACTTAGTTGCCCTGAAGACTGGTGTTGAGCAACATGTAAAACATCCTGAGGAGTCTTGTTTGGCCTTCATCTGCTGCTTCAGAACAGTTCAGGTCCTTTGTACCTCCCTTGACATAGCTGAGCCTTGGGTGAATGTCTGATATCCCAGTGCATCTCAAAGAGCATCAGCTGCCTATGCATAGACAACCGACTGAAGTCTTCACTAGAAGACATTGATTTTACTGAAAAAGCTGCAGGTAGATTTTTCCCCATGTCAAGTGCGCTGCTAGCATGCATCTCCTAAAGCAAAACTACATAAGTCACCTGACTAACGCTTGGATTTAATTAGTGTGCATGCAAGTGTCCACACAAAGTTTTGTCCATGTTACCATGTTCTTCTGCGTTTACATGCTTTCTATGCGAAGATCATATCCTGCAGTTATTTTCTGGCATCTTTTTCCAGCTGATTGTGCAGGAAACTCATTCACTTTTTAAGGCATTTCAAGAAGTGCCTAGCAGAAATAAATCCTAAGCTAGCCTGTGCAGAAAACAAGGAAAACAAACTATGCCAGATCACATTCAACTCAGTCACATCTCCAGCTTGACCAGAATTAAATTACTGCCAAACCTACATCAGAGCATTTACAAAGAAATGAATGGCAGCACATCAGAAATGCAAATAAGTTCAATAGCAACATATCATCAAACTGGCCCAGATCAGATCTTGTTTACTTGCACTCCTAGGTTTTAGATGCTTAGATTCCTGATGCTTCAAGAAATTGCTTCAGTCTCACTCACTCTTTTAATCAGAATGTAAAAGACAGTTATGTCTGCGACCATGCAACAAGAGCTTGTATACTGCTGGTTATCATGCATTTATATCCTACCAGAAAGATTCTCATGCTCAAGAAATCCTGGAGTTTTCTGTAAAATTTCACCCCATCCTCTCAAGGCTGTTCCAACATTTGATTAGTTTTTAAATTAGTTTTGTATTGCAGTTTTTTTAGTCCAGTAGTATTACACTGCACGGGTTAAACACATTATGGTTTTGACCACACACACACTGAGCCTGCATGTTGTATTCTACAGCACTCTTCAACAGGATATCTGCAACACAGGAAGATATCACTTCCTTTGGACAAACCCTGAGGAGAAGTAATAAGCACCTTGCACTAATCCTGCAAGACTTACTCTGCCTTCTAAAAGTAACCCCGATTACACTGCAGATGTTCAGCTGTTGAGTGGTCCCGACTGTTTTTTCAGCTATTCATTATTTCTTAGAGTTTAATGTGAAAACATCTGCAGCCTTTTTTCCTTTGCCTTACAGTATTCTCAACAGTTCCTGTTCTCCCCTCCAGTTCTTCACAATTTTTAGCTTCATGTCATTTGCGTCCCTGATTCTCAACCAACCAATAAATGAATGAGTTCCCACAAGCAGAAAAAGGAGGTGCACTCCCCTTTTTCAGGCAGCGTTACAGCAAGATCTAAACAGACCAAAGTTTTTGGAAGAATGATGAAAAGCCTCTGATTTTATGATGAACAGAACAATGTTACCCAAAGCTAGCAACTGAGGAGGATTCCAAGGCTGACATGTCAACACTAGCATGTGCACTAGTCAGCAGCACTAGTTTTAGGAGTTTATACAAGGAGGAAATAGAGATACCTGTTTGTGTCCAGGGCAACGGATAGAGAACAGGGTCAACTAACATCGCTATCAATGATATAACAAGTACCACAACTGAATTCCCAGAAGTTTACTAGCAATAAAAGAGTACCAGCCCTTTTGCTTTTAATACAATTGCTTAGATTCCGAAAAATATAAAGCCTGACGGATTCCAAAACTGTAATTTCTCATTTATTATTGTGGACTACACTGAGCCAGTAAGTCAGGACACACAGACAGATAGTCTTTGTTATTTTTAGAAGCCACACTTATTCTCACCTTCACATTTAGTACTTGCCCAATACTCTCAGGCAATCAACATTTGGCAACACCTCCTTCGCATACTGTGGGGGGTGAATAAGAGCAGACAACTACACTTACATGCAAAGTTAATGAATGACACAACTGTGCACCACAATGTGCAGTTACAGTAAATTAACACAGGAATTTATAGAGAAGGTACGAAGCATATAGAGGTTTCCAGAGTAAGCACTGTCAGCGGAATTAAAAGCGACTTGTACTGCTACCCATATCAACACCGTGAGGAACAAACTTACAAGGTAACATTAGGAAAGTCCACCAGAGGGAGCTGCCAGGACATTAAACACACGAATAGAGGCGGGGTGGAAAACCGATGTTTAGCTCCATAGACAGGGAAAAAGCACGTTTTAATACTTGAAGTGAAAAACCAAAACCATTTATAGCATACAGAGTCTATGCACCAAGCCGAGTAGAAAAGAGCTGGCTGCAGTTCAAGATTCATGAAAAGCATGCAGTTCTGGTAAAAAACCCTGTTCAATTAGTAACTTAGTTATCTTTTGAAAGGGAGGTGGAGAAAGAACATCATTAAGATAGCTACAACAAAAGAGCTTTCTTGTCTAGTAGCAGATCATTAGACAGAGCACACAGTAAATGAAAAGCACAGAAATATTTCACCCAACCAACTTTCACAGCCTGCAGCTCAGGAAAGTCATGGCTGAAAATACAAAGAAGAGCAGAGCAAAATAATTTGAATGTGTCATGACACCAATGCAAAACAAACAAACAAAAAACCCACAACCACACAAACACAACAAACCCAAACCAAAGAGCTATATAGCATAACACCAGCAGTTACCAAAACCCATATTTAATCATTTGACAAAGAGTCAATGCCCAGAAAGGAGACAAAGTACTTAACACCTATGGCACCAGTGAAAAAACTGCAGGTAGTGCTGTGCTAAGAAGAATAGACAGAGCAGGACTGGGCTAGGAACATACTGAACCATTAACACACCTAGCACCATATGCTGTACCAGCACATAACTGTTTCTTTAACTCTGTTTAAACAAATCAAAAGCCACTACACACCACTCCTTTACACTTAACTTTCTCCAGGCTGAAGTCAAGACTTAATATTCTCTGTAGGTCTTCTGTGCTTGTTTTCCAACCTGAACTACTCAATGACTAGGTAAACTGTCCCAATATCTTGCCAGCAGCAGCCATAAGCAGATGGCCAGAGAAGAATTTAAAAACAGGACAAGCATACACCGTACTTCCTCAGCACGCTTTCCCAGCCTGTGGTCATTTTCAGCTCACAGACTGCAGAGCCACATATTGTTTTTATATACTCAGCAACAGACTTTCTTGGGTGAGCTTCTGAAAATATCTTCAGATACAAGTCCTTTGATACACTGGGCCCTTCAAATTTGATTCCCAAATTCTAAAATTTAACATTTTCCTTGATTAAATGTTACATGGAATTTCTGTCTATGGAACTAAGTTTGGAGAGAACATTAATTTTTTATTCCCCCCAAATTATTTAAAATTTCTTCCATTAAAGTTGACTGAAATTGATTTGAATATTTAACTTATTTGGCTGGGAAGCTATAGCATTCACTGTTGTTTCCTTCAGAAGGCAGGCTAAAAAACAGCTACCACTTTTAGCGAAAGATGTCATGCAGCATCATAAAGAACAAGTTGAATTGGTGCTCATTTGTTACTGGAATTAAACACAAATATGATCCAGTCTGACTGTAAATCAACTGAACTCCACTGGAACAAGTTTAACATAAACCACCGTTCTTTTATAAGAAAGTGTCTTAACCCAAGTTTGCTTATGATAAAGTAAAAGAATTACCTTATAGATACCTCTTATTTTAAAGTATTCGAAGTTAATAAATAAAATTAGGACAGTAATGGACAACTGCACTTATAGCACAGGTGTACAGACTAGACAGCAAAAAAAGCTTAGGCACATTCTACAAACAAACTAGTTAAGATCAGAAACAAAAATGAAAAATTTACTTCTTCCACATCTCGTGGAAATTCAGTATTACATATATTTTTCTAAAAACAATCTTAAGAAATCATTACAAAAAAAAATACATAAAATTTATGTGAGTATGTAATAATATATATAATAAGTAGAAACATAGCATTATTGCTGACCTATATTCTCTATTCCTCTGCATGAAGATAGCTCCCATTTCCTCAAAAGAAGACTCACCACAATATAAGCTACAGATCCATACTTACGGTAATGGTAATTTTTACACTACTTTTTCACTGAACAGGAGACTACAAAATGCTACAAATCCAGAACCCACAACTTCTGGACACTGAAACCTTAACTGAGGTCACAAGAGGTCGAAGAACCCACTCTGGTAATGCTAAGCTTTCATTACAAAGAAAAATCTTTTCCTCTGTTAACAAGCCACCAGTTGAGAGGCTAAACAGGGATAAGTAAGCAAGGATCCTTGAGGATGAGCAAATAAAACTTTGTGTCTTTTAAGAATCTCAATCTACAAGCCAAGGAGTACAGAAAAAAGATATATATCACGAATTACTTTTAAATTCAGAAGGCCTTTCTCTTCTCTCAGAAGGAGTAGAAACATCATCCAAAATAGTCAGCTGGGGGAGAGGGAGGACAACTGGAGTTGGATGCTCAGTGGCATCCTTACTTCCGTCAATGTCTTCTTCATATGCATTCTTCCAACACTGACAAAAGGGATGTCTACCAACAGCAAACAGAACTCACTACTTTGCAAAAGCTACAAAAGCCCCTGTTAGTATTCATAGAACATAATTGAGTTAAAGCGCTCTTCAAAAATATTAGGGAAAAAAAGAAAACAACAAAAAACCCCAAGGCAAACATTAAATCATGGCAGTTGCTTATTACTAAAGAAAATAAATTCTTTAAAAGGAAGGGGGAAGGAACACATATTAACACCTTTTTAGAGGCAGAAGAACTTTCTGAAGACCAACACACAAGAGTTATTACACCCTGTTTCCAAAACCCCAAATTTTTCAGTCACCATACATAGGTTTACCTATATAAGTGGCCATCATCTTGAAAATCCTCTTTGCCCCACCTTCCTTTAATATCTTCAATAACATGATTTTTTAGGAATTTCTTAAGCAGCTTAACCGTTTGATTACGAGTCACTTCTGGGCCAAAGTTTTGATTAGATCCAAGAAGTTCATGTAAACAGTCCACTGCCTCCGAGGCTTTGAAGCAACGCTCGTAGCTTTTGAAGCGGCACCGATGCTTCCGTAAAGGCATCCCAGCACGAAAAAGTTCTATTATCTCGTTCCACTAGGGAAGAAGAACAAAGCAAACCGTTATGGCAGCTCTCCTCCTAGAAGCATCTTAGTTGTACAAAGTGAGATCAGAATGCAGCCAGATTTGAACGCAGAACTAAGTCCTTTTGTGGTCATTTGCGTTTACAAGCACACTAAAAACATGATTTAAACAGTTGAGCTCTGAGAACAAACACCAGATTAAGGAGCGGAAAGATCGAGTCCCATGCTGCTTACGGCTCTACAGATAGAGCTTTAACTTCCCCTCAGCTTTTAACTTGACAAAGGCTCCGCTCTGCAGAGTAAAGCTCCGCTCTGCGGCCGCCAGTCCCGCGGCGCGCACCGGTCCAGCCGCCCCACTCAGGCTCAGCGGCTGGGGGGGAGCACCGACACCCGGACGGCGGTTAAGGACCGCTCCGCCGGCTCCCCACCGGGCATCAGCTGCCCGGGACAGGCCCAGGGCCTGCCCGGGTTGGCGGCACTCAGCCCTCAGGCCGCAGAGGCCCGCTCAGCGGGGCAGGTGGCCAGACCGCCTCAAGGCAGCCAGCCGGTACCCAGGAGACTCTAGAGAGCCGCCGTCGGGCACGGAGGCCCCACGCGGACGAGGTAAGGCTACACATGGGACAAAGGCGGGGACGGGGCACCCCAGCCCCGGGGGGTACTCACCAGCCGGGTGGCGCGGTAGGGCCCGGGGCCGACGAGCCTCGGCTCCATGGACGCGGCCGGGCCTCGCCGTCTCCACGGAAACCAGCAGCCGCACGCGCCGCGCCCGCCGACCGTTTGAATCCGGGCCCGAGAGGCACGACCTTCGCCTATTGGGTGGCGGCGGCCGCACGTGACGCGGCCGCACCGCCCTTCATTGGCGGGAGGGCCCCGCTGGCCCGCCCCGCCCCCGAAGCAGGTCGCGCGGGGCGCCGGGCCGCTCTGCCCGCCTCCGCGCCCCGCCCGCCGGCCCGGCCCGGCCCCTGCCCGGCGAGCGGGGAACGGGCGTCGCTCTGCCCCCTGCCGCACCCCCGGGGCTCTGCCCCTCTGCCGGTCCAGCTGACAGGCTTCCACCCGTGCCCGCGCTGCCGGGCCGCAGGGCTGGCCGTGAGACGAAGGGCCGGGGGCAGGAAAACAACGCCCCTGCGCGGGCTTGGGCGCAGGAGGGAGTACCGGCCCCTCACGGGCAGGAAGAGCGGGAACGCCTCCCTTTGGGGCAATCTACAGGGA
>RSEF01000031.1:19422547-19448394 GCA_003993805.1 Himantopus leucocephalus | reverse complement strand
CAGTTCGGAGGCAACCCAGCCCAGCACGGGCTCCGTCCGTCAGGGGGACCCAGAAGAGACATGACGTGATTGTTAAAACGGACATCAACTACGTGTTGCTGTTGTTTGTACTTCCTCAATCAGTCAGCAGTTCAGCACAGGTTTGGAAAACGGTCAAACCATGTCAATGAAATGTCGTCTGGTGAATTGCCACCTTGATAAAGAGAATATAATGAGCAAAGCACCTTTTCATTTATTTACAAAAAAAAAAAACAGTTTTTCAGTTTCTTAGGAGACGAGTAGCTAGTCATACTAGTGTTTCTCCTCCACCAAATACAAAATTTCAACCCAATTCCCTGCATTATCAGTAAACATTCACTATAACATCAATGATTTTGTCTGTTGCATTCCTCTTTCTAGGCTAACTCAAATGTATAATACACTTCAGGCATGTAAGATGCAAAATTTTTAGGTAGAGAAACATGCAGCTTGTCCAGATGAAGACTGCGTGATTCTCAGAGGCTGTAGCGTTGTGCGTAGCGGGACAGGCATTAACAGCATTGTGTACTGATGTCATTAGCATCGTTACAGTACATGCACCCTCCTAGGATACATCCATACAACTCGCTCAAACAGTGCATTCTCTTTCTCTAAATGCTTCATGACTTACAGAAGACTAAACCAGTGTGCAAGAAGTTATGCAGTAGGAATCTGAAGTGGCACTTGCTGACAGCCCACTGAATGATTAGCATCTCCAGTTTCTGCTCCTGCTTATTAATTCGTAATCTCAAACAACTGACTCCAGAGGCAGTTGGCTACTGTACAACTGCTGGTCTTGGAAAGTTTTTCCTGGCTCCTTTCTGTTCAGCACCTGTCCATCTGCAGAGCTGCTTAGCTTTGACCATGTATATTCTCAGCGCCTACTTAAGCCCAAGTGAGTTTGAAGAATCAGCTGCAGATCTAGGTCCCAAACCAACAAACAAGTATCTGTCCCCTCACACTCAGCTGCAGGATGGGGTGGTGGGGGGGATAATTGCAAAAATCACTGACCAGAACTAGGACTTCCCCTACCAGCACAGGAGTCATCTGCAAGACTAGAGAGTAATGCCTGCTTCCTTCCAGAAGCAGCTGTGGGTAGAGCATCATCCAGTTTACACTACAGACTAGCTACACAGCCTTTCCCTGAAAGGCCTGCATCTTCCAAACACAGTTAAACCCTCAGGCTCAAGAAGGCCTAAATGGCAAATCATCCCACTCTCTTCATCAGTACGCAGTTAATAAATTATATAAAAAATAGGCACCAAACTTAAAAAAATATCAGAGGCAAATCCTTTCCAGCTGTTTGAAAAAACAGCAATAGGTCACTGTCCTTAGGAGATGACCCCTTACTTTTGAAGCCAAGGGCACGCACAGAGGCTGGAGGCTGACAGGATTTGAGACAGAGTCGGTGATTGCATTTCCCACTGAAAAAGTGTATGGCCCCTGATCAGCACCCTGGCTGTCTTGGATTCTGTGCCAAAGCACCTCTCTTCATGCACTGCCAGG
Source organism: Himantopus leucocephalus (assembly GCA_003993805.1). Taxonomy (NCBI): domain Eukaryota; kingdom Metazoa; phylum Chordata; class Aves; order Charadriiformes; family Recurvirostridae; genus Himantopus; species Himantopus leucocephalus. The sequence goes on along the minus strand of RSEF01000031.1, from coordinate 19,446,870 downwards.
GAGCTGAAACACAGCACTGAGGATTCCAGGATCGAGCATCTAAAATTTAGGGGTCACAATATCCAAATCCTTTCTGGAATCTAATTTCAATCTGCCATGACAGTTGATAGCTACAGGGATTAAGTAGTGGAAAGATAAAATATAAAATTATTTTTAATTTGTTTTATAAAGACGACTTGTATGTAATATCATAAGAAATAATTTTGCAACTCATGTCCAAGATAAAGCCTAAATTGTTTTATCATTAACAATGCGCAATAAATGTCAGTATTCCCATAAAAGTATTCAGGTAAAAAAACCCCAAACTTACTTTCTTGGAATTGTACAACAGGGAGGAAATGAAAACCTGCCCCAAAGTTTTGGGTATTTGAAAAATCCCACAGATAGATCAAGCACAAAGCAAATATCGCAAGCTTCTTTTCTGTTAGTAGTGAATAGAATAAAACCCAGTATTTTTAAAAGTAACATTAAACACCTTTAACTCCTCATTTACAGGTCTGTTACATGTGCCAATTCCTTAATAAATTAATACAGCACAAATGTGATGTGCATACAAATAGCTAGGTCCTTTGATTTCTATACATGTGTGACCCTCACAATATGCCTAACCATGGAAAACAACACACTGGTTAATTCTACATAGACTGGAATCATGCCCAGTCACCACTGCCCGACCCACTCTTAGCAGCTCAGAGAATGGCACATATCTTTTTGCGTAGTTCTGGACAGGTTAATGGTGCTATTAATGGAGAAACTTTAACCTTGAGATGTTAAAAACAAACAATAATAATGAAAAAAACCCAAACACCAGAAAAATCTTTCTAGGCATGTATTTCAATAGATAACGGAAATGTAAGAAAATAGAGCACAGTACAATCATGCTAGGTGACATTTAGGCTTCAATCAAAAAAATATCTTTTTAAAACTTATTTGAGGACTAAGATTTTGGCTACTGAATTACAAGATTTTTCCCCCCTGAACAGCCTAGGCTACCAATATCAAAATATATCCATAGATACAATGAATAATAAGTATATTAGGCTACTTTGGTGAACAAATCAGTAAGATGTTTTGATCGTTACACTACAAGACAGTTCAGATAATTCTCAAACTAGTAGGTTTCCGACATTTAGAATGATGTTCAAGTGAGTAGAACATTTAAAGGTTATCTTCGTAAAAGACAGTATATCCAAAAATCTATGCTCTTCAAACGAAACGCCATACCTTGACAGATTAACATACATTCCTTTCTTTAAAGTAATATAGTTCGTAAACACATGTAAAACAATGTTTATGTATTAACTATATTAATAATAGCTTTAGATTCTATAAACAGTACTTATTGAAGATTCATTCTTTTAAAATGCAGCTGACAGTCTCCACAACTTACAACATTTAAGGTGGAGCAATTTTATCCCCCTCAGCATTCAAAGTACTCAGTACTTGTCATACGCATTTTAATTTTGCCAATGAATATTTTTGTGCATCTTCTAGATAGATATCATCTATCCATTCATTTCTTATAGGATAAACATGAACAAGTTGTCAAAAAAACACCTTTTTTTTTTTAAATCAGAGATCCACACTGCTCCCCCCCACTCCCCAAATTCTGAATCCCAAATAACTTACAGTAAAAATACAAATTCTGTTTTGGAAGAAAACATAAAAAATATACACTGTGTAGTGCGTGCACCTAAATATCTTGATTGTCAAGTAGTGCAAGTTTCCACTTTGACATATACGCTTTGTTTCTAGAGACAAGAATTTGTTTCACTGATCTTTGCCGATCCCATTTCTTGCCATCTTTGGTAGTCTTTGTCCCTTCGTGTAAGCATGGTACCAGAAGTGGAGAAACAAGACTAAAAACATAGAGCCATATAGCCAAATAATAAACATGAAAATTGGATACTGGTATGGACAGTCATCCATGATGTAGATTTGTCCTATATGGCATGTAATCATAATAAACTGGACCTGGAGGAAAAAGGTGAAGAAAAATACTTTAAAAATAAATGACAGACTTACTACGGAAGTTTAAAAAGATTCAGCATAACTTGCATACAGAAAAACAGAAAGCACATTTGGGAAGAAGCTTTTTAAAATGACAGAAATGCACCTTTACACCCTCTCATCCCAAAATGTTACTCCACTGAAATACATTATCACAGAGTAAAGAAAGAGAAGTCTTGGGACAAAATTAATTACAAGCAGCACTGAGAAACCCATACTAGGAGAATGGGAGTCTGCCCTGGCCAGTTCAGAGAGGAGAGAACAGTGTTTGACATGTGACAAATGGGAGGCTCCTTTAGAAAAATTAGCCAGAAAAACAAAAAGGTAATCATTATAGGATCGGTGAACATAAATTCCCAACTTCCTCTCACACTAGCGTGTGACACAAAGGTCAGCAGGTCCCTCAAAAAAATTTAATGGAGGATTTAAAAAACAGTAATAAATTTCCACATTGAACTGCAAGTTAATAATCCACTGGTAGTGCCTCCAAGACAAAAAGACTTTAAGGAAGTTATACGTATTCAAGCTAAATGGTGCAGAGTTAGATGTGGTTACATGAACTATTCTATTAACACTGTGCTGTGCAAGCAGACAGCCATTACTGCTTCTCCCTGCTCATTTCCCTCCTCCATCAGCATCCTTGCTCAGGCCAAACTAATTGTTTAGCCAGAACCTGAATTTTGAAAATTCAGCTATTAAAAACACTGGGCGTGAAAAAGCACCCAGTGCAGTAACATTTCAATAGTGCTCTAATGCTGATAAAACACAATGTAATTACTGCAAGAGTGTCTTTTAATGCTTTGAGTTAGAGACATAAATTCTCTAAACACAAACATTTTCTATGAACGAACAGACATGAAATGCTAAAGAAGTATGTCTTTTCCCCTTTCCTCACTACTATTCACATGTGTATTCTGTACATTAATTATGTTTTATTCGTGTAAAATTACATTCTCATAATTTTTACATAGGCAATTAGTTTTGTAAATATATCTACAAAGTACTGCATAACTGAAAAGCTCATGTGTCTAACTGTGATTATAGTGAACGCTGAAGTCAGCAGATTTAAGTATATAATTGAGAGGAACTCACAACTTCCGTTTTACTCAATTAAAACATGAGTAAACCTTGTACCAACTGTGAACTACACATATGAACATAACTAAAAGTACAAATGTATTGCATCAAGCCTATTAGCCACAATCAGCTTTCTGAGAGCTGTTTACGTCAAACAGAAAATTACTCACAAGTTGTATAGTTGTCATGTATTTTTTCCACCACAGATATTTATGATAGGCTGGTCCCAAAGAACAGATTCCATAATAAGTGTACATGAAAACATGGACAATACAGTTCAGCAAAGCATGAAATGTTCCTAAACCACCTGTAGAAAAACAAAACATAGTAGCATTATTGCATCAGGTATTTAAAAAGCCACCTCAGGTTCTAGTAGTTTATTTTGAGTTGGGGCAGAAAAAACACATACCACAAAACCTGCAGACTTGGATTAACCCTCAAGGTATTTAACCTAAATTGGCTTGACACCAGTTCTGAGGGATCACGTCAGTTTCCTTTCTCAGAAAAGGCTTATCTAAGCATTTCCAAAACAGCAATAAAACATAACTGATCTAATAATCTGCAAAAGGTTTTATTGGAATTTTTCTTTCTTTGGGTTCATTTTTTTATTATTTTTTATTAAAACATATACATGATGAAGATGCAGAGAATTTAGTAGAAACAGTGTTCCTCCTGGTTTACACCTCTTTTCTAGATATCATGATGAACGTTGCAAAACTCTGGAGGATAAGTAATAATTCTCTCCCCAGCACAGACTTCCACATTCCCAGGGAAAGAACCACAGTTTTGGACAGTAAGTTTTTGGAACCATGACCTAAGTGAGCGTCTCACAAATCCATGGTCCATCTCAAAACCATACTTACAGTGAAAAGGAAATTTAAGACCAAGTGGCCCCATGCAGGGCATACTCAAAACTGAAGCTGGTAAGATACGGACATCTCACAAAGCAAGCAAGGAAATACTTCCTTTTCCATTTCATCAGCTATGGAGTTAGTTGACCCTGCTCAAAGTAATTTTATTTTAAAGAACACAGGAAACTATAGGTAAAAGTGATCTACAAACTAGCAGACAGAAGAGTATTTTTAAGAGAAATATCAACATGAAAATACTGAGCATCAGGAATAAAACAAGCTGACATAAAAGCAGACGTTTAGTGAGGGGAAAAAAGCCAATTTCCTATTAAGAATCATTCAAGTTAAAAATAAAACTTATTTTATGATTTTAGTAGCTCACACTGATCTTCCAGCTTGATAGATCATAACTACTCCAGCTGTGATTGCAAACTTTCTTTGAAACTTAGCTATTTGTATTTTTAAAGATAATTTGAGTGTTCTTACAGTTCAAATGTACATACTTTTTTTGGCTTGCACAGTGAATATTCAAAAGAAAAAACAAATAATTAGAGGAAAAAATAAAAAACAGTCTAATCAACAGTACAAAAATATGCTTCAAAAAGCAACACCATACATAAGCACCATTTTGCAATTTCATGTTAATATCAGATCAGAAGTCAGCATCTCCATTCAAAGCCGTTGCTTTTTTACAAACAGGTTGAAGGATGAACAGTGATGAAACTGAATACAAGATAATCATCAGCAGGACTGAAATTCTTGGGAAAAAAATTAGGTTATCAAACAGAACAATATTTGGAAAGATTAGTATAAAGATAAGCAATAGAGTTGTAGGAATAAACACAGCTCTGCATGAATATGAGGGACTATTATTAGCAGAGGACAAAACAGCTCTTGCACACTTTGCTGAAAGTATTTGTCAAATTATCACATGGGAAATTTGAATCTGATGCAAAATCAGAAGCCTGTAGCTGGTATACTGATCTGATCTCCAGATAAGAGGCAGAAAGTTAATCAACTATAAATGGAAACTTTTCAAGGTTGAAGAGGAGGGAGTGTTAGTTGCTGGGTTGGTTTTGGTTGGTTTGGTTTTTTTTTTGCAAACCTATAAACACACTGAACTGTATGCTGAGAAAACTACTCACAATTTCATCATAAACTTAAAATACCAGTTATTCAGCAACATTTGAGAAAGACGTGATGAAGACACCGGCTTTAACAGAAACTGAATAAATACAGCAGAAGGATATCATTTTATACACTAGGAAAATCTGCACGCTGAACATGTTCAAAAGACCTCATCTACAAATCTTCTGGACTACTTCCAGGTCTTATTTTTTTATTCATAAAACAGACACTAACAGATCAGATTTAATAAGCAATAGTTGTCTTCATCAATACGTTATCAATTTTCTGGGAGAAAAAGACATGCCAGAGAACATGAGTGAAGAAACATGTACAAACCAAACTTATTTCTTGGCAGAAACTCCTAAAAGAACCCCCATACCCTCCTAGAGGTGGACTACTAAATAAATGACTGTGCATTTCTCCATTCTGTGCTTATCAGGCTATTCTCATGGCAAGCTATATTTATTACTGGTGCACACTAATAATATAGCATAGGAAGATGCATGCATAGACACGCAGAGCAGGAAAGGAGAAAGTGAAGGTAAGCTAGAAATGGACAAAGACTTTCAATTCAGTACAATTCAAGTAAGTTTCATAATAAGTAAGGTCCAGAAAATATTTCTGTATTCTTGTGAAAGCCAAAGTATTAGATGTAAATAAAGCCCAATTATGCTACCTAAAGCAGTAAAAGTAACTACAAGAAAGCCTGAATAATTTCTTAAACAGGCAAAAAAAAAAAATGAGAACACAGTTCTCTCCTCCAACTCTGTTCTTACATTTCAGAAGGACAAATGGCTCTGAAGCCATTTCAACAGAATTATCTGCCTCATACACATTCCCTAGCACTTCTGATTTTGCAGTCACATCTCTTTTTCATGTAATAATGCTCTTTGCTTATATACAGCTCCCTCCTCTGCACCTTTCCCCCCCACATGAGAAACCAACACTGCACAAAATGCTGTCAAATAGGAAAAAATCAGAACTCCCCACCCATTTAAATAATTATGGTGATCTTCGATGTTCCATGAAATACTGCAGGCATCTAAATTTAAAAACAGTTATGTCTGCAGGATTTTTAATTCTGTTAGTTAAATATTTTTGTCTAGCATAGTTAACTTTTATTACCAGAAGACATGTACAACTTAAACTCTCTCCCCACTACCTGCAGCAAATTTGACTCCAAACCACCAGGTCCATGGCATGATGGAATGATGAAAGACATGCAGGAATGTAACTTGGTTGTTTTTCTTACGCAGCACAAAAAATATCTGAAACAGATTTTTAATGAACAGAATGTTACAGAAGATAATCAAACCCAACATACTTACAGAAAACTGTATGCATCAGTGCTGGTTGCTCACTACTATAGATTTAAAAATTCTTCACAGTTGCAGTCGTGGGAGAAGAAGGGAAGCTGAGGCTCTGGATATGCAGACTAGTTTTCAAACAAAAAAAAATTAAACCAGGATGTAAAATCCACCTGTAGAGTCTGAAAAGCCAGGGCAAGTTTTGAAAGCAAATGTCCAATGTTGAGCCATCACCCATGTGTGCAACAGACAGTGTAAGATGGACTTGCTTGGATTGAGAAGTATCCAGAAGCATCAGGTTTTAAGTTCCCTGAACTACTAAGGCAAAGGCCTTTGAGAAAATTAACTGAAGGACTAGCAACAGATAGAGACAGTAGAAAATATTAAGTTAGAGAAATAGCACTTTGTCATGGTTTGGGTTGAACCAAATTGAATACTGACTTAGCTACCATTGGAAAAAGGCAAAATTGGACAGAATATAGGTATGTATTTGTCGTCAATATTGATGGCCCACATTTTAAAAGACAGACATCAAGGGAAGTGTTAAAGGAATACAGAGCAAGAAAACTGTGTAAGGAGAAGTCAGGTCATGCAAAGGGTAGTATCAGATGGCAAGCAAAGGAACACAGAAGAAAAGTCTGCTATGCCAAGGAAAACATTTGGAAACAGCTGACTTAAATACAGCTAATAAATTACTTTTGCAATAAAACCAAAAAGCTGCTGAGAAATGGGTACCTGACTGGGTGGATTGAAACAAAAAAAGTTTTTCCAGAAGAATTTTTCAGGCCTAGAACTAATTAAAGAGGAACAGCCTAATCAGTGGGTAGTGAAGGCAAACAGAGGACTAAACTTGTCAAGCTTTTCCAGTTTTAGCATTCCTGGCCCTTCCATTGCCATTCCATTTGCCTCAGTCAGTAAGATGTTCCAGTGCTGAATCATGAGCCTTCGCAGATGAAAGTTAGATGGCTAACTTTGCTGGCTGGGTGTAGAACATCCTAACTGCTCATGAGTCAGCTCCTGAATCACCACTATTGTGTCCCAAACACAATCAGGGAAACAAGATCACAGCTGATTCCAACACTCAGAAGCTAGTTTGACAATAGCTAAACCACCCCTAGTAGGTGTCAGTCATGGGAGGAAGGGAAGGCAGATGGCTGCTGGTGGTGAGCAAGGTCTGCATTCTACTTCAATGCACTGCAGCTCAGACTTTGAAACAAGTTAGAGAGCCAGCCTGATATCAAACACATCTATAGTGACCACAAAGGCATGCAAAGGAATTTAGAGCAGGTAGGTATGGCAATTTATGCTGTATCCAGAGCTGCTGATGCAAACATTCTGAATGTGGAAGATAAAATCTGAAGATGACGTGGGAAAAACTTTAACGTGATGAACACTGTTTTTATCTGCAGTGTGGAGACAAGCATTGCCATAGCACAACAGGTTTGTGTAGTCAGCTGTTAGACAAGTTGTCAGGGCTTCCTAAATTTTTAAAGGTGTGTTCTCTCATTAACATATTTCCTGATAGTGAAGGAATGACAGTGTAAAGGGACAATAAGACGAGCAGGGATAATACGGGTAAACACCTTCATGGTATGCCAATAATTGAAGGTTGGAGGGCTAAATAAAGAGCAATGTATGCTCCTAGCCCCCAACAGCACCAGTTCTTCTACTGTGAAAAGGAAACATCGCTACTTCTTTTATTAGGCTACAAATACTTACAGTGTCTAATAATTCAATGAACTTGGAAAAGTAGTAAAGCCAACAAGTTCGTACCATCTGCAAGAGTGAAAAACAAATTATCAAATCATAATAGTCATAAATAAAACTAAGCAGCTGCAGGTGAAAATAAGTAACTATATAAAAAAAAGTATTGGGACAAGTAAGTGGTGTCACAAGGTTGACAGAAATATTGAAATGTACAGTTTGTTTTTTTCTTTAAAAACACAAAACATTTAATCCTGAAGGAATTTTAAAACCAAGAAGAACAAGGCAAGAAATATATTGCCTGTTCTTTTTTTTTTCCCCAAACAATCAACCCCTCCAGTCTACTCACATGCTCTACATTATGCAAGAGGGCATTTCCATTTACTGCATTCCACTCTACATCAGTGCATTTGGTTGTTCAAAAAGCACTTCCAAAAATAAAGTCAGTGTAGCATAACAATTCACCTTTGCTTTTAGCAACTTACTCGTAGAGCTGTAGGTGACCTCGAGTAGTCAACAATATCGCACCGGAATGAGTACCCCGTAGCCCAACCTGACATAAGAAACTGGAGCAAAGAAAAGGGAAAGGGCAAAGATTTACTGTATGTCTTTTGAAAAATTCATTAATTTCGGATTACTTTCACAATCGTTAAGAAGGAGGGGAAAACAATATTAAAAACTTGTTGAATCAGCAACCTTGTCAATTATGTACCTCTGTGTGGGCCAGCTACTGTAGAATCCTCTGCTGTTGCAGATTAATGAATTTCTAATTCCAGGACCACACCTACAGACAAGAACTTTCTTCCTACACCCATTGTCTCAGCATTAATAACCAAAGAGGAGAAACAGCTGCATCTCAAAACCAATGTTAGAAAAGCAGCGTACTGTGTAAATCAGACCACAAAACCAAATCAAACATTTTGATTTTTTTTTTGTAAATTGCTATCACGGCCAAACATCTTAATACTGAAAAGAGACCAGCACAGCCTCTTAATACTGAAAGAAAACCAGTGCAACAGAAAAATATGGCTTCATATCATTAAAGACAAGAAATGAATCAATATGCGCTATATTTTTAGTACTAGTTACTAAAATTTTACTTAGTTAAAACTGCATGATTCAATTAGTCTTTCACTGATAGGAGGGATAGGGTTTTACAGTCAAGAACACACGCATGACTAAAGGACTGTATCTAACAAATATAATTTAATCTTTTCTCTTGGAATATATTGAAGGTTGGACAAGAACAACATTGTTAATATTACACTTGGCTCATTTCCCTGCCAGCCACTAGGACTACTGCATTTTATATCTGTTTATAAAGTGCTTCTCATCCATTGATCATCATCATCCACTCATGCACAGTAAGAGATGCTCTTCTAGCAGACTGAGGGGTGTAGTCTGTGACAGCAATAGACATTTAACTTCCTAAAAGAATTAGTTGCTTAAATAAAAACAAGATTTGAAACACCACCAAGACAGCACAATCCTTAAGCACCCACCCAATGGCTTGGATCCAAAGAGGGAAAGAATCAGCTTTTTGCTGGGAGCCAGACAATAACAGAGATTCAATCTGTTACACTCTATCCATGCATTCTTTCATTAAAGTGTAACATGGAGTTCTTGACAGCAGACTAATTGAATAATGTGCTACTGTCAGACACTAACAGATTTAGTGGATTTTTTTGTTTCTGAGGGTTATAACCAAAACCAAACTTATCACTAAATCACAAAAGGAAGTTTGGTTATTTTTCAAATCAAAGAGTAAATAAGTGAGTGCATCTTGCCCACCACTTCTAGCTTTCCACACAACAGCCATGACGCAGAGCAGCTGCTGCTGCACTACCTGTAGAGTGCTGTTAAAAGAATTGTCAGGCAGTTCACTGTAACTCATGATTAAATTTATGCAAATTGAGCTGAAAGACAGATATCCTGCCAATTCGGCATGATAATCTGACAACTTTCCGTTAACAGTTTGCCACACCTGAAATAGCCACATAGCCAGATTTAACACAAAAAGGGTCAGGACTAGCATAGTGATGTTACACCAAGCAAATGTGTAAGGCCATCATTCACACAATACTATTGTTAAATAGCTACACTTAAAAAAACAAAACAAAACCCAATAGACATTGGCTATCTTAAGGTTTAAAAGCTCATTCTACATTAAGACTTCTACTTATTCTGTCCCATTCATCATTACGGATTTTTAGGTCATTCAACCCATAACCCCATACAACCCATCAGGCTTTCCAGTTTTAAAAGTCTAACACTTGCTTGGGCTATGACATATAGCAAAATCTCAACATTCCTATTGAGAAAAAGAGCACTTATTATTTCTGGGAGGAGAATAAAGAAAAAAATCCATGCTAGAGATTTTCATGTTGGGGTTTGTTTTTGTTTTGCTGGTGGGTTTTGTGGGTTTTTTGTTTGTTTGGTTTTTTAACGGTGAAGATCCCCAGATTAGATATTGTTAGCTTATGTCATTTAAAAGGCAGATCTAACTGAAGATTATTCTATAGTAACCAGATACTCTACACAGTGTGTGAAACATCAGTGTTGACCATCATGTAGTAAGACAGAAAGAATTGCAACAGACTAAGAAAAAGATATAGTCTGCTTTACCTGCAGCCTGTGGAAATGAAGTAAATTATGAGGATTTTTAATTTTGTAAATTATATATAGACACATAGAATATTTTACATTCTCTCTTTCTGGGTAAGAATTATTCCCCTTTTTCAAGTATCAGCTCCATCAGTTTAGCATACTGCTTTGAGGAATATAATTAAAACAGTAATAGTTTTTTGAGAATTGCAGAGTGAGAATTATATTAATAAAATTATTAGAAGTTAGTAAGAGTATAGTTAGATACAAAATATACAAACATGTTACAAATAAAATTAGTACTTACTTCATAAGTCATATATAAAGAGAGGGCTACCACACCAAAGTTGTAAAATGCCATTATGTGCCTGAGTTCAAAAGGCTTTTTATTTTCCATGAGTTTGGGTCCCAAGGAAGTGACAAAATAAATGTAGGTTCCAATGATAAAGGTTGTGGGAAAAGGTGAAGACATGAGCGGCCAGCCCTCCAGTCTTGGATCTAGAGGAGCAGGGAAAAAAAGAAAATGAAATCATATCTTTCCAGTGCTTACTAGATCATAAAATGGCTACAGAAAAGTACTTAATTCTTAACGGTTTAGGTTTTGCTGTCACCGATCGTGTTTCAGAGTCTATTCACCTCAAATCCATACCAACTGGATAACAAGATTTAGCACCTGTAGGATTCAGCGCTTCTTTTTGCATTGATTCTTCACATGTAATGAAGAGGAGACACATAAGTGACCCTATTTTTTCGGTCTAGAGCTCTCCTCCATGAAATGTCCATTTTCACACATGAACGGGGCTCCGAGGGCAGCACAGGTTGGCAACACACAAGCAGATCACCGAGGCTGCATTTCCATCTGAGACTGCATTCTTCTGGAAAAGCACGAACCTTATTTCACAAGCTCAAGTCACAGACGGGGAGTAGCCCCACTTTTCAAGATACTTGAACTTCATAAGCAGCATGCATTAGACATGGTAAATATGGGGGTTTTAACACTGGAAGACCTTCTGTCCTGTCAGTTGGTATACATAGCTTAGCACATGAGGCTTGTGGCTATTCAGTCCAGACACGTCACCACTTTCACAGCACCGTAAAACACACTTTCCTATTGCAAGACTCCAAACAGCAGAAGTGTTGCAATTTCCCCTCCGGTTATCCCAGAGAGAAGTATTGCAGAAAGTCCTTCTCCTACACATGCACCGCTCCCTCTCCTCCCTGCAGCTGGGGCTGGCAGGCGCTCCCATCGAGATTCACCATGATTCCACTGCACCCTTCTGTGGTTCATCGCTGAGTCCCAGCTCACCAAAGACTTCAACATTTCTCCACAAGCAGGAGAATTGACATGAACTTCATGTATTTTTTTTAATGTATATTTTTCTAATTTTTATAGATTGACTTTTGGAAGATTCATTTCTGAATGATCCCAAACTTAACTACTGACTCAGTAAACTGCTGCTTTCATGGTTCGCTGCTGTATTTTGGTGGTGAAATTACACCACTGCAATTTTTGTTAAGTGTGCCAAAACTTTCCCATTGGTCTTCCCAACTGGATCCCAAAGAAACCATGTCCAGCCACGGACAGTACACTACAAGATGCAAAATACAGGCAGTGGTAGGCTGGGAGACAAGAAACTCAAATTCTGAATCATGGACACTGCAGCAAAAATGCATCACCCAGCTCCATCCCAATCCTCTTCACCCCATGAGTTATGCTGATAAAACTCCCTTTTTCACTTGCATGCTGTGGTTCTACAGAACAAGAGAAAAGGTTCTCAGCTACATTAGAAAAAATAAATTAGTAATTTTATTAATCAAACTTTAACTGCTTCTCAAGTTTTCCCCAGGAATCTGTTAATCCCCATCACTATGTGCCTAACATGGTGAGGAACACTCAGGGGTGCCACTGCAACAGGTGGGTTTTAACCCCAAACTTGAGATCTTCTCTGTCATTTTTTGGTTAGCATGCAGAACCACAGAACAACAACATTAAAGCAAAATGTGTTTAATATCCTCATGCCAGCTGCAACAAGAGACTAACATTCCTTTTAAAAACAGAACTGTGACAGAGTTAATCACTCTGAGGAATAATTTCAGGACAGTATAACTTATCAGGGGTTTTATTTCTGTTACTTTGCAAAAGCAAAAGACAGTAACACCATGCACCTAGCTCAATTAACTGATAAAATACCATTGTTCGGTAATGAAAAAGAATTAAAGCCTTATGCTCAGTAGCATAAGAAAAACATAACTATGTATTCCCACACACCAGAAACTCTTACTGAATAACCACTGTCCGCACTTCATTTAGTCTGTTATAACCATAAACTAGCTCAGGTTTGCTTTTTTTTCCCCCCTATTTTAAAAAGCAGAAACCAGTCTGTTCTTCATAGTTAAAAACATCTATATGTAACCTCACAAGCCTTAAAAATATTTACAGGAAGACAAAGCTACTTTAATAAACAGTACACCTAGAATAGCTACACATTACTATTCGAAATTATTGAAAGTTAATAAGTTTTAGATTTAAATGACTCACCGGCATCTTTAATCCATTCGTCATACAGTAGTACAGCCTTTGATGTCAGGTTGCTGAGGGCCATTTTCACTTGATTAAAATTTTATAATGCTGCCTGCAGGAAAATAAAACAGAAATATAGATTTTTGTAATTAATAAAATAAAGGTCAGTAAAGTGCTTTAGAAAATATTTTCATGAAACAGAATGGAAAAAATATAGAGAGGGCTAACAGTGCACCACACGTGAAATACAGATTAGGGAGCATTAGCTGACCACATCACACTATGCCTGGTGCTAATTTATAGCTGAGCTGTTATGCACAACAATATGATTTTGTAATCTCTACACACCAAACAAGGTGCTTTATGCCATAAAGCGTTATCTCAAGAAACCATACTGTGGTTAACCGTTACAGTTAAGGGGAAAATATAAATAAAGGGCAGCTGCTTAAATTCATTTTTATTGCCATCTTCACTTAACGTCCAAGTCACTGATATGTAAAGAAGTTCAGCTTTGCAACATTTACTACCAAAAAACTTTACTTTTCTAACTAAGAGGTATTTCTGAGGTAGGTGGGAAGGAGGAAAGGTGCCGATATGTCTGCATACTCCTTTTAAACACAATAATTAGCTATGTTATAATTAGTATGCAAATCACACTCTGATGAATCAACTGTTTCCACACCAGGATCATGAAGTGTCACAGTACCACCAGTAATACCATTAACTCACAAAAATTATCCAGTACATCCAGTTTGCATGCAGCACCACCCACGTATGTAAAACTTTTCAAAGAAGTATGCTTATATGAATACTGATTTTTGCTTCAAAATCAAGTACTCAGGAGCCTTTCACTGGCCTCACTCCTCCTAGAAAATACTTTTTTAAAAATCCCAACACATTTGAAGGGTGCCTCTCCTATTCCCACTCAGTGTCTCACTTTGCCACAATCTTCTTCACACTGTATTCACCTTTGTTAGTCCAGGCTGCAGCACACCTTGATAATCAGCTCCTTTCCTCTGGCTGCCCTTCTGCATCTCCTCCAGGCTAAGCAAGCTGTGGGTTTGGAGAGCCAGTTCTGCCCTCATGATGGTAATGCATCTTTCTCCTCAGATCTCCCCACTATCATTTTCTCATTTGCCCTCACCGTAACACTCCTGCAAAATTATTTCACCCTTATCTCCACTTCTACAAGTACCTCCTGTTCAATGCCATTTCACAGGAGTTTTTAGGCACCTCAAAGTATACTACACACACCCTTCATCACAAGGTGCAACACAGGCAAGTCTGTCTCCATCAGAGTTCATCTGATCTACCTTTTCCCAATTGTCATTTTGCTACCCACTTGTTTTCTTGCTTGCACTTATGTCCCGTGTGCCTGTACATCAGAAACCACCATCGATGTGTTGTTCAGAAAATATTCCCTCTGCAAGTCTCTTTAAAGTTCACATTTTCCAGAAATACCATCCTCCAGCATCAGCATTTCTCCCAATGCAGTGTCACTGCCTTTATGCTGACCATTTTCACAGTCCCTATGTTTATATTACGACATTTGCTACAGAGCTCTATATTTATAAACATGCTGGCAAAATCTGAAGGAGCAGAGGACAGACTCTTCCTTTTCTAATGGAAACTTGAGTGGCCTTCTTCCTTTTGGCATTAGCAATCACACAAGCAAAAAGGCCCTTAAGGTCAGAGACAAATTATAAATATCCCTGCGATCTTGCTCCATAAGACAAACTATGGATGATATCAAACATTTTAGACCCAACCCTGTCTTTAACACTAGACACCTCAGATTACCTATGTCAACCAGGCAACTCAGCTATGAGTAACTGGTGCTGGAGGAAGTGTTAAAAAACTGTATTTTATAAACAATTATTTTATTAAAATTGATTGACTACAATAAGTTATCCTTAAAATCCAGTATTCTGCCCATTTCAGTCTCACAGGAACAGTCCATCAAGAGACAAGTCATGGCAAACAGGAGGTCCCTTGTTCAGTGGTTATAATGATATTCCACCACAGCCTACAGACACCTTGTGCACAGTACAGCTTAATATTTCAATACAAATATATTCGTTAAATACAAATAATCACATTACATTTGATCAATAATTCAAGAAGAACAACACCTTACTGATGTCACTGACAGTCTTCCTGCTCTCATCCTGATGAAGATGTTATGGAACTCAGACTGGCTAGCTCAACGTGCTAACCAAAACCTATGTTAAACGAGTAACCTAGTGCTTCAAAATAGGCTCTCAAAAATCCAGAAAATTCCGGTCAGGATGCTGGCTCAAAATCAACTGCCACTAATTACAGGTTTGGTGTTGGGGGCCGGGGTGGGGGGGGGGGATGTTGATTGACTTTTCTTCCCTCTTATGGTGCAAAGCTCTCATCCTGACAACTGCACCCTCACAAATAGAGACTTCTTTACATTCATCCACTTGACTAGTCAACACTGCATTAATTTTGCATTAGGAGTCCAACAAACACGCTGTCAGTGTTTAAATAGCAACCCTTACGCCTGGTAGGCACAGGGGCCAAAAGCAAGCTTTTTGTCTGGAACCAGACTGTTTCCAATAGATCACTTCTGCTGGTAGTAGAAAGGCAGCGGATGAAAAGCGCGAATCCTCACGTTTCCCAGCCCCTGCCATACCGATGGAGGGGCGTTTGTCCCACCTCTCCTGACCACAGCACTCACAGCTCTTCTGCCTGTAAAACATTTCACAAGAGCTAAGACAGCAGATGCTCTTAGCCTGCAAGGTTTCTTTTCTGTTCATAGCCCAGCAGGCAAGGTACAACTCCACAGCAGCTGCTAAACTTATTCTGGAAGTTTTTGCAGTTTAATTACTATCCTTGAGAGAAGGATGGTAACAGTACCAGCCAGCCAGCAGCCACAGCCTCACCACACAGACATACTGACTGATCAATTATTCCAAATCTGAAGGTACGCAAAGTAAAATAAGTTAAAACTAAATATTCTAAGAGCATTATTTTCTTAGCTTAACTAGCTACCTAGTTGTCCTTTGGAAGTCCATTTCTGTCAACAAATGTTTGCATTAATGTTAGGTTTTCATGATTTTTTGTTTGCTAACTACCTACAAGGAGGTTGATGGCAGCATGGAAAGTATTTTGCCTTATCCTGTTACACTTACTTCATGCACAAATTCATACATACTGGAAAATAATGAGATCAAGGCTTGCTTTTTTTTTTTTAAACAGAAGAGAAAAAAAAACACATGTACCCATACACAAGGTAAACAACTAGCTTGTGCTTCAGCAAAAAAACCAAACCATTTTTAAAAAACTGCTTTTTTACAGTACAACTGTGTTGTTAAGAAGTAACCTGATAATGCTTTGACCATAATGCAATATTCCATAACATTTGGCAGTTTTGAAGTCTACAGAACTCATCCTCTAAATGTGAGACTGGAAATATTTGGCCTGAAGGGACAAAGACATGGGGGCAGAGAAGGCCATTTGTTAAAATAACACAGCGTTAGTTCTTGATGCTGTAAACTCATTTGCACATTAAGCATTTGTATAGCCACAGTTCAGTCAGGAAAATACACATTTAGTCTACATACCTGCTAGTGTACTTACACAATCAGCACATCAGCACTTTTATTTCCAATGTTCCCTTTTCTGCTTGTAACAAAATTAAAAAATGTGACTAAAACGCACTAACAGTAGGGAATTTTCTCTTTAAAATAGAGTTTCTAGATTGTAATAAACTCAGAATTAGGGAAGTGACATTAGCAGACTAATTTTCAAAACTAGGTTATTTTAAATGACATACTGGAAGCAATTTACATAAAAGTTAAAAATGCAGTCATGTAAGTTCAGTCTGCTAAGCTTGAAGAGTTCTAAGGAACACAGAGGCAGCCCTCTGAAGCACACGCATTTGGAAAACAAGCACTGAAATCACCTCAAAACATATGCAAGGTACTCAGCTCTTAGTAAGAAATAAGCACCATTTTCCCTTTTTTTTTTCTTTTTATTTAAAAATGTCAGTGGACGTAATATTGTGCGCCTAGGTTCAAGCCTAAGACTAATATAATTTCTGAAGACACCTTTAAACAAATGTGTCTGCACCATTATAAAAATAGGGGGTGTAAGTGAGGCAAATGAGTGAGAGGGCTGTGTTAAAAGAGCAAAGTCATTTGCTGGCCTCTGGTCCCCTGCAGCTCTGCAGACAGAACCCACTAACTGCAGCTGAGTTACAGCATACAGCTTGGCAGAACCATTCTCAAATTGGAACATTACGTTTACTGGAGAGACAGGGGTAGATAAGATCATTTTCACCAGCCAAAAATGCCACAAATACCACAGTAAACCATATGAGAATGCCTCATGATGACAAGTAGCAGGTAATAAGTTGTTGGAAGTGCTTAAGTTAGGTTAGCACACAAAACTATTAGTGATTCTTGTAATGGGAATTACTGGTATGCCTCAAACATTCCTTATTTTTAAATGAGAGCGAGAAGTTTCTCACATTCCTTTGCTTGACCCACATGAAAAATATTTGCCATTCTTGATGCTCATTTATACCCCCTACATAGTTTTTAAATATTAAAATGCATATCAACATTTGTTTTTAAATAGTAACTTTAAAAGTGGTTTATGTTGATGGCTACTGAACAAAACAAGCAAAGGAAAGAACTTGACAGAAAAACAAGCAAAATGAAACAGTCTAATGTAAGGTCTGTCACTCCAGAAAACAAGTTCTAAAAGTCAGTGGGAACTTAAAATGCTTAAAAGGTAAATATTAGAAAGACGGACAAGCTACTTTTAGAGGGACCTCTTAGCAAAAGACTGGAGAATATGACAATACAGTACAAACTTCAACAGGATAATTTTCACCCAAGACCCCAAAAGCAAAGGTTCTGCAGCATCATGCCCTGGGCTGGTAAGCAGGTAATGACAGGTAGACCCTCCACCCCACAGAGCCCGCAGGAAGATGGGGAGAGCCTGCAGGAAGAGTTGACCCACGCAGACCTGATTTCAAAATGATATCTTAAGAAATGACAGTAATACCGGCTTACATATTCAGACACAATTATGAAAGTTTCATGTTTCAGAATCACTTGGTATACTGTTGTTAATTCTGCTCTTGAAGTTCAGAAGGCAATTAAATCAAGGTGTTTCACAGATGGTATCTTTAGCTTTACCTGGGAAATACCAGCTCTGCCCCTCCTGTTTCCCAAGGCTGTGTGCTTACATAATTGCAGTTATTTTAACTACATTACTCTCATATGCCACCTGGCAAACAAATACAAACTGCCTATTACATTAGATGGATTACTCACCTATATTCTGCAACAAAGTTTTAAACTTTAGCTGGGTGTCGCCTGTTGTTACGGATTTCCCTGAGAGGAGTTTCCATCACGTTCCCCATCCTTTATGCCTTCTCTCAGCCACCCAACCCACTTTTTGAAAGATTCATCTCACAGAGAAGTTGGTGTTGTTCCCCCCCCCCCTTTTTTTTCCTTAATAATACCACTTGTAAACGCTGTTCCTGTTAGATGACAGTTCTGCCCAAGTGAGTGACAGAAGGCAGGCAAGGCACAGAGGTCCAGCTTTTGAGAAATGTATTAGTTAGTTGTTACCTTGATTAAATTTCAAACTTTGTCTTTGAGGCCAGTCCATTTCAAAACAAAAATCCTAACTCCTTAGAGCACATCAACGGTCTCTGTGTGTACATATTAAAGCAGACATTGGGGAGAGAATAGAAAGTTTCAAAATAAATATAAATTCCTTTTCAAAAAAGTGGACATCCTAAAAACAGATGAAAGAAGTTTAGAAGTTATATTAGAAAGTCTACTTGTAAAATTCTCCACTGGTAGTATTCAGTAAGATCTAATACTTACCCTGTGTAGTCATCATTACAGAATTATTTACATGGTACCTCTTTATTTAATGCTTTGCTTTTTAAACTACCATCAAATCTGTCATTCACCTACATGAATAAAGTAGTCTGTAAGCAGCAGAACCAGTGAAAACAAGTTTCATTTCACACTTCAGATTGGTTTTCTGCCAGACTAATGGATTTCCCATTCTGATGCTGTGTAAAATAAAGACCAATTTGTATTTTCTTCCACACCTGCCTATAAATTGTTGAAAGAACTGATACTGCAGACTTCACAACAAGGCTGAACATTGGCAATAGGCACAGTAAAGCCCCTTCCTATGGGAACTGTTTAAGGTTCTTCACCGGCCACAGGTACAGCCCCATTTTGTGCCCAGCTCCCAGCCAGAATCATATGGACATTCTCCTGGTCCACATACACTGATCCAGCCACCAGTGACTGCTGAACCGAGCACCCCAGTGAGCAGTCCCACAGCATCACTGCTGATGGGTCTGGTCCTCGGAGCAGCTGTGGGATAAGTCACAGCAGCTCACTGACCCAAGTGAAAGCTTGATGTTTTGAGAAAAAAAGTTATTTGTCAGTCAATTGGGACCCGAAAGGCTGAATGGGCAAATAAAACATTGAGACACGTGAACGACAATGCCGCAAGCAGGGAGAAAGGTGGGAGTAGCAGCCCTGTCACAGATCCCTCTAAGCTGACACTGAAATCATGTAGGGAGGACACAGGATCATCATGTCCAGTCCTGCATAATTATAGACAACCATGTACTAGATCCATAGTCAAGAAGTTCACACACTGTACCTCAGCAAGTCATCATTCTGTTCATTAAAAGCCACAGGGGACACTCTACAACACAAGAACTGAAGCTACAGAAATTGCATTGTGCTACAGTAAGGCAGGAAAAGATATGACATCACCAATATCTTAAATATCTTAAATGCATCAACTGGGGTTGCAGTGATGCACATGAAAGTGATGCTAGGGACTAATGTCCCACATCACAAAGAAAGACAGATTGAGTACAAGCACTCCCTGCAATCATAGTCTGGGAGGAAGTTTCTTTACAAGTCTGAACGCAGTTATCAGTTTAACTCAAGTATGAGGAAGACTCTGGGCAGGTCTCCAAAAAGATTCCCAGTTTCACTTGGGAAGTGAACACCATGGACACCAGTGTATCTTCCCCAGTTTTGTCTCCCCATATTCCCAATGTTTCAGATAAAGGCAAAAACATAAGCAGGGGAAAAGCTCCTATAAGTGTAACTTTTTATCAGTGCTCCTTTGACTTTACCAAAAACTCTTTACTTGAGCATTTGCGTGTCAGCCCTCCTGCAGCCAACTAGTGTCACATGCCTACTCCTCTGCTGCGGTGAGGGGCTTCTGCACCCAGCTTAGGACTGAAGCTCTTCTCCTTGGTCCTCCAGTGCATTACTTGTACTTGGCTCCTTTCAGTTTCATTCCAGCTCAGTGACACCAGCTCACAAAGTCACCTAGCCCAGCCTACATGGTGAGCCCTGTGGCACATATCGCATGACAACTTTCACCTGGAAGTGAAAATAAGGTTCCCCTATGATACAATTATTTTTATTAATGCACCCTCATTTCCATTAGATAATGAGATATCATTACCCTTATCAAAGACCTTCGGCAAAGTATTGATTTAGTAATTGGGCCATATCCGACTCGGGTTAATCTCCTTACCCAAAGCACTTAAGGAAGGAGGAAAAAGGAGAATGTTATTGTGTAACTAGAAAACTTTCTACTGCATCTCATTTTTTCTTTCAAGACCAGATCAACTAAGTTTTTGGTCACTTTAAACAGGCTTTCACAAAACAAGAACCAAAAGCTAGACAACAGTAACACAATCTAGGATTTTCAGCTGTGCTACACAGTCATGCTAACTCATACATCCAGTGCTCCCGGCTCATTCCTCTACAAGTCAACTTCATTGCAACATGCTGAGGTTTTACCCATTCTGGGTTTTTTTCCTCTACAGTAGGGACAGTTCTGATAAATATATGTAAGAATTATTTACAGCTGTGGTGTTTCTAAAGTGCATACACGTTGTTAGTAATCAAGAAAACCAGAATATAAAACTCTGTACTGAACAAGGGGGGTAAGGAACTGTATTTACCTGCACTGCAAAGATAGCACAGTCTGGTTTTTTTTAACCTGCAAAGGAAGTATATTATTTTTAAGACACAATTTATAGGTAGGGTCTAAAAAGGTAGAGGGAGTGCAAGTGCTATGTACTTTTAATGAAAGGGATCAAAGATGTCGGATGACATCAAAAGTCTGCATTTTATAAGACTAAAACCGAATGGGTTTTGTGGACACATCCACAAAATAGGACTAATGACATTTAATTTCGTCTCATTGTGGTGAAGAAGATTGCTTGCTTTGAGTACACACTGTGGTTATCTGAATGCTTTGGTGAGACTCTTCAGCTTTCCACTGGACACCCCTTTTAAGGTGAAGCATATGGAATGAAGAGCATCCTCATATCAGTTATCAGTAACTTCCCAGTATACCTGACAGAGGGCAGGCCACAAGCGAAATACACTCAATTAACATTGCCAAGATTTGTGATCAGTCTAAAGTTCTCCCTCCTTCTTCACTGTGATACCATTACCCAAAGTCTGTATCATTCCTGAACCTCCAGGTAAGGTGGTTTAGAACTTACTCCAGTTATGAGCACTATTGCTTATATCTACCTGACTGATTAAAGTCACTCACGTGAAAATATGAAGACATGAGTGAGAGCATCCCCTTCCTTCAGCAGCAAGCTGAGTCACTGAACTGACTCCACCATATCATCTATCCTCATTAACAGTTCAGAGTTAATGTATATGAGTTAACTGCATAGGAGAGTCTCATACATCCCATTAATTACAATAGAAGCAATTTGCTACCCAGGACTTGTAAAAAACTTAGTTTGATTTTACCCATCACTTAATAGAATGATGACATAAATTGTCGTTAAATAGTCACGGGGGGGGCACTCCATGGAAGCTAAACAAGACAACAAATGCAGAGCTAGCCTTCAGCTTTCAGAGAAGACTCCTTAAAACAAATGAGAACAAGACTTATTACACAGGTAACATCTTGCTAATACCAATGGGAAAAAAAGCAGACAAGCCTTCTTATTTCCAAAGACATCTTGTAACAAGTAATCAATGGCAACGTACCTGGAGCTATTCAGCACTACAGAAAAATACATACAGGCAAACAAGACCATAAATTTCCACCTGTGGTAGATAAAGACAGGGAGACAGTGCTGTCTTCTGTAACATGAAAATACAGCAGAAAGTTTCACAGGAAGGGGAGACAAAAAAAAAAGTCTCATTACCTTAAGAACACAATATTCACCCTAGGAAAGTAGTGAGCAAATAAAGTGAAAAATATTTATCATTACTGAAGGAAGATGTATTTTTCTACAGTCACATTTTGCCCATAGCATACACTCAACTCAGCTAGCTACTGTCACTGTAGCTGCCGTGGTGCAAAGTCAATGTCATTTTACAGAACTTATTGTACCAGCTGTAAATTTGTTGGGTTCCGATATTAGTAAGTAGTGACACTGATAACACCAGTGTGGAATTGCAACATAGCATTTTGTTCACTCGTCAATGCAGCAATTTAGAAAAGCCGAACTGCCCCCACACCACTCACTCACGCTGACAAGGGCTGGTTTCCTTTACCATTGTTTCCCACTGCCTTGAACTTGCTCAACCTACCCACCCTCTGGGTCCTCGGCTGATAGCCTAGGCAGCAAAATAATGCCTTCCTTCTGCTCTGATTTTGCTTGCGTTGCATTAGGCAGGCATAAATTTTAAAGGCAGCTGACCTAGAACTGACACCCTCCCTTCCCTCCCCCTCTTTTTTTGTTTAAGCCACCATGCAGCATAGCGGACATGCTGTTGAGCACTGTAAACATCAGCAACTGCACCCTCCCTAGCAGGCTCTTTCAAAAGAAACCTGGAACCAGCTGTGTCGGCACCTTCTTCTGCAACGACCCACGAAGCGCAACCGTGAACTTAGGGAAACGCAACACAGGCAGCGGCTGCACAGTGAGAACAGATGGCAGAGCTTTAGGGTGGCAAAAGCCATTTTAAGGGAAATCTGTGCTAAGCGTGTTTTTAAACTAAAGTCTCGGAACACTCCCCCTACCCAAGGAAGTGTGCTGCCAGCATCATAAAAAAAAAAGCTGCTGCTCCCAAGTTCAGTCTTGGCACATCAACTGCTGTTGTGAATGTGCTTTTTGGAGTGCTCCTGGAAGCTACTACACTGCCACATCCTAAATCTTTCCAGTCGGGAGCTGGTAATTTGTACAGCTGCAGCTGGAGGTTCCAAATCACTGAGGAATATGCAATGAGATATAAAGGCCTTAGGTTTTGGGTTTTTTTTTTGTTGTTATTTAAATCAACATTCTTCAGCATGACGAAAGGTCTACTTAATCACTACAAAACATACTCATGAGTATTAGTGTCAGGCAACCCACGAAGGTACATTGTACTGTTGTTTGGAGACTCAGGCCTCTCAGCCAGAACAACTAAACAGAGCAGTAAGAACATGAATAGACTTCTAATTTCTCCCGACACTCCTGATTTTTCTCCTGCATCCCAAAGAAGATCTGCACTTAAAAAAAGAAATAACTATTTTAACTTGACCAGAGTAACTACAGAAGTGAAATACAGTTTTAGAAACGGAGGTAACGTGGAAAAGCCAGACATTTCCCAATAAGTGTCTGTGCACTCTGTATTGAAGGGAGGAATCACAGTGGGATGGAGAACAGACAGCAAAGAGACATCAGAACGTTAGGGAGAGCTGGATGAAATGACCCTGCAGACTCATCCTGTAGTCAAAAGCCACTTTGTCAAGGTTACATTGTGCTTATACTTTGAGTACAGGGATACACACATGGAAATTCATAGAATGGTTTGGTATGGAAGGGATCTTAAAGACCATCAAGTTCCAACCCTCCTGGCATTGAGGGTTAAAATTAGTACATTATAAAACCCCTTTTGATTCTGTTAGAAATTTGAGTATGCTTTTGGGTACTACTCAAGCCATTTTGGATGCTGTTTACACTACTTCATGGTTGATAACTTTTCACAGCACCTTTCCCTCTTAAGGTGACTGCACCCCTTGAAGCGTTGTCCTGTAGTTAGGATTTTAGCCATTTTCATTAACATTAAATTTGTTACCTTTAAGGTTGTTAGCATTAAAGTTAGTTAGGCCTGTTAACTA